>VXAB01012773.1:144145-307875 GCA_013399175.1 Odontophorus gujanensis
TTTTTCGTGCCTGCCCATGCACTTGTTCAATAAACCTATTTTTCTATAAGGATTAGATCTGTTTGGTTTACTTGTTTTAGAATGTGAGATTTCTAGATAAGGCTGGAGAGGTTTTACACTTTGTTGTGCTCAGAAGAGGCGAGGCAATGCAAGAAATTCTAGAGAAGTTTAATAAGCTCCATATCAGTTATACACTTGTATACATGGAAATTATACAATATATGGGCAGATGTAGTCAAGCACGCATGCATGCAAACCTGTTAGTAAATAGCATGAGATGCAAGGGAATCAGGAGAGGCTCATATAGAGCTGTTCAAACTAGAAACGTAATCCTGTCTAGAAGTCTGTACTGAACGTTTCCAGGTAAGAATTTAATGTTTTTTCCTATTTTTTTTTCTTTCTCATTTAATGATAGGTCTTCACACTAGTGTAGTTGAAACCTGAGTATATTTTAAGTTAAGAGGCAATTTCTTTTTTGTTTGTTTTTGCTTGATGTTTAGATAGTTTTGCTTTTATTTTAGAAGAAATTCATTCTTTAGCTGTTTCTCACGGTATATTCCATGCCCTTCTTTCCAGTTCTTCAGTTGCAACAGCACATCTAGCCTGTAAGCAGAAGCCTGTTCTGAATCATGGCATAAGAGTTATAAACAATATTATTTGTTGCCATTAATGAACTGTCCTACAATTCTTTTCTCAGCAAAGTTGCTCTTCCTTCAGCCAAGAGTCCTTGCTTTAGTAGAAAGTTTTCAGCAAAGTCTGTGTGAATGTATATGCCATGAAGTACTGCCTAGCAAAAAAAAAAAAAAAAAAATACTGTCTGTGGGCTTAACTGTGCTCAGATGTCTGATGTCAGTGTAGCATCTACATGGCAATGTACTGTACTAAACTGGGGCCTAATGGCAGGAAAGAGATGTTTCCATACTGCTATTGGATATGCAGGTGCAGTATGCTTATGGGCAGTTCAGCTCTGAAAGCACGTGTCTGGCTGCTGGGCAGGTGCAGCCCTGACAGAGTGCCTGACTAAGCTGATGCAAGGATTCTGTGTGTTTTCTGGATCATTTCTAGAGCTGAGAACTGGCTTTTTCTGCTGTGCTTCAGAAGAACCACAAACAAAACAAAAGGTGTAAATTTTGTGGGCCCAAGAATGGCTCATCAACCTTTCACAAACTGAGCCTGATTCTTAGAAGATAGAGCTTGTTAGTGGAGCAACTGGAATGCTTGCTACATAGCAAGCCTGCTCTTGCTTATTTAGAAAATTCTTTCTAAGGCTTACCATCTCTTACTGACATCTTGTTGCAAGCAGGGTGTATACTTTGGTAACTAACTCTTTCTTCTCCTTTCAAAAAGCAGTGTAACAGCACAGAAAAGGGCATGCAACACAGCTACCTGTGTGACCCATCGTCTGGCAGACTTCCTCAGCAGGTCAGGAGGAGTGGGCAAGAACAACTTCGTCCCAACCAATGTGGGTTCCAAGGCTTTTGGCAGGCGAAGAAGAAGCGTTCAAATATAAAAAGCTGAATGATGATGTGCATACGGTAAATACATTGTGATAAACAATCTTCAGTGCAGGCAACCCTCTGGTTAACTGAGCTTTCAGAACTGTAGTGTTGCTGGATGAGTAACAGACTTACAGGAAAAGAACTCCTGGTAAACAGGATAAGTAATAGTATAAAAAGATGTTACTAACATTACTGTAGCTTGAGAAGAGCTTTCAAAGACGTTCTCCTTAGAAAACTGACCTCAGGGTGCATTGTCTAAATGCAGCGCTATGGTTGGAATAACATATTTTCTCATTTTGCTGGTAACACTGAGTAACTCTGTGTTTCTTTCTTTCAGGTTGATGTGGAACTGAAGACTCAGCTTTAATTTCTAATGAATGGAACTCTTCTCCACAAATCAAGACAGCCAAAAAGAAGATTAATTTTGCATCCTAATATTGAAGATGTTTTGTTTAAGACAAAAATGAGAATACTTCTGTTATGTATAGTACAAGGGACTCTAGTTATTCAAGTTAAATTATTGTATATTCTTTTTATATGCAACTCGATTTCAAATAAAACATGACAGCATCTATTATTTATTTATCTTCTAGCATGTATGTGATCCATGCTATTTATCCTGGCACCGCTGCCAGAACTCGGGGAATTATACTGAACTGCTGCCTAGCAAGGTGTGTGTGTATAACATGGTGTGCTGTGCCTTGGTGTAAAACACTAAACTAACCTGATTGTACAGTATGTTTAAAAGAAAAACAGAAACAAAAAACAACCTCTTAAATATTGTATCATTTGTGAATTTACGCAGAATTAAAAAAAGTATTTTTAGATACACTTGGATTGAGAAACTGATTTTTTTTTTTCACTTGGGCTTCTGCCAAATGTCTCTCTGTAAGTGCGCTCAACATCACTGCGAATTAGAGGGCCTGGTGGTCTGCTACAGACTTGTTTGCCATAGATGTAGGCTTTGAGTCAAATGTTCCAAACTGGAAGAAGAGAAGCCTTTGAGTGTGCATTTGGAAACCAGTGACTGGGGCAGATACCGCTTACTGATACTTGTATTAAAAACAAAAAAGTTGTGGTTCCATTTAGTAAAACTCCAGAGACAACATCTGTCATGTGTGAGTTAAGACAGAATGTTTTTCTGCGGGCTGTAGTTGGACTCAAATGGCCTAATGTGCTTCATAGGTTTAAGATTGAAGAAGTAAATTAGGAAGGAATTTAAAAAGGTGCTCCGGAAACATGCATATCTTTTAAGCAATCCTGAAACTGACTCTACTTAGGGATCGGGGACAAATAATTAGAGTAAGTGGAGAAGAGGGTAGCTGGAAGCAATCCATGGCTCTTTGATGTGATGCTGCCAGCTCCCTCCACAAAGCTGCTGCTGCTTTTTCAGTTTAGTAGCTGAGTCAGATATTTGTTTAGCTTTGTGTTGTGCACTACAGTCGGACTCCAAACTCTGCTTCTTCAGTTCAAATGAAGATCATTTCACTGTGTAGAGGTTAAGCCCCTCACAATATCTCTGTCTGTCTTTGCTGCAGGTGTAATAGCACAAAGAGAAGCGAGGTCAACCAGATGTAGACGTAGCCAGTAAGACAGCCCAGTGATGATGCTTCTGTAGCTTGCTCATTCATGGCCATGGTTTTAACTTCTTGAGGGACATTCCAGCTATGGTAAGTCAGAGAACAAAGAAGACCTTGTAGGTGCATCTTGTGGAAGATATAAGCTAGTGTAGAGGGAAAAATTCTAGTATTTAAGTAGAACACTAAAGGTAAGGAAGGGATGTGGACTGGCAGGTCTCTCCTAAGGTTGAAAATGTGTTATTCTGAGGTAGTTTAGTACTTTTTTATTTATTTTTTTCTTTTTTTTTCTGTGTAATTTTGAAGTGGCTGAGATTTACCACAGCTATATTTACTACAACTGCAAAGTAAAACCCTGCCCTGCATGACCCTGGTTGGGTCATGTTTTGAAGATCTAATTTTACAACCAGGAAACATTTTTTTTTCTCTAGACTTCTGGAATTTTTTTCACAATTTTTATTTGTACAAAGCATGGATAACATGCTGAGGTCACCTGATCACCACAGTGGTCCTTTCCATGTCATTGTAGAGCCTTGGAATGCAGGTGGCACATGGTTTTTGTTCTTTACTGTGGAACCCAGCTTAATCTGCTCCAAAATAAAATGCGTAAGCCTAGTCACTGGGGTGAATGCATGTAATTCAATGATTCATATTCAGTTAGAAGCTACGTAAAGTTCCTGGTCTCCTTCTTGCCTTAAAACCTATACAGTCAAGCAGTTATTGTTTCAGTTTGCAGTTGAGAGACATCTGAGGCTCCTTCATGTGTAGTTTCCAACCCTTTAAAAGAATGATCAGACCTTTATTCATTTAACAAACTTACTAGCTTTTTTTCCTGCCTGTCAAAGGAATCTCCTCAGACTAACATTCTACATCAAGCTGCAAACCTAACATAGGCAAGAAATTCTGGTAATGGTGTTGGTTCTTATTTTGTCCTGGTCCTAGTTGGAGAAATATTGAATCAGACTTTTGTTGTGCTTTTTTTCTTTTTTTTTCTTTCTTCAGAAATTAATAGTTTCAGATCTCAAGATCTATTACTGTTGTATCTTCAGTTGTCTCATTAAAATCTCTGTCTGCACATCAGTGCAATACTCTCAACAAATAAATACAGAATCATAGATTCATTAAGGTTGGAAAGACCACTGAGGTCATTCAGTCCAGCCATTTAATCCGTGCATGTGACCACGTCACTCAGGACATCACCGAGTGGCACTGGTTGCCTGTAATAAAAACTAAGCTCCTAGTCCCCAAACCACACAACAAATACCCTCAAACACTTACCACAAGAGAAAATCTATTTTGGAATTAGAGTTTAGTACAGGAAAGTATGTTTGCTACTGTACTTACTTTCCCATTTTAATTGCATTGCTGTTCTATGCATGCAGAAAGCTGGTGGCAAACATAATGTTGGTGAAGTATGTGGGAGTGGTATCAAACTCAAGTTATTTAGTATTTAGTCAGCCAAGACAATATGAATTAGCCATGCACAGGTCTCTGTAATCTTGTTTATGAGGCAGTATCTTCATGGCTATAGATCAGTTCTGATGTTCTTAGATGTTTTTCAGTGTGCATTTTTCTTGTTGAACACGTTTTGTTTTTAATCTGTGGGCAAGCAAAGACTTTGGGATGGGGACTTTGCACGAAAAGGCAAAGAGGGAAGAAATTTCTGAGAAAGAACTATCTGAGTGTAATTTCTTGAAGCATATCTTCCTATCACTGAAGAATTTTGGGGGTTTTATTTTCCAGAATTTGTACCGGTTTTCTTTTAGAGTACAAGTATGGACACACGCATGACGCGAGCCTCAGGCAGATGATGAGTTCCACCTGGTCTTCTCCCTGAGCCGATGGAAGGTAGAAAGGCGCCATCTTGTGGCCAGAGAATGAGCGCGGTGAGGACGTGCAGGCGCCCTCTCTGTAGTATTGACACATATATTGCTGCTTTAGTCTTGCTGGTGAGTGCTGCTTCCAGTGGGACATGAGCCAGGTGAACAGGGGTGGCCTTGGTTTGGTGCCATGAAGAAGTCTATGAGATTGTCTCCCAGAGCTCTGTGGGAAAGGGGACAGCAGGAGGGTGCTGTAGCTCCCAGGGTATCGTAGGTCCCCAGGGCCATTGTGTGGGGTTGTGGCACCACACAGGATGTCAGGGAGGTGTGGATGAGCTGCTGCAGGGACCAGATGAGAGGTGTGTGAGGTGCAAGTGATAACAGAAGCACTAACACCAATATATCTCCTGATGGGCCTTTTCAGCTGCCAAAATGAACACACGAGCCATGTTCAGTCATGTGCTTTTTGCCAACTGGTAGATGTCCTCCTGTTCCTAGATCCAGCTGAGATTTTGGTTCATGATCATGCACCAGGACATAGCTGCATGTGCTAATAGAGCATCATTTTGAAAGAACTCAAGTGAATTTACACTGTGGCTCTTTCTAGATATTTAGAACTCTTTTTCCTCCTCTCAGTGGAATTCATCTTCCTGAGAACTTCCATCATCTGCAGTGTGAGAAGGGAGAAGAGCTAATGCTATTGTTTCCAACACCAAACATTGCCAAAAGCAAACAATTAGCAAGCAGTTGTAAATTTTGGTATCTGCTATCTAATCCAGCATTGTCGTGTATAATTAGCAGATTGAAAGTCTCTCCAAGGTGTGTAGTGTAACTGTGCTGAAGAATTCAGTCAGACCTGTGCATTTTTCTGTATTGAGCAACGTCAGAGCTATCTCAAAATACCTGAGCACTTCATGCAGTGCATTTCAAGCTTGTTTTCATGCATGTTGAGCACTGGCACTTTTGGTCCTAGTTGGCTGTGCTTGCTGCTTGTGACAATTAGTTGAACCCTTCCCCATCTGCAGGATGGGGTCGACACAGCACATAAATTTTCTTCCTCTTTACTGTTCTAATAGATAACACATCCTTCCTCTAATCTGCACAGAATTGACCTTTACTTTGGATGTTCCTTTTCAAATTCTTCTCTTTTGCAGAAATTGTCCACAGATCATTGTAATTTTTTTTTTTCCAGAAAGTATTAATTCCAGTTTCTAAATTCTGCCAAACTTTGCAATACATCTTTTAGGATCTTCCAGTCCATCCTTAGAGTAATAAAATGGATTGCAACAATTCTCTTTTCTTTCTTTTCTTGGCTTTATTACAGTTCTTGTTTTGCCCTCTTTGGCTGGGGCTGAATTGTGATCCCAGCTAACTCATTAGCGTCACCTCCAGAAAGGCAAATGTTGCCTTTAAAAATTCAAATGTGTACCTTTGGGCAAGCTTTTTGCTGGTATTATGTCTGAGAAAATACTCTTAGATCCCACTCAGTACTTCATTACAAAGATGTTGGCTGCCTACCAGAGAAGATTACACTCATACTAGTATGACTTTTCTATTTACTTCTGTTGTGTCACAGTTCTTCTTTTCAATGGCTTTTCCTAATAGTATCTTGTCACATTAGCATTTGAAGCAAATTGGCATTGCATTTGTCTACTTAGTCTTCTCCAAGGAGACTAAATAGCGGGGAGTGTGGTTGTCTGGAGGTGATGATCACATATGGTGGAGTCATGGATACAGAAGTCTTGAGTAAGTGCCACCAAGATTGTCTCGGGATTACAATCTGAGTGCTTGAGAAGCCAGGGTTATCTTCTCCACCTCCTCCCATCCATGGACCTTGACTGTACCCATCTCAGAAGGCCCCACTGACTTCTTATTCACTGCACAATTATCTGCCCTCCAGTATAGCTTTGCTGAGCTCATACATCATGATTGCAAGCAGCCTTTTTGTTATGTTTTTTTTTTTTTTTTTCCCCCCAGAAAATCTGATCATTTGCTTAATTTTTGTTTGCTGTCTCTCAGGCCACTTCTGCTTCGTAAAAGTACATTCATCTCATGTCTATTTATACATGCTATAGCATCTTCATAGCTTTCCAAACAATTTGAAAGTCCAAATCAACAATATGAGCAGCATTAATTTGCCCATTATTCTGCTGAAATGCTTGAAAGGCTGTATAGGTCTCCACTGTCATGGAGGGAGCCAATTATCCTAATTAGCATGTCCCTAAATAGTTATATAGATAGTTTGTAATTCCATTTTTAGCTCATGATATAACTGTGTTTTTGAACTGAACAAACATCATAGTTATAATTATTAGTGAGTAAGACTGGCCTGCTTTTACTGATGAATCCCAAACAAGCACACACAGTGCTGGTGTAATGACTTTTCTGTGTAAATATAGGTTTTTAATCTATGGAAAAGTCCCCGTGGCTTGGAAGTGCTTTTTAGCACTTTTGTCAGTCCTCAAAGACATTTCTGAGTAAGGTTCTAAGCAAGATTTGTACTCTTAGTTAATACAGATCCTTTCCTACAAGGCTGAAAAAGTCTTCTTTATCACTCTATAGTTAAATGTACTAAGTGTTAAAACAGTTATAAAAATACATACTGATTTATGTTCCTTATGTAACCCAAGCAGAGAATCAAATGGAAAAAAAGAAACAGATCTGAATGCTGGAATTGCAGGGTTTGAATGAAAACCATCCAGTTATGGAAATGACTTCTGAAAGCTGATGGAATACCACCTTATAATGGCAGCACTGACTCCTGCAGCATGGGTAACTAAAGCCCCTCACGCTGTCTCCTGGTAGCATGAGTAGCCAGAGGGTCACACGCACAAGATTAGCAGCCCAGGCAGCCACAGGTGTACGGAGATCTTTCTCTCACCAGAATCCCTCCTCTTTTAGTTTTACTTTGTATTTGAGTGTTCCCTGCCATGTTTGCCAAAGCTATGTTTTACATGTGCCTCTCTAATGATATAGTAAGTGGAATTTGGAGTAAAGCCCTTCTAAACTGCAAAGAAAGCTCCTTTCTCCTGCAGGCTGCAGGATCTCTATCTATGGACATCAGCCTTATCTTTTTTATGGACACATTCCCCCTCCCAATATTCAATCTCCCCTAATCAGAAATTCAACCTTGCATTTTGTAAACTCAGTGCTTTTTGCTGCATAACATTTGATGATCTTACTTAACATTGTCATTAAGTCACATCCTACAAGTCTCACAATTCAGTTCTTCCTCCACATAGGTTTGCTCAGTTCCTATAATTCAGGTGGCATTTATCAACTGATCTAGCTGAAACTCCTTTGAAGTATTCACAGAGGACCTCAAATTGATGTGAATATGCTCTGCCGCTATAAGGCCCATATATGCTGTCAGACAAGTATGAAGTGCCTGCAATGTAAATGAGAATTTACACTAACGTTTTCATGTCTTCATTTCAGACTCAGATAAAAAATATATCTGTCAAGAAGAGAGGAGGAAGCTTTCCACTTTCTTTATTAGTAAGTTTTTATTAACTGTGTAGAAATTAAAACTATAAATATGCTCAAGAAAGGGAGAGGCTGGTATATGCATCTTCCAGATGCTAGAGGGCGTAAGAGACACAGAAAGTCTCCAGACAAGCAGTTAAAAGGTACGAGTGAGCCATTCAGAGCAACTTTCTGTTTTTCTAAAAGGATGTTTGCTAATGTTCACGCTGATTCTGTTCTCTTTCTGAAGAGAAATGACTGAAAAGCAGAAGTAACCTTCTGGATTTTTATTACTATTGCAGACAGTTTAGTAATAAGGGTATGTTCTGAAGGAGCTCCTATCATTAGCCATCAAAATAGAGAGCTACTACTTACTATTTTAATGAAAAATGTGGAAGGTAAATTCCCGGGCATAGCTGTATTTTCTTTGAAGGGAAGAACTATAGGCTTCAGATTTTTACTTCTCTATCTGGTTTGGTCAAAATCATCAATAATTTTCTTTGCCTCTGCACAGAATTTCTTTGCTAGTGAAAATCCTACTGCCTTTCATGTTGCAATCTACATGTCTACTAGTATGATACCTGTGTGAGGGGGATTTTGGTAGATGCTGTGCAGTGTAGACCATGTTTTTTTTTTCTGTTCACATTTTGACAGTAAAGTTCACCGGGCTTACCCTGAATGTGTCAGAGGAACAGGACCGCCTGAGTTGCTCCAGGGAAGAAACCTCCAAATAGCAGGGTATTCTGTTATCAGTGCCAAGTAACACAGCAAGAAACCTGAGCTTTCCCAGGCCTGTAAAGGAGAAAAAATGTACATACTGTTAAGTTTATGTCGGGTTCCTCAAGTCAGTTGATGTCCCTCAAATCAAATGTACTGTCAGTTCATGGGACTCCAATATTAAAGGAAAGGATTCCCCTCAGCCACTGCGGACTCTTGTTTCCCCAGATTTTATGCTTGGGGCCAGATATAGATACTGAGCAACAGAAAGATACTCTAGTAAACAAAACAGGACAGGTGGAGTAATGAAACTCTGCTGAATTATTAATTGGGTCCTGAATGATGCAGAGAGAATTATTACAGTGAACAAACACCCCTGAAGAGAGGAGCAGCACAAGAAACAGCCGTGCAGTACACCTGACCTGTTTTCCCAGGTAGGCATCTGCAGAATGAATACCTTGTATGAAGAAGGGATTCTTGGTAGCTGTCCACTGTTCATCTGGAAATGATCAGTCTAATTCCGAAACCAGTTTAGTTTGTGCTACAGTGCCACAGATGTCCAACTAAAGGCACATTCAAGTGTTTTGCTGAAAAGCAATGGACTTCTATGCATCTTTAAGAGAAGCACACCTTCAGGATTGCTGGCTCAAACCTGATGATGCCTTCTAATCAATGTCACAGGCAAGGAAAGGAACAAAAAATGCATCAACACTGAACTGTCTCCAAGAGCCAGTTCATACCAATACGGAATTTTGACCTGCAAAGCATTTTCCCAGCTTGCCTTCAAAAGATGGGAAACTGCAACCTCATCACAATGATAGGTATCTCAAGGTACAGTACTCCTACTGCTGTTAAAGTTTTTAATAATGATCAGTAGTGTGCTAATGAAGAGGGTGGAGAAGTTAAAGGAGGGTGTCCAGCACAGGCAGAGCGCTGGGGTAGATGAGGCTATGATGGTTAGACCAGCCACATCAATAAAACTAAACTCACCTTGGAAATAAAAAGTAGTTGGAGGTATATCCTTGGGTGGTGCTGGGAGGGAGATTTTGTTGGTGCTTGCCTCTTGTGTTGGTGAGTGAATCAGCAATTCGGTCTTAGCTCCAGAGGAAATATTGCTCTGAAACAGAATGGATTTTAAATCAACCTCTCCCATCTTCCTGTGCTCAAAAGACCATTACAGAATTCAGTAGAAGTAATAAAACTGTCAAAATTACTACATAATAATCTGATCACTAGCATTCACACATGACAGAGAAACAGGGTGAGAGAGCCATGCTCTCGTTTCAGATTTGTTCTGGGTCTGAATGTGGTGGGTGATGAATGCTATAAGATTAAAGAGCAAAACAGTGCTAGAGAAAGCATAGGGTTTGAGAAACACACTGTACTGTGGAGGACAAGGACTCATAAAATGATGCTCGTTGAGTGCCACTTGTATTGAGTATTCAATATGGCAGACAGTAAAAGTGTGTAAGTCAGGGTAGCATTTGAACTGTGCAGTAACAAGACAGGGAAAAGCTTGAGTGTTCCAGCTTCCTTGCACTTGACTTCGTATCTTAAGTGATGTATTTTTTTTTTTAACACTGTATTAATATTAAATACAAGTATACAGTACATCCAGATTAATTTAACCTGGCTGAAATCCCATTTTAGATGCCTGGCTTCCTTACGGTGGTGGTTACTGCTGAGAGCTGTCATACTACATGAGATTCCCTGAGAACAAGGTACAAATGTCCATCAAATGCCACAGAACATTAGATTTATTAATCCTTCATGCTTTTTAAAATATCATTTACAAAATATTTTTTTTTCCCATATTTTTTAATGGAAAAAAAAGTGCTTATTAGGATGCCTTGTGAGCCTAGAGGAAAGTTTAGCAAAATAATCAGATACTTTGGCATAAGAAACAAAAAGGCTATTTGGTTTGCAACAGGATACTAAGCATATGGCCATCAGAGAAAGTGACTCTTTGCTTCAAGGCATTTTTCTTCCTGGTAGTCACTTCCAGAATGACTGATAGGTGGTTAGTCCTAAAAATGCAGGCTTTAATTTAGTACACTATTATTAACTTCATGTGGCATGAAACTGCTGTCCTTACATTTTCTGCAGTAGATGTGCACACCACCTTTGATGTCTCCTTTTAATGAGACTGTTCCTACAAAGAGGCATTGGAAATCTCTAGCGTTGTTTCCTTGAAATATGTGTGTTTGTGGATTGCCACTGCCACAGACCTTCTCCTTCTTGACTGGAGCTGTCTGCAGGACCTGGGTTTGGCACTTTATTCTCTGAGCTTTTCTTCTAAGAGATCGTTTCTAGGGAGCTTCACTGAAGGCAGTGATGGAAAACCATTTATTCTAAATAGTGATGTACTCATGATTTATTCTGCACAGCAGGCTTGCTATTTTTGACTTGATTTTCTGTCTTATCTATGTCTATATGGCTGAAATGGGATGATTAGTTACTGCTTCTCTGAACTTTTGACACTTGCTGGCTGTTTTCTGTGAGTTATTCCCTATCCAGCAGATGTTTCTGCGCATAAGCAGCCCAGCCATTCAGCTTATTTTATTTGGATGACAAAGCCTTAATTTTGTCTTCTGGTGGAAGTCTTTTGAGTGTGGAGACTGCCTGTTTTTTCTTGTGGAAGGACTCCAGTGGTTTTGGCATACTTGCATGATTGGATGCATGACATTCAACTGCTGCATTATCGCAGACCTCACTAGAGGTTATGTGACTCCTTTAGCATTTCTCCAGCCTGCTTTGGGTGCACTGTGTTCTCAAAAGGCCATGACTTGAGTTCATGGAAGTCCCATGTGAGCAGCCTGTGAGGTTACTGACATTCTTGAGCCTGGGCTTGAAAAACGCTTCCTGGCATTTTAAGCTCAAATTCAGATCTATTCTTCCCTTTGAGATATATACGGAGAGTATTACACTCTGCTTAAGTCTGGTTGGTGGTATTTAAAATATATATATAAAATAATAATAATTAAAAAATAAATAAACAGAAGATTTCAAAACAGATTGTTCACTTTTTTAGGTCAGATTTCCAAACAAGCCCTACAGCCAGCATGTCTCACTGGGAAAAGGAAGCCAGCCTGAACACTGGCCATGAAGAGATGACAGAACGGGAAGTTTCAGCGGAAAAGCTGACTTCAGGCTACCCTGGTAAAGTCCTCTTTAAACTCTTTGTTTTGTGCCACAGTGCTCGTAGGAGCTGGAAGAACTTGTAGAAACCTGGCCTTGTCCTTGCCCTCAGTGCTGTAGGTAGGTCAGGTTGTCTTGAAAGAAATGAAAAACTGGATTTCCCCTAACAGCAGCGACTTTCTCCATTGCTTGTACAAGAAATGTGATGTTGTTAAGTTGCTGGAATAAGTACATATGTAAGGCAGAAAAAGAAAAAGGAATTTTTCTTTCCATTAGTAGATGAGCAAACTAATGCTTTAGTCATGCAGGGACTTTCCTGCATGCTTTACCATAGGCACTGTCAATAGTTCCATTGCTGTGTGGGCACAAGTGAGCAAGGCAAAGCAGGGATAGAGAACACATGTAAATGGGAATACATCAAGCATAAAAATAATCCAGAAAGAACTCACATCCAAACTGTAAATTAAAGGGAGGAAGATTATTCTACGTCTTCTTCCTTTCAACTTTTTGGGAGGCCAGTTCTGGCTATGAATTGGATGAAGCAAGACATGTGCCCTGATGTTAACAGAATTTGGGATGCTACTTAGTGAACTAAAAATATTGTATGAAATCAGAGAGAGAGAATAAAAACGGAAATTGAAACACAGCAGAAAAAAAAATTTGCTGCATGAATGGCGTTAGAGGATGCAACCACATCCGGTAGACAGGAAAAAAACAATGTGATGGTACCATTAGGAATGCTAAGGAGTGCTGGTGCAGATGCCAGTGCATGCTGACCAGTCTGAGTGCTTACAATGAGCACAATTAATACTGTATTCTTAGGAAGGTAGTGGAATTTGCAAAGCATCCAAAAAACAACTAGACCATTTTCCAGGTCCTGATTATTTCCTAATGAACTGCTTGACCCCGAGGGCCTCTAGCAGTCATGAAATTCTGCCTTTGCAAAGCCTCTTAGAATAGTTCCATTCAAATACAGACATAATTACACCTCTCCTCACTATATCACATTTCAAATTTCCTCCCAGTAATCAGAATTACTGCAGTGTGTGAGGAGTGAAGAGCTCCTTTATCCTTCCAACAGAAAGCATTTGAGTTGTTATGAGCTAAAGAAGGTTTATAATGGAACAGACTAATAGAAAAGGCTTTGAGGCGTCATCACAGTCACAGAAAGGCATGAGCAAATTTGAGTCTGTCAGAGAGCTACAATGCTTTGCCTTTACCAGGAAAAGCTCAGATGGAAATTGAGCAAGAAATAGCAAGAATCCTCTGCCTCAGAAAATTACAGCTGCTGTAAAGTTGCAAGTATTAGTTAGTTTCTATGGTTTTAGTCTTCTAACTTGCTCTGATTTTTCATATTCAAGGCTGATTTCTATTCAGAAATTTTACATTTAAGAGAGTTCCCACCAGCAGAATTGCAAATGTGTAGCAGACAGGATGACTCTCACACTCACAGATAGGTTGGGGAATACGATTTGTTCAGATGCAGTGTGAACTGGTCAGATGGAAATCTGTCCATGGAAATCTCTCTGGTACTGGCTGTGACTATTTTTTTTTTTCCTTATTTGCAGCAACCCCTCAGTTTTATGTCTCCCCTTGATGAGGAGGAGAATTATTGACCTTATAAGGGATTTCTTCCAGTTTAATTTTTGTGCCAGGTCATAGTTTATTAACAACAACATGCTTTTTTACATGGGTAGTATGTAACACAGGAGTAACCCTACGGGAAGTTTCAATCAGCAGTACTGTTTTACGTTGTGGTATTCAGAGCTCTGCCTTCCAGAACAGAGTATGAATGCTTGTCAGCATACTCTTATAGCCTGTTATAGGGATACTCACTTCACAGTTAGGTGTAAGACACACTCAACAACTATGTGAATAGGAAAGACTACAAAACTGTGGTATTTCACAGGTACCAAGTTTCTATTTTCAGAATCAGCATCTAGTGGAGTGAGACTGCTAAATGTACAGGAAAAGTGAGCTTCGTTAGTTCTGCTGCTCATACAATTTGCAGTTTGCAGGTTCTCTTTAATGGGACTGGCATTCATGGCACAGAGGTGAGTCTTCTCAGGAGCTGGACATTTTTTTCAAACACAAAACAGCTGGTAGTGGTGATTTGATTGTGGAACAGAAAGTGAGTGCATAGAAAAAAACAAATAGCTAAGCTAGAAGCAGACCCTGAGGTCACAGCCAAGTGGCACATTGTTGCATTGCATTCATCTCTGTGCATCCTGGCCCAGTTGAGGGAAAGGTGACTACTGTGCTTGTTGTCATCAACACAAAGAAAGATTCCCATGGAATGGGTAAATAGTCTTGAAAATGGAGGAAGAAACTTTGCTGAAATAGTCTGCAAGGTCTGAGGTTGTAACCATACACAGAAATAAAATGAACTGGCTTCACTGAAACCCTGTAATTTCCTAGATCACTAGTTCACAAAGATACAGTTTAGTACAGTGAGGGCTGCTAACTGAAAAAAGTAAAATGTTGTTCAAAGGATACTGATTTGTCTAATTATACATAGAATTTATTTAAAGCAGAGTCCAGTCTGCTTCAAAATGAAAAAGGTAGTGGGTGTGTGTCTGTCTGCTTGCATTTACTGTTGGAAGCACTGAATTCCCACATGTGGGATCATTTAGTTGGTTTTAAAATGGATCAGAAGAAATGCACTTCTAGATACTATATCTTCAGATCTTTGATAAAGTGCAGGTATCCCAGGTCACGCCTGTGATGGTATCAAAGTAGCATTTGACACAGTGAGGAGACTTTTATATCACTAGTATCATTAGTAGTTCTTAGGAGAATGAGGGGAATGGGCTGAATACCAAGGGTGGTTACTGTGGAAAGGGCTCTGAAGGGTGAAGTGGGTGAGCTGGAGCCGTTGTGCTGTGGACACTGGTCATGGGCATTTTTCCCATCTCAATTGGTCTCTGCAAATCATGGGGACTGGAGAAATTTGGTTTCTTATAAACCCACTAATGGGAAACAGTGGATGACACACTCCTAGTGCAATTTTTTTTCCCCAGCTTTCATTAACCTATGTATAGATATTATTTTAATTAAAATAATCTTGACAGCACCTATGAAAAAGCTGTGGGAACTGCAATGGCAATTAAATGTGTTGTCAAAAATGACAAGCGGGCAGGTATCACTGGAAGGAAATTAATGCTCTGACCAATAATGGAACAGTAATCTTAATCCAAATCTTTCTGCCTCTCAGGAACTCCTTGAAATGGATGGATTTTGGAGATCAGGCAATTTTAGAACAAGACAGTAAAGCAATAGGTACCATAAAGCATCTCTTTTTCAAAAGACCATGTCATACTGGTGTAGCAGTGGCTGATAGCCAGCCAGAATGAAATGGGATACTAATTGGACATTAATAATGGTGTATGTGCAAAGCCTTGACTTATACTAAACTTACATATCAGAAAAATTGGAAGTTATATTCAATATTAGGTTTTGAACACGGAGTTTAACAATGATATGAACCGGTGCCTGTTGTCTGTTTTGGACTGTCTGCTGCAGAGAGGAGGTGAAGAAATTCACTGGAGTGGAATTAGCTTGGCCCAGTGTCAGCAACCATGAGAGCTAAAGGGTGGGACTGGGGAACTATAGAATCGTAGAATCACATAATGGATTACATTGGAGGGGACCTTAAAGCCCATCCAGTTCCAACCCCTCCGGTAGGCAGGGTCACCACCAATTAGATCAGGCTTCCCAGGGCCCCATCCACCATGGTCTTGAATGCCTTCAGTGATGGAGCATTAATAGCTTCTCTGGGCGGCTGTGCCAGTGCACCACCACCCTATGAGTAATAAATTTCTCCCTATCAGCTAACCTTAATCTCCCCTCTTTTAGTTTAAAGCAATTCCTCCTTGTCCTATCACTATAAGACTGTGTGAAAAGCCAATCTCCTTCCTGATTCTAAGCTTCCTTCAAGTTTAAAAGGAAAGCTGTAATAAGGTCTCCCTGGAGCCTTCTCCAAACTAAACAATCCCAACTCCCTCAGCCTTTCTTCTTAGGAGGGGTGCTCCAACCTTCTGATCATCTTCATGGCCCTTCTATTGCTGGCTAGGGAAACCTGCATTGTAGCACGCCCAAAGTGTTTCAAAGGAACGGTTCTGCCCAGCCCTTTCTTGCCTCTGTGAAGCTTTAGTTGCCTTTCATCTTTGCAGGCAGTGTGTGTAGGATTACAGTGTTCCCTCATCTACACAGAGTTTCTTTCTCTCTATTTAATCCCTAAAATTAAAATGTATCACTTCATTCTGTCGCAGCTACATCTTGCAAGAGCTGTGATTCGAAGGAGATAATCAGTAGCAAGCTGTTCAAGAAATAGCAGATTTCTTGCTTGTTTTGCCATAATACCCAGCAGCGTAAAAAGACTGGATCCTGTTTTACCAGAGGCTGTTACAGATGCAATGTGAGAGATTTTCTGTCCAAGGCCATTTGCACAGCAAAGAAACTTGAAACTTCAGAGCAAAAGAGCAGCAAGTAAGTAAGGAGAACAGGGGGACGGCGAGTGCTTCTTTCCTTCTCTGCTAGAAAGGCACTGTTTGTTCCTCACAACTCCCAGATTTAGAGTTACAGTTAACTAATGTCTTCCGGTGCATCTGAATGAAGGTTCTGACCTGAAGAATGGTGGCTAGCAGGGCCAGCTTACTTTATGGGCTAATTGAGAAAGAGCTCTCTACACCTACAAAGTAGCATGGGAGATAGACCGGCAGTCAGTGGTGGCTGGAGGAGACCTAAGAACTGATCAGAGGGACAGAGCATTGACTTGGTGAGCAGGAGCAGGAGGCAGGGACTTTGAGCTATGAGGAGGGCTAAAAAGAGTTGTCAGTATATAAAGCAATAGGCAGTAGGACAGCAAGTGAAAGACATCAAAGAGAGAGTGATGGGGGCACCATAAAAATCAAAGGCAAAAGGAGCAATGGGCGAGGAAGCTGAGTGCAGAAAGGAGAAGCAGCAGGGACAAAAGTTCTGGGCAAGCCAACTGGGTGCAGTTGCTTCTCTTGTGAGGAAGATCTCACATCTGGGGAGCTCGAAGTAAAGTTGTACGCTGTGTTTCTGTGTCAGCTTCCAGACTGAATGTACAGAGGAAATGGCTGTACTTTCTTACTGATGTAATAGAAGAAAAATTTAATTGTGAGAGAAGGGAAACATGTAATTTCCAAGGTCTTTCCATACTTCAGAAAATCAGAGGTTTGTAGGTTTGTTTTGTCAGCAATAGGCAAGATGTGAAGAACTTCTAAGGAAACACCTGTGTTGAATAAAAAGAGTAATGCGTCAGGCATAGCATGGGTGGTAAAACAAATGTTTAGCTTCCTATGTAAAATCACTGCCTTTTTAAAACTAAAATTGTTTCATTAAAAAGGCAAGCCTATGTGTTTAACCACTGATCTGTTATTGTTTCACTACTCCTGACAACAATGCTAATTAAAACAAAGTTTTTCACAACTATCTTCCAGAAAACCACATCCGGATTTTTAACCTCACTGAAAGTTTTTATTGCTCTTCTGTATCAGACTGTAAAGTAATACAATTGTTATTTCCCAAATTTTCCGGTTCCTATTTGTGGACACTTTTCTGCTTAACAGAGTCTTTAATTCCATTCGTCTTCCAGCTTACCACTACAAAAATTGAAATCCTCACCACAGATCTGTAAAAATGTTTCCACTTGCATTGGGAGACAAAAATAGAAGAATTCCATGTCTTTTTGGACAGATGCCTAGCTGAAACTATGCAGGGTTTGACTGACAAGAGGATGTAGTCTCTGCTGAGAGCACTTTCTTTAAAGTCCCTTTTAGTCTTCGGGAATACTTAAGTAGATGAATGAAGAGAGCATTTATGTGAGTTTCCTTTCATTCTTGTTCACTTTGCCTGTATTTTATTTTATTTTTTGTAACTTTGGTCTTCTGCAACAAAATCTTTGCTGCTCGTGGGGCTTACTGAATATGTAATCACAAACTGGTAAGTAGTAACTTCAGGAGTTTTGTATTGAAATGGCACTCTGTTCTTTTGTGTACAGCTGTGGTAGAAGAATAAAACCCCTTTGTGTAGCTGAGTATAAGAATTATTTAAATGCATAGTATTTGCCAGGGCTATAACTGTAGAGTATAGTCTTTCAGTGGTGAATAAATACGTTTAACACACAGCTCAGCCTGTGAATGCAGCGGACAGATTTTACATGAGTAAGTTCTGAATTATTTTGCATCTGAGTGAGCTCTCCCCACTGTGCTGCACAGCACATTATCTGTTTCCTGGGGAGTGTGGACGGGAGCTTACAAAGCACGGAAGGTAATTGGCTGCTTCAGCTGAAAAAGCAGAAAAAACATATTTGTCGGTGTATACAGAAGGAAAATAAGAACAATAATAATTACTGTTAGGTGACAGTATTTGTTCATAGTCTCCAAGTTGTCTGTGAGATTAGGTCTGTACTGACACTCCGCACAAGCAACGAGTGTGTTAATGCTGTGCTTGGGCAGCTGAGTAACGTTATTTTCTGACTTCATTTTGAACTAGAATTTTTGTGTGCTTTGAATGTAAAAAAGGAGGTGAATGTGTAAACGGTACAATACTTTTTCAGAATGCTTCTTTCTGCTGTCTGAAGCTTGTGTTTCTGTGTATCACTACTTTGTTTTGAAGCCTATCTTTACCATATGCAAGCTGTCCTGTCTCTGAAGTTGGTGGGAAGTGAACAGAGCTCGAGCGTAGGCACTTATTTCTGTATTTTTGAAATTTGCTTATACTGATGCAAATATTTCCTCTTGGAAAGGAAAAACAGTGACTGGGATAGATGCCTTTTCTCTGTTGTACATGTGGCAGTTTCTACAGACTGACTGAAAAAAGCTGTAACTGTATATCTGTGCTTTTTGTTTAAAGTGGTTGACATCCAGATGAGGCGTGGAAGTGTGCTAGCACTGTAAAGGCAGTTGTACCAGGCTCCTCCTAAAATAGGTCAATTTTCATGAACATTTTTTTGTGCTGCCTTTTCTTTCCTCTGGCTCTTTAATTAATGAAGTGTGTGTTTTAGAGTCAAATCTGATGGATGCCAGAGTAAGATAAAATTTATTTTAATTTTGATAATTTAAATACGTTGGGTGTCCATAGCCCTATCTGGGGTTATATATTTTGAAGAAGATTCATCATATGGTTAAAGTGTATGATGAGTCCCACTGGAACTGGTTGACACAGCAGTATAATACTCATAGGAAACATCCTTACAGTTTCATGTTGCAATATTCCAGTCCTTTGGAACTTTGGTTTTAAGTTTTCTTCTGAAAATCTACCAAGAAGCCTATGCAAGTGTTGGAGTTGAAATTGTGCTGCACCTGTAGGGGGTGACAAAAATGATATATTTTATGGATTTGGAAGGTCTGCATGATTGTGTCTAGGGAGAATACTTAGAAGGATGAAGAACATTATAAACTTTGAACATTTTAATTTCCTCACTAGTCTTTTTCTCTTCTTTGGCAAAGATGAAATAAAAATGTTTCTTTTTTTCTTTTATATGTTCTTTTCTTTGGGGTCAATTTAAGTCTCTTGTTCATGTCATACAAGGTAAAATGCAACATGAAACACTGAAGAAAATGGGGTTAAGACATGCAATGTCCAATGAAGAATATTCGTATTCATTAGCAATCAGCATTTGGCCTATACCATTTTTCCAGCCAGAAGCCACTGACTTTGCTTTTGCTCTCACTTCAACCATTATGTCATGTGCTGATTTTTTGTTTTGATTTTTGTTTGCCAAATATATATAGTGTGTCATTTCTGACTGAAAGGTATGGTGATGAAAGAGGAAATGCAATGAGCTTGAACAAAATTGCTGGGGTGTCTCATACAGGATGGTACTGACACAGAAAACACCTTTCAGGTTCAGCCTGCAAGTCTTCATACTGACTCAATGAATACAGGAGGAAATGCATATTTTTCTTGAGCTCAGAAAGCAAATGTGATCTAGAAAGTTGAGGTTTACTACAAGTGTAATCAGCTAGAGTAGTGTGAGTGGCTGCTTGCCAACTTTGTTTGTACCTGGCCTAATTAACTCCATTCTTCACTCTTCAGTCATCTCCACATGTGGCAATTTGGTCTTAATAGGCTGTAGAATGGGTGGCATGGGTCCATTTGGAAATGCTTTGTGCTGTATAGCAGCTTGCTAGTCCTGCATAGGCATCTCCGACAGAGTAGTAGGTGGCAGTGTTATCTAAAAGGAAATGCAGCTAGTGAGCATCTGTTCTCTTAGTGACTGCTGGAAGGATCTCCTGGAGTTGCGTCGGCCATCAAATGAAAGCTGCATTGCTTTGGGAAAGCTGTATGCAACACCTGACTCAATGAACTTGTGTTAGGCCTTAAGGAAAACTTACAGTGGAAAAACCACAGCTGAGCTTAATGTCCTTATCCCTTAAGAAAATTTAGTCTGCATTTCTACCTTCCTCCTTCACTTCCAAATAGTGATTAACCATAACTTTGGTTAACTGGACTTCTAAACAGAAGCTGCAAGTCAAGTGGTTCAGCTGTTTCCCTGCTGCTTCACCCTGTATTTTCTAGATGCTTAGTCTTGATCTGGCAAGGTTGATGGGGCAGGGAGCAGGATGTAGGTGGGCTGCTGAAAGGTGAAGATCGACAGGAAGGAAAAACATCTTGTGTTGTGTACCTGGCATAGGGAGGGAGACCTGCAAGTTTAAGGTAAGCTAGTAATTGAAAATGCACTGAAAACCATTTAGTAGGCTTGTGACCTTTAAAAGAGATTAGAGACAGAGCCTAACCAGAGCCAGTTATTCATTCATTTATATCACTGCCTGTTTACTTGAATAGGTAAGGTATTAAGTATGAATAGCATGAAAGTAACTTTTCTCTCCAGGATTTCATAAAAATTGTTCAGAGGCAAGTCATGTGTTTGATCACACCTACCTATTCCTTGGAGGGCTCGAAGGAATTGTGCTCAAGCTCAGGATATTATCCAGACTGTTAGAATTGAGACTGAAGTAGATAAGATGAGAAGGTCTAGGACTCTGCAAAACTTCACGCCTAAGCCAAACTTCTCAGATCTCGTCTTCATGATGTGCGCATTTCTGAGTGTACCTTTAACACCCGGTGTTCCTGCATTGCTCTTGTTAGCATAATAAAGTGGTGTTGCCAAGACAAAAAGTGATAGCTTGGCAAATCATCTCAGAGCTGCTATGTGTGGTTTGAAGAGCATGCATTTATCTCTCTTATGCCAGTCACGTGTAGAGTGAGTTAAAACTCTCTGAGAGTGGGAGGCTGTGTTTTTCTTATCGTTTACTTTAAAATGTAAAGGATCATCCATGGTTAACTATCCTCCCCATATATGTAAAAAGGGATGCATGATGCCTCAATATGAATATTACATGAGTTGCTGTTGATGCTGTGTTGTCGGGCACAAAACCATGCACTCACAGTGTCCATCCTGCAGGTGAGAAATGATGGCCAGAAAGGAACCAGGTCTAAAAAATACTGAAATTCAGAAAGTGGCCTGGAGGTATTCCTAGAGAATAGGACATTTTGCAGGTGCTCTATTTCCAATCAGCAAGGGCCATGTAAGTAACAAGTTTCTGTTAGCTGATCTCTGTCCTTAAGGAAAAGCTGCTTGCTTCCTCTCTTCATTTAATTCCTTTGCTTCTTTGACCTTGACCTGTGTGACTTGCTTGCTGAAATCCTCTTGGGAGGATCAGTGTCAGCTCTAATAAGCCAGCTGTCACTTTACACCAAACAGAAAGTAAATGTTTCATCTGTTAAATGGGCTGGTGGAAAACATTGCCTTTTTCTACCATCTTCGGTTTCCTTCTGGGGGAAAAGGTTTTACCTTTATGTGACTGAAAGTGCATAAAATGGATTTGACGCTGCAGATTTAAGTGTCTTGAATGAAGACTGTTATGTAAGGCTTTTCTCTTTTTTTATTTATTGTACTAAAACAAGACGGGAGTTAAAGCACAGGGCCTGACAGCAAGGAATCTTCTTGCATTTCCAGTAAGACAAGGATGGTCTCTATAAGAAGTACACTGGGAATTTCTTTTCCTTAGGAATTTGTACAGGAAATTATGGGGAAGTAAGATCATTGCATAGAGTTTTGTTTACTGACACAAGGCACCTCTTGTTGAGAGCTTTGCATATGACTGCAAGCGGGACAGTTTTCTCTGCTATAGATTCTGTTGGGTTTATTCATTGCTCCCCTTACACTGCTCTTTGCACTGATGAGCACAACCAGCTCACACAGGTGTGTGTTAATAAGCTTGCTAAGTAGTTGAGAATGGGTGTTGATGTAGAAGCTGCCATTTAGGGGGAGTGGGTTGATTTCAGCAGGTTTTGGAGCACTGTTTTTAAACAGTGTTTGAAAGGAGTGAAATCAATATGCAGTACTGACCAACTTCTTTCTGTGGAGAGCAGTCTTAGAGAGGAGAATAAGAATGGCTTTTCTCCATGAACCTGAAGGACATGTAAGTACTATTGCAACTGTTATTTTGACTTTTTTTTCTTTTTTTCAGCTGAAACTAAAGCAATATTGAGTTAGAACAGAACAGGGTGTGTGAGCCCTTCGTGCTCTAACATCCTCTAGCTCTGATATCACACCAATCTCTCTTGTACAGTAGGGCCCCTTGGTCATGGTCTCGGGGGGTACTGGGCTCAAGTCTCAGGGCAGCTGAGGCATTTCAAGTTCAGTGTAGTTTGGAGGTGTCTCTGTAGCTCATTCTGTCCTCCTTGTGCACAGTTCCCTGTGAACTTTTTGAACCCCTCCTGAGTCTCAGCTGTACTGGAGAAACCTTTTCAAGCAAAGGCTAAGGGGCAGCAAGCTGCTTAATGTGATTTACGGGTGAAGGCTCCAGCTTTACGCTGAGAATCAGTCTTCTCACTGGTTGCAGCAGTACAGGGAGCAGTTCATCTTTGCATTCCCATGGACATTAGGTTTGTCCTTGCCTTCTGCTATTTGCAGACTGGAGATCTGAGGCTGAAATCCTTCTTCATTAGCAACATAGTCTATGCCACAGAATATATTTGTAGTAACAGACATCTCTACAAGGATTGTTTCAAGGTATTTATGTTTATTGAAGACTGGTATAATGTTTGAGCTTTGAAACCACATGTCTATTACACATGAGTCTCTTCTGTATGAATACTTCTCAGTGGGTCAGCAAAATACTCAGTCTCCCCACACTCTATTTATTTTTAAATAAAATCTGTTCATCTAGATCTTGGTTTAAGGTCTCACTTTGACTATTACTAAAATGTATTGGAGGAGCAGATGTAAAACATCGCTATTCTTTACCACCTTACTCTCATCCTTTGTGCTAGGCTTTGTACAGTCCGTTGTGAGAAAGCTTTCCTGGCTGGAGAGGAGCTTTGCTCTGTTTTAGTTTTGAGGATTACGTTGTTTAGGAGCTCTGATTGTGTTTCCTTTCCCTTCTTTGTTCCTCAGAAGTAAAATGCCGTTAAGCAGCCAAGGCAGTCCCTAAATATGGTACTGCCTGAACTGCTGCTTTGGTACCACCTGCACAAAGAGGTAGGATTGCTGAGGGATAAGTTAATCCAAAATGGAGAAGAAAGCCTGTCTGAACAGTCNAGCTTGCTAAGTAGTTGAGAATGGGTGTTGATGTAGAAGCTGCCATTTAGGGGGAGTGGGTTGATTTCAGCAGGTTTTGGAGCACTGTTTTTAAACAGTGTTTGAAAGGAGTGAAATCAATATGCAGTACTGACCAACTTCTTTCTGTGGAGAGCAGTCTTAGAGAGGAGAATAAGAATGGCTTTTCTCCATGAACCTGAAGGACATGTAAGTACTATTGCAACTGTTATTTTGACTTTTTTTTCTTTTTTTCAGCTGAAACTAAAGCAATATTGAGTTAGAACAGAACAGGGTGTGTGAGCCCTTCGTGCTCTAACATCCTCTAGCTCTGATATCACACCAATCTCTCTTGTACAGTAGGGCCCCTTGGTCATGGTCTCGGGGGGTACTGGGCTCAAGTCTCAGGGCAGCTGAGGCATTTCAAGTTCAGTGTAGTTTGGAGGTGTCTCTGTAGCTCATTCTGTCCTCCTTGTGCACAGTTCCCTGTGAACTTTTTGAACCCCTCCTGAGTCTCAGCTGTACTGGAGAAACCTTTTCAAGCAAAGGCTAAGGGGCAGCAAGCTGCTTAATGTGATTTACGGGTGAAGGCTCCAGCTTTACGCTGAGAATCAGTCTTCTCACTGGTTGCAGCAGTACAGGGAGCAGTTCATCTTTGTATTCCCATGGACATTAGGTTTGTCCTTGCCTTCTGCTATTTGCAGACTGGAGATCTGAGGCTGAAATCCTTCTTCATTAGCAACATAGTCTATGCCACAGAATATATTTGTAGTAACAGACATCTCTACAAGGATTGTTTCAAGGTATTTATGTTTATTGAAGACTGGTATAATGTTTGAGCTTTGAAACCACATGTCTATTACACATGAGTCTCTTCTGTATGAATACTTCTCAGTGGGTCAGCACTCAGTGTGCTCAAAATACTCAGTCTCCCCACACTCTATTTATTTTTAAATAAAATCTGTTCATCTAGATCTTGGTTTAAGGTCTCACTTTGACTATTACTAAAATGTATTGGAGGAGCAGATGTAAAACATCGCTATTCTTTACCACCTTACTCTCATCCTTTGTGCTAGGCTTTGTACAGTCCGTTGTGAGAAAGCTTTCCTGGCTGGAGAGGAGCTTTGCTCTGTTTTAGTTTTGAGGATTACGTTGTTTAGGAGCTCTGATTGTGTTTCCTTTCCCTTCTTTGTTCCTCAGAAGTAAAATGCCGTTAAGCAGCCAAGGCAGTCCCTAAATATGGTACTGCCTGAACTGCTGCTTTGGTACCACCTGCACAAAGAGGTAGGATTGCTGAGGGATAAGTTAATCCAAAATGGAGAAGAAAGCCTGTCTGAACAGTCAACTTCAGACCATTGGGCAAGAAAAATAAGTCGTTGCTTACTTAACCCAAAGAATAATTTTGAGGTTACTAACATCTCTGAAACAAAAAGGAATTTCAAACACATTGTTTTACTTTGGAAGTTAAACTCAGCAGGTGACTGTGATTTTGCTTTATAGTAAAGAGTTAGGGATGGACCTTTGTGCTGATGCACCCTTTTCTATGCTTTGGAAGATGGGGAGTTGCCATGTGAGTTGAAATTGTGTTTGCATGTATTTGCCAGGGTTTATATAGCCAGTAGTGGTTAAAGCTTGTGCTGTTTTCTGTTAAAAGTGGATCTTGTAAATTTCTCAATAAGTGCTTTGGAGATGGTACCCTTCTCCTGAGTATACATATTTCTCCTCCCACTAAATTCACAGATCTGCTTTCTCTTGCTTACCCTGCCCCTGCCCTGCCCCCAGATTCTCTCTGCCTACCAATCCAAAATGTTGCTCATCTTTCCACTGGGGTCTTTGGAATAGATGCCTACAGGGAAAACGATCGTTTATTTAATGTCCAGAACCATTTCATACTGGTTCTGTTTACTTCTAGCTGAAGTAAGGATTTTTACAGTTGTCTTTCTAATCAAATAATAGAATCGTAGCATCATTTAGATTGGAGGAGACCTTCAATCTAACTCTCAACCTGAACTACCGAGTCCCATCACTAAACTTTGCCCCTTAATGTCATATCCACCAGGCTCTCAGACTCAAATGCTTCCCTGGGCAGTCTGTTTCAGTACTTGATGACTCTTTTCATGAATAATTTCTTCGTGATATCTCATTTAAACTATTACTGGCACAAATTGAGACTGCTAATGATAACCCGTGGTACCCAATAAACCTTGCAGAAATGTTGATCATGAAACACGTCTGTGTACTAAGAATGGGTCCAAATTGATGTGATAGTAAGTTGTAGTACAGGTAAGAGCATTGGTATTGATGGATGGCAAAGTCACCCAAAAAATTTGTTTTAGTTGGATTGTCATGGTGATGGTTTTGTACTGATACGCAAGCAAAGAGGATATAAGCTGTGATTTGTCTGCACGATTACTTAGCTTTTTGCTAATACATTAGTTGTGCTGCTGAAATGAGCAGGATAAGAGTCCAGATTGGGTTCAATCACGTAGAACAGAAAGAAGCATACTGTTTGCTGTATTGGAGATGTGAATTACAGCAGAATTCCTTGTCTAAAATAATGCCAAAATTGAAAGGCTATCCACTCCATGTGAAGGGTTTTGTGCTTTCCTATATGAAAACTGGACAGAAGAGAAGAATTTGTGTTCTTTGTAGAACATAATTAATAATTGTTTTTCAGTAATAATTTTTAAAAGTGAACAAACACGCCTTATTTTAGAGATGGAAAATAATACTGAGATTTCATTCTCTTATAAACCCATTTATAAAAACGATCCTGCTCACAGACTGCGTAAGGTAAATATTATTATGTCTTTTTTTTCTACTGTCTCTTCTTTGGGACTAGCGGACACCCACCCTGAAGTGCTCGGGAGCAGCACCAGACCTCATGGACAAGTGTTCTGCTGTTCTTTCATTGATTGCAAAAATGTGCTGAGAAATGACCTTGTGACAGGACATGATCCAAATAATATTGTTACACTTAAGAATGTTCTTCTTCCTCTTAACTTCTCGAGGGTTTCCATGGATAAACAGGCTGTCTAGACCGAGTACTTATAAAATGTGCATTTTCCTAGACTGAAGTTACTTCACAAACACGTGGTAAAGGTTCTGGGAATTATTTCTGTGGAGAAGTTGGAAAACCTGCCTAAAAGAAAGGCAGGGTAATAGCTTGGGGTTAATCAGACTCTGTACCTTGCATTCTGCTCATAGCTTCTGCCTTTCTGCTCTTGGTTGGCAGCTCTTGCACCTGCTGGTGATATAATTTCAGTTTTGCTCTCAAATCTTGCCTTTGTTTTTGATGTGTGTGTTTTTTTGTTTGTTTGTTTAATTTTTTTATTTTTTTGGATGCAGGGAGATACAATTATTCATCTCAGCTTACTTTTTTGTTTCTATTTTCAACAGAATTTTTTAAGGGTTGTCAAAACATGAACAAAAAACTACGTCATAAAGTAATAAATACAGTGTATTATAAACAATGCAAAAACATTGCTTAGCATTGTGAATCTGTGTCCCATTTGCCAAAGGCAGACTATGCTTTAATGGGCTTTGAAAATAGAAACATTAATCAGATCTATTTCTATGGAAAATAAATGAGGCAATGCTTATCGCATGAATAAATTGCTCGTTTAAAGTATCTTTTTTGTACCATGATTACTTCAAGTACCATTTATGTAATCTCCTGATGAAAGGCCTTGGTAACAGCCTGCACACCAGGTATGGAATGCCTCAAAATTCCCAGTTCCTTTCAAAATCAAATACAACACCTCAGAAAGGAGAGGAAAAGGAGGGGAACAGAAAGGAGCAAGAATTCATTTCTTTGAATAATAAGAACAGTGAACTAGCCTGGGGAAAGAAGCCTTATAAAGGGGTAATATGTAAAGAGTTTATCACACTACCTCAAGTTTTCTTTGTTGAAAGTGTATTAAGTAATTTAGAGGATTTTTTTCCAATTTAAAATGCTTATTCTCTCTCCCTACTTTCAGCCCTGACACCTCCAAACCGAATTTGCAGGAATAAGTAGAGGGGAGTAGTCTTGAAGAAAATGAGATATGGATGCTAAAAGAGGGAGTAAAGCAGCTCAAAGGGTGGAACTGACACATTGCACTGCTGTGGAAGTATTCTTGTAACTTTCAGATTTTAACTCATGTGCTTTATTAGTTATTAAATGTACCAAATATAAGCAAGTATAACTCAATATTTTGGAGGAATAATGTAGAGAAACTTTGTGCCAGATGAATCATTAAGAATTAGTTTATTGCTCATTATGGATGTGGTTTCACAAACAAAATGCCCATGGGTGCAGATAAGATCAAATCTTCAATGCCAAATAATGTCTGTAACTTGCCCAGGTCTGCAGTGCAATGCCTCCCTCCCTCTGAGCTGGATGCATGCTACTGTTGGTTTTGGAATGAAAATTTCAGGCTAATGCCTGATTCTCTTTCCTTCTTCAGGAAGTGCCAACTGTCCAGTGAGCATGCAGAACACAGGTTACAGTCAGCGTGAAGGGGAGATCTATATTTTGGCACAATCTCTCTGACTCATTGAGGCTGAGCTTTTCCACAATTTCCAGTAAAAAAACAAAGCAGTAGTAATTTGATAGTAAGGTTATTTCTTTAAACTTTGTTTACCATGGAGTTTACGTGCTTCAAACTAGGTATGGCAGTTGTTCTATCTTGTAATAATTTAACTGGCCCCAGGTCTGGGGCTCCCAACTCAGAAAGGATGCGAAGAGGATCCAGAGAAGGACCATGGAGATGACCAGAGGGCTGTGAAGACAGGCTGAAGGATCTGGATTTATTCAGCCTGCAGAAGGGAAGACTCTGGGTAGGCTTCATTACAGCCTTCCAGTACTTGAAGTGAGGTTATAATCAGGAAGAAAATCAACTTTTTTACATAGAGTGATTGAGCAAATGGGAATAGTTTTAAATTAAAGAAGGAAAGTTCTGATTAGATGTTGGGGGAAGTTTTTCACAGTGAGGATGGTGAGGTGCTGGTACAGGCTGCCTGTAGAAGCTGTGGATGCCGTGAGCCAAGAGGTGTTCAAGGCTGTGTTGGATGGGGCTGTGGGCAGCAAGAGCTGTTGTTCAATCTAGCAGTTGGTGACACTGCCTGCAGCAGAGGGTTGGAACTAGGTCGTCTTTGAGGTCCTTTCCAATCCAAGCTGTTCTGTGAGTATATGATTCTGTGAACTAACATTTAGGATAATTGGCTGTCACTGCAAAATATCATTTTACTAAGTATAAAGTTGCTGTTTCTCAGGGCTCTCTGTTATCTGAGATACCACAACCACATTTGTACTCAGAAAGAGGAAATATCTGTGGTGCATCACATACTGTGGTGTGAGGAATGGCATGAGTTTGCAAAGCCAAATAGTCATAAGTGACTAAAGACAGAGAATTTCTTCCATTGCATGTTTTAGATCAACTGTTAATTTTTATATGTATTTTATGTGAGGGAACGTGAATGTCGGGTGAGTTGCAACAAAAATAAGCTATTGAATACCTAGGATTATTGCCTCGTTAGTTATAGGCACACATGAAGACAGGGTCCGGGAATCAAGAAGGGTGGATATCTTATTTTAAGCAGGTCATAGTCTCAAACACTGAAGTTAAAGCAGATGTGCCACGAGAGCACTTCCTAAAGGAAATACTAAACCAGCAGATTGCCGGTGTCAGACCTGGGGAAGCTGTGCTCTGTTGATATTTGTTTCATCTAGTTTGCCCTTCAGCCTCCTGGAATTTGAGGAGTTTAAACTCAAATATGTGGTACTTAAAAGCAAAGCAAAAATAAATCCCTGCCTTACCTTTTTGTTAGGGATTTGCTATTTATTCTTTCAGGCAATACGTAATCTGCACATGACACACTGCAAGTGGGAAGACACAGATTTCGTCATTGCCTGATCTCTGATACACTCAGTTTTTAATGGCTTCAGTTTTGTGGAATCTGACAGATATTTACAGATGGATTTGGATGTGTAAGATCTGCGGCAAATATAGGTGCAATTTGAACATAACGTTACGCAAGAGGCTTATAAATTCTTCTACCTTGTGCCAGTGAATAACTAGGTGTGTTGAAAACCTGTGTCGATCTCCGCTGCCAAAAGCTATAGGGGGGAAACTGTGGTACAGTCTCATAGTTCTCTACTCTTGCAGAGCTAATCTGTCAAGCTCTCCTCTTTAGTAGGAGATGACCTTTGCGTAAGGATGTTGATTAATAGGTTGTTATGCAAACATAGTTCTTTGCTCTATTTTTTAACAGATGCACAGAGATATGACAGTCATGGTCAAACTCTTCCATAGCTTGATGCTCTGGTGTGGCCAAAGACTTCTGCTTTTCTTCTTGTTCTATCATGAGACAACCATTTGTGATCTTGGGGCCGCTAATAAAAACTTGCTCCATTCTCCAGAAAGGGTGGAATCAGTTGTGCTAATTGTTAAATAATGTAGTATTGATTTGGGGAAAGAAGTTTCTAAGAGCAGCAAGGAAATCAAACTGAAGCCTGGCTGTGAACGTTGCTTGGCAGCCAGTCTAATGCAGGGAATCTCATCTCATCCTTCAAGTCCTTTGCGGTTCAGGATGCCTGTCTTGGGTTCAGTATACTTGCCCTGTGTCTGTGATGTTTTCTTGATCTATTCACGTTTTTCCTGGTCTGTTCTGTGGCTTTGCTGGCAGTTGCATCTCTCTGGTTGACAGAGAAGCTGTGAGCCCTTCCTGCAGCAGCACCACTGCTGAGGACTTCCTCTCTCAGGGACCACACACAGGGTTTTACATTACTTCTGATGTCAGAAATCAAATAAAGCAGCCACCCCTGCTGAACTTATAAGAGCTGACAGGGTGTTTTGTCTCAGTGGCTATGTTATCAGTGTGCTATTGCTGTGTGCCTGCCTGATATTAACAAGAGTAAAACAGAACTTGGTTTAAAACGTTTATTTTATAATAACATATTGCTCCTTTGAAAGATGGGGGAAGATTTGAATGAATCATTGTGCTAATTCATTTATACAGTTAATCATGTTTATATAAAAATAGTTCAGTTTTAAGTAGTTTCTTGATGAAAATTCAGTAAGTGAGCTGTCAATAGACAAATTATTCATAGAACAATGTAGAAGTTGTATAGTAGGAATCTGTTACTTCTACATGAAGGAATATTTAATTGTGTAGAAATGTCTGTGACTCGTTTAATTTTCTTGGTTACCTAAAGCCTCTGTTAGAGATATCTGAAATCTTTTGAGAACTATCAATTTCGAGGGGGTAGGAAGTCCCTCTCCTCATGTGTCAGTTAAGTGTGCTTGTCTTGAGAGGAGGTTGCAGTACAAGGTGTTGCTAGTTCAGTTACTACCTCTTAGCATAAGCATGCAGCATGCATGGGACAAGCAAAGCCCGGCTCTGCCTTTTGCTGGCTTTGTGAAATGTGATGAGCAAGGTGGAGAACTACTTGTGTTTAGCCAAAGAAGTAGCTTTGCCCATTCTCATGCTACTTTCCCAAATCAATTAGGTGTTATTCTGGAATAACAGAAGTCAAAAGTGATAGGAAAACCTTCAGTGAGGCTGTTCGAAGTTGGAACTGTTTACAAAACTTATTTGTGTCAGCTTTGTTGACAGCAACCCTTTGTACTTTTTCTTCAATTAGTGCTGATCAAAATTTATATTTGTGTGCTGCAGTATTCGCTGTATACTATTGCTATAAATACTGCTGGGCCTTGCTGAATGTAGCTGTATACTATTATAGCTCTAGTGCAGAAGAGTTAAGTCTAGAGTCCAAATTGCTGCTAGAAACTTTAGGCAATAATAAAATTATAGCAAATATAGGGTATGGTTTTCTTACATTGCAGTATCAAAATAATATTCTCTAACCCTATGAACCTTTGGTGATGGAAAAAGAAGTGCTTATGCTGGTGAGAATTCAGTATGCCACTTGATTAAATAAGGACCCGGGAAGTGAACTGTTGAATTTACTCTGGAGAGCCCTTATCACACCTTTGGGATGAGAGCATGGGATGAAGTTCTCTTTGAACATTGTTACGCTGGTTGTTGCAGTGGAAATGACATCCTTTGTTCAAGGGATCTGTGCTTTCTAGTGACGTGAAAGATGTTTCTTTTTGGGTGGATAAATGAATCATGGAATTTCCTTTGCTGGAAGCAACCCACAGAGTGATTGCTGAGACTCACTCTGAATGAGATTAATACTTTAAGCATATGCTAGACTGTTTTTTTTTTTTCCCCCCAATTCTTAAAATGCTTGGGGATGGTCTTAGGTAATTTTTTTTTTCCTTATAATGTTGCTTTCTACATATAGTAGGAGTAATTTTTGATGGGTACAAGATAGATCTGAAGACTTTGTTACTACCTGTTGTGATCCTAATGTGAAAGAAGTGTAAGTCTGTACAGTGTGTTGCTGTCTCCTATTTTATCATTTGAAATAGATCACCAGCGACGTTCTGTGTACTTAATTTGTCTAAAAAATGGCTTTGGCCAAATTTTCACATCTTAGAGTTATTTGATTTACTCTAGTGGTCTTTAACTGAGAGTTATGTTCTCACAATGAAGGATAAAATGGACAGTTTTTCATTTCTGTATAGTTTATTGACTAAATAAGCAAGGCAAAGGCAATTGAAAGGGAATAATAACCCTTTGCTATTCAATATTTTTCCTTTTGTAGAAGGCGAAGGATTTAAGCTAGCAAAGCAGGCATTCTTCCTTGCACAATGAGCATGCTAGAATCTCTATGAAATTAACTGGCCTAAAGCATGTTCTCTATAGATGCCAGGTTTGGCATGCGTTTTGCTGAATCAAGGATGTAAGTGACTCCCTGGGCTGTGTGAAAACCGGGACCAGAATAGCAAACAACCACGTGTACTCAGAACCACAGGGTGGTTGGAGAGGTTATGGGCGAGCAGTGAAGATCAATGCAACTAATTTCAGTTAAGTGTAATGGGCAGTGCTGAGGTTGATGGCCCTAATGTAGCAAAGCAGGTGTCAGGCTTGAAAGATGAGGCTTTTCATTATTCTTCCCAAGAACATCCTTAAGTACTTAGATGGGCTGGGATCCTGGCGGAACTGAAGCCAGTGTTTTTGCACATTAAGCACTGTAAATTGCTTTGGATTTACAACTTTTACTTAGGTTGTCTAACGTAGTGTTATTTTTTTGTTGTTCTTTTTGTGCCTCTGTATTGGTTCTCACATTTCAGATTCTGCTATTAGATTGCTCTAGGCATGCAAATATGTCTGAAGGGCTTCAGAGGGGAAAAAAACAAAAAACAAAAAAACCCAACCAAACAGAAACCCCATAAGAACTGGAAAATACCCTTCCAGAGCTTTGCAATTCTCTTTATGCACAACCTATATCTTGTTGAGTAGGTCAGAATAGAGAAGAAATCATTTGTATTCTGATCTGCAAGAGAGATGAGCCTGAGGGCTGCTGTATTTGCACGAAGGCTTTATATGTGACTTCATGCTGTCTAGCAACAACTGATCTTCTTGTCTTGCCTTCAAGAAAAAATTGTTCAGGTAAAAACTTGTATCTAACAACAAACCACCATAAATGATGCATTAGTTATACTAGAAACCAAGTTTCCAAGCTTGATTCCGCTTACATTTCATGATTGCATTACACAGTTCTCTGTCTTGGTGATTATACCTTTCAATTTTGTCAAATTTCTTAACGCTGTTTTTATGTATTATTGAGTAACAAACTGGGGGGCTGGATGGCAAATCCTGTATGCAATGAATTTTTCAAAAGATGTTGTCAGCATAAACTAGTTGGATTATGTGCAATTGACTGATGAGAATAGAACAGCATATGGTCCTTCTGGCTGATGAGAAGAAAGCTGAATCAAAGCTGGGAGCAGTAACAAGTCAGGCAGTGGGAGCCAAACTGTGCTTGTGCTGTTGTAAAAATCTTTTCCAGAAGAACAGCTGCAAGTTCATTGGGAGTCTGAGAATGCAGCCATGCTTCCATGAAGAGGCAAACTTTGGGCAGAGGAGTTTTTGTTCTAGCTTCAGAATTCTGTCCTCCCCAGCTAATGAGTTCATTTGAGTTAGATGGATTTCAGCTTCCAGTACCAAAAAATGGGCCAAGGAAGAAACCAGAGAGGATGTGATTATAGAAAGAATTCTAATTATTGTTAAAAAAAAAAAAAAAAAGAAAAAAAAAGAAAAAGTAACTAAATGCTGATCTTTTGGAAATAATGACCTGATGAACCTGACTATTCAGAGATTTTTCAAAGGTGCTGTATTGGCTGCTTCACTTCTCTTCTGAAAACTTTTTTTGCTGACTGAGACTTTGGATTAACATCTGGTCTTCCAGTGGGATCCAAACTAGTAGGCAGGGCAGTATTAACAAACAACAAAACAAACGGGAAAAAAAATACAGTTAGTATAGCTTTACACATTGTAAAATTCAAAATGGTTTCCTTGATTTGCTCAAAGTCAGGTACTGAATAAATAATTACAGACACTTAGAAGTCAGTGTGAAGGCTGCACAGCAGCTGCTCTTTGCCTTTGGTATTGTGAGGAACCAAGAGGGAGAGCTGGAAGGAAGCATGTTGGCAAAGGTGCTGCGTTATTCTTGTTCTCCAGGTCACTGTCTCCACACACGTTATAAGAAAAGTGGAAGGAAGCTGTAACAGATGTGGATATATGCTGCCAGCATTAGGGACCAGGCAAACCACTTGCTTGAAATCATCTGTAAGAACATAGTAGAACATTAGAGCCAGTACGTGAATGTGAGACTAATGCTTTTCTGAGCAGAAATTAGGCCTTGTTAGGAGACTGCGAAGGTCATCATCTTTTTAAATGTTTGTTTAGTAACTTTCCATTTCCTCCAACTACAACAACAAATCCACCAGAGGCAGCCCACTTTGATTCACCACCAAAATGAACCTGTTTAAATAAATTATATGTGACTGAATTATAGCAAAGTGACATAAAACTAAATCATCACCTCACGTGTCCTGTGATGTTACATACCTGCAGTGTGTGCATGGAATTTATGCCTAGTACCTTTCCTCAGAATTAAACAGGAGAGGGAGAAATTGGACATTGTTTTTTAAAATGTATTGTTAAACAAGGTGTAACAGCATTCCTCCCCTTCCTGTTGAGCCTATTAATTCCATAGTATTCAGTGTCTCTTGGAGCAATTCTGACCTTAGGTCTGCTACAGGACTAGGGTGTTTACCTTTCCTTTCCCACTTTCCACTCTGCAGTGGGCAGAAATCCACTCAGAAGTCCTTTGCTTTGAGAATGTTGCTCATAGAATTAATATCTGCTTATCTCTTGTTCCTTTTAAATTTTGTAGATCTAAGCATGCTTATAACTGTTATGTGATGAATATCTGGCCCAAAATCTCAACCGTTGACTGGAAATGAGCATTGCTGCTTCCTTTGTAGTGGTAAGGATATGTTTTCTTCAGGGCAGGTTATTTTAGCTATGACAGTAATTACTGGGATGTTTTACTAATAATGTCCAATTGATATGCTGGTTTGTGTGATCATAGTTCTTTGTTGTATGCGAGTTACAGTAACTAGTTCCTGAAAGCTATAGATGGAGTGGCAGAACAACTAAATATGCTTCTGATTTTGCAACATCCCTCCTAATTCTTTTGCTCATTGAATTCTTCTCTATATTCCCGCGCTAATTGTTAGAACAAGTGATTTTCATTTATTGTTTTTACTGGCTGATTGTTTCTGTTAGTATTAAAAAACTAATACTGAATAGAACTACAGAAACGATGACTTGGGCCTACAGAAATCAACTTTTTAATTACTGCCCCTATGCTGCAAGGTAAGACATGAGAGTATAGGCAGGAAGAAGTTGCATTTGCAACTTGGGTTGAGTTTTCTGTTTTCAAACACCTACTAGTTCAATGTTTACTTCAAGACAGAGCAGGAAAAGTTCAGAAGGAAGTGCACATTGGTAAACCTGGGTTATTACATGCTATTCTTAGATTGTAGCTCCCTATGGCAAGAGGAGGTGAGCCGTATTTTCAGGCGGTGTATACTGGCTCTGCTCCATGATTGCCATCTCTTGCTGGTGTCTGTGCTGTCTTCTGACAAAACAGAAGCTGTTATTCGCTTTAAGTTATGTTCCTAAAGGACCTGTATTAAAACATTACGTACAGTTTTGGAAAAGTCATTTTCCAAGTCAGAAGTCAGAGATGTACTTTCTGTTATCCTGGAAAGCATGTATTAGACCCAGAAAATCAGTGCATGCCAAATTTAGCATTTCTGATGTGTTTTGCTTTGTTTTCTTTATTTGAAAATCTGATCCTAGAATCTGATCTGATTCTTAAAGATCTGTTTCATGAGATCTTTCATTTGGAGGAAGAGCTTATATGGAAACTGGAATGGAAAGACCTGCTGATCTTTAGCTGTGCTAAGATTGCAGCTGCAATCCCAATGGAAGATTTAACATGTATAAATACATATATCAGAATTTTGAGTTATCAGAAAGCAACCATTAGAAAATGTAAAAATACTGTTGGGAATGATCTTCGAGGGCTGGCTGGACTCTCTTTTCCCAACCGCTGCAGCTGACAAAGCCAACCTATTCAGAGAGGCAAGCACAGAAGGAATTCAAACTAGGTCAACTTGTTCTCAAAGATCAGGATCTGAGTAACTTGAAAATGTTGGTTTTCTTCTTTTCTTTTTCTTTTTTCCCCCTACAGAAAGAGACGGCAGCACCAAACTTATAGGTTTTAGACATCTTTCCTAAACGCAACAGAGTTTGAATGCATTAACTGTGCCATCATTGAGTTTTTCATTTGTTCCAGCTCCTGTTTGTTACAGACCAGGTGAGATGTGTCAGGGTGGCTGGCTGTATTCTGTAGGCAGTATTTATTATGTGTCATAAAAAATCACTGTTACTGTGCAGTGGAGCAAGCAGCTGCAATAGTTGACGTCAGTCCATGTGACACGTCAGTGGCGGACTGAAACATGTGTGCTTGTTCCTTAGACTTCTCTTCATCAATTTAATATATTGATCTGCATACTATTAGGGTAAGCAAAGGCCTGCTCCTGAGAGACTGTGTCTCGGTACCAGGGATAATTTTTGCTGTTTGAGCAAAGTCTCACCAGAAAAGGTCTGAATGGTGGAGAATGGCTATACTGAGAAAGGACAGACAGAGAGCAAGCTTGGAAAAAAAATTCCCACTGCTTTTTGCATATTCAATTTCCTGTGTCTTAAGAAACATACTTACCTTTGATTTATTTTGGTCTGATATCTATCCCTTGTGGTTTTTCTTCCCTCTATCCTCACTCATACAAATTCTCTGCCAAATCCAGAATAATGTGAAAAAAGAAAATGTACAAGCTGTGTCTATGCTGAGGAAGTGGTTTCCTTAGAAATGGTAACCATATGAAAGCCATAAATGCTGATACCAAAACTATAGTTGAATATACAGATGTGGGCCCTGGAAAAAGGGAAGTGGGATCTGTTTGCTAAGAGGAAAAATCTTGTTGCTGCCTAGGTTTTTGCTAAAACACAGCTGAAGTAAGGTTACTTTTGGTGTGTTGTGTGGCTGCTTTTTTTCCTCTTGCTTTCTGTGTAAGTGCTCTTAGAAACCTGAGTATGGGGGGGGAGGAAAGTCTGATTTGGTTTTGTGTTTTCAAGGATTCACTACAGGAGGGATGGGTGTATGCTCTAGAAACACTGGAAATGTTATGACACAATTGCAGAGTCAACAAGGGGCACAGATTTACCCTTTCAGGATGTGCAGCTCCCATAGCTTGGCTAAAGCACCATGTTAATTAGTCTTGCACCTCAGCTAAAATCATACATGTGATTCAGAATGGTATCTGCTGGGTTATGCTGGCTAATGTTGGAAGGATAGGTTGGTTACTGCTGGTTCGGAACTTCCACATGCGCTGCTCTGTATGACATTCCCCCACTGGTGGAAGGCTTTTGGAATAAACATCCCTGTGTTTCAGTTGATTTTGAACAAAAAAGAGATTTCGCTTTAAAAGTTCTACTGTCCTTCTGGGGTTTGCACTTTGTTGCAAGTTACGAAATTGGTTAATAGATTTCTTTTAAAGATAGATTTTATTTTAGAGGAATAAGGAGGAATGAATATACAACAGTCACAGAAATGCACTGGAGGTTGCCAGCTAATCGGGATGACATAGAAAGCAGAACTGATTAGAACTACAGAAAATTGGGTATTTTCTCATAGGAAATTGAGCTCTTCTGCAAGATTTCATAACTTCTCAAATTATTCTTGAATTTAAGCACTTCTGGGGAAATCATTAAATGAAGGAAAAGTTAAAGAAATTCAAGGAAAAAAAGCCATATTATGTTGATTTTTCAAGAGAAAAAATAGATTTTCCTTGTTTATGGATGAGTAATGTACTGCATAGTACTGTTTGAAATGTGATCTGAGGCACTGCCCTGTACCAGGAACTTAGTCTCTGACAGACTGACATGCAAGCCTAGAAGTTTAAGGTGCAAGAAGACTTACATGTCACTTTTGTTGTTGTTGATGTTGTTTTAATATATATATATATATATAGACCAAATCATGGTTGTTTTCAGTGCAAGTACCTCCCCAGAGCAGATTTTTTTCTTATCTGCTTTCTCACATCTTTTGTGTTTGAGCGTTCTTGCTTTTCTCTTCCCATTCCTAGCTTCTAAGTGTATGACAGAACTGACTATTTGTAGGACTTTTGAGTACAAGTTGACCTCTGGCTGCTGAAAAAGGAAAAAAAAAAAGTTTAAATTTAAAAAGAAGAAAAAGCTAGCTTTTCACTTTCATAGGCAGGTATTAAACAGCTCCTGATGTGGGAGACATGGAAAGCCTCTGAGAGTGGTTCTACTTTGTGTTTGGTGCTATAAAAAATGCTGTGTGTATATTTCAGATAAACATGTATGAATTATGAAATGAGAGAGGGGGACCATTATGGGATGGCATACCCAGTGCCTCATGGAAAAGTTACCAGTTCCTTTATTTAGCCAAGTATTACTCTAGCTAGAAAAACAATGTCAAGGGTTTTGAGAAAAACCTCTCAAACAAAGCTTACTGTTACGGGAGCAGGTGTAGGTTCACTAAACATCATGTTATTTTCTAGCAGATGTGTGTGTGCCTGACCCTTAATATCTGTTAGTTGTAGTAAGAATGAGAATGCAGGGCACCTGCATAAGGTGGAGAGAAACTGCACTGTGTTTTACTATAATTGTACTCTGTTTTGCCTCTTAGCAGGGGATGTCCAGGTATTTTGGAAATGCTGCTTGTGAATCAAATCTATTTGGAACAGTTAATGTGTTAGTTTTGGAGAAACTTCTGTGTGACTGAGACAGCAGGGCTTGGCAGCAAATATGGGGACACAGGAGATGCATGTCCCTGTGCCTTGATATTCTTCTCTGAGCTATCTGAATGGGTGATGTCAAATGACTCATCCTTGGTGAAATGGTTCCTTCTTCAAGTTGTACTTAGATTTTATTGGCAACCACACAAACTCTGTTCTCGGGTCACATTGGCACTGCTTGTGCAGGTGGTCTGCTGAGCTGTGCTCCCTCTGTCTGCATGGGACCTCTGCACTACGTGTCATCCTGCTCCTGGGGAAGGGCTTGTCTGCAGAGAGCCAGGGGAAAAACTGACTCCTTCAGCCCCCTCCACCTCATTTCTTCTGGCTGTGGTCACTGAAAGCAGGCTATGCTGAACAACTGTTCAGAAATATGTATACTATTTTATACACTCAATATTGTATTTTTAATACTGCTTAGCATAGCTATGATGGGTAGCAGCTTTACTGGCAAGGTACCTTGGATGTCTCAGTTGCTCTGGACTACTTGGCTGTCTGGGGAGTTTCAGAGCTAGAGTAGTAGAAATATTTATTATTAGGTGAAGAGAAGTAGTCTGCATTAGTGAATTAAGCTATTAAAAATATGGGTCCTAGTTCATATTATTCCTTATTTTTATTATTTGTAATTTATCTGTTGTGGTTTTTTATTTGTTTTGTTTTTTTCTCTTTTTTTTTTTTAACTTCCTGGATGACTTGAAGAGCTATGATATATTTTTACTACTCTGAATTTCTTAGGAGATGAAGAATTTGGCTTGCAATCTGGCTTAACTCAGTTTCTTTCTGACAGGTAATTTTTCAGCCAAAAGTAACAGTGGAACTTTTCAGAGGATCATTGCATACTTGAAGAATGCAAGCCTGGGCCACTTGTGCAGAGGAGGAATGTCAGTAGATGTAACTCTGTTTAGTCTGAGAGCAGGGAAGATGTGTGGAGATGTGTAGGTAAAGCAGAGGTGTCCACTCTAGAGACTGAAGGACCAGAGAATAACTTGCTAAGGCCTAGAATTGTTACTAGTATTACTTGTATTACAAAAACTCCTTCAGAGAAGATTTCTGAGTTCCTGTGAATAATGGAGTAGGTCTGTTTGGTAAGAATTGGCATAGCAATTGTAAAAATAGCATAGCATGTCTATTGTTTAAAAACTAATATTTGATGAAATATATTTTGCTCTGATGGAACTAGGACACAAAATGTGATAAATCCTTCATAAGAAGGGGGAAGTAGCTAGCAAAGTAGGTATCAAATTGCAGACAACAACCCCTGGGGCTTTTGAAATACAGACCTTCCTTAGGAATTAAGAGCTGTGTGTAGGAGGTCTGAAAAATCTGGCCAGGATATTTGCATAGGTGGCACCAAACACGAGTTAAATTCCTGAATTAACTCCTGAAGAGCAGGAAGTGTTACACTGTGCCAACAGCTTTAGAGGAGACAAAACAAAGGAAAGCTAAGTTGTCGATTCTGCAGCCTTTCATAGGTATACTTTGTATACAAAATCTGGCTACTGTTGTATTTTCTGTAGTGTGATGTTCTCAGTCCCTGCGGCAAGCTTCACTTGCTGGCACAGGCAAGTGCAACTTCCATTAAAATTAGTAGGATCTGTGTCTACTGAACTTGGCACTCTGCCTATGGAAAATTAAATGTACTGGCAAGTTAGCCAGAGGAAAGTGTTCTTCCATTTGGGGTGCCTGGTACTTGTTCTGCAGTGGTCCAGATTCACATGAGATAAACTCTCCAAAAATCAGTGAGCTAGGAGGGCTCAGACACAATGCCTGTTCATTTCACCCTTCTTTTAAATGCTACCAACCTGGGAGCTGTGCAATATTGGTCTCTAATGGTCACTGGCAGCATCCAGACATTGAAGCCTTATCTGTGCCTCGGATTTGTGCTCGTACCTTTGATAAGGACAACTCCTCCTTTAGAAAGTTTGTCCTGAAAATCCTCTTTCTTACTTTGTGAGGGAAGCTGAGCTGTCCTTTCCCTGGATTACAGGGAGAAAAAAAAGATCCCTCTGCCCAAATGTCTTGGGAGAGTCAGTCCTCTCTCTGAAACTGAGGCAGGCGCTTGATGGTATAAATCCCACTACGGTTAAATGTTTTTTTTTTTTTTAAAGGAAATTTGGTTTCCTTGGTGCGAGGTGGCATGTATTTAAAGAAAGAAAAATCTCCTTGTGCACAACTTAGAATTATGTGTACAAAAAAAAAAAAAAAGCAGCTTTGTAAGAACTGGCTAATGGCATCCCTTGTGTTATGTGATGTCTGGCTTCTGAAGTGGGCAGAATTGTATTAACTGGAGTTGCAACTTTAGTGTCTCTTAGAATGTTTACAATAACATTGTGATGGTGATGAGTATTGCGGAGTACATTTTCTTGCTGTGTATAAAACAATTGATTCTAAAAGATTAAAATGCCCCACCTGCCTTCTTGCACGCTTCTGTTTTGCCATGTCAAACAATATAAAATGAATGCTGCACTTCCCTCTATCTAATTGAATAATTTACTGTAAATAGCTGTCATTTACTTTAGAGCAGTAGGGGATCATTAGCCAAATGGATGTGAGTAAGTCATGCCTTTAATGCGTTAGAGGGGCCTAAAATGGAATCATCTAAATGGGACCATCAATACAGCTTGCTGAATTAAGTCAGAGGCACTTAAAGCTTTAAGTCCTCTTTCTTGTAAATTACATGCTCCCTCGGCAGAAAGGTAATCAAGAACTTGCATAAAATATGGCATCTTTGTTTCAAAGCTTTATTTTTAGTGAAGAAAATAGTACAGTTTAGATGATGTGATTGGTAGGTATAACTGTTTTGGATTTCCCTCATTTTAATTACATTCCTTCCTCACTGATGGAAGACTTCTTGCTTGCAAATAGCTACTTGTGCTGACTAATATTGTCTCTATTCTGTAAATAAGATGAAGAAGTAATAAAACAACTTCTCTTGACTTTTATGAGTATATCACCTGATAATTATTTGCTGAAATTTTTGTTTTGTGTATGCAATTTTAGCAAGGTCCCAGTCAATCTTAACTCCTAAATATACCATATGTTTTGGATTTATTTCATTGCTGAAATCACTGTCAGGGCTATTGGGTACTTCAACGTGTTTGCCTTTCTCATTGATTTATCCTGGCCTCAAGCTTACCTAGCTCTCCCAATCTGTTCTCTGATATTCTGGAAGAGGTTGGTCTTCATCTAGAATCAGAACCTATAATTTCAATCACATTTGAAGAGGAGGAAGCAATGCAGGTAGCAATTGTCCTAAGGTACAAGTCAGGATGATGATGATGATTTTTTTAAGTTAAGGGTAACTTTAACTTCTGTTACTAAGAGGTGTGTTCCTTTATGAAGTTTACTGAGGTGTCTTCTGAGTTGTGGTGAGCGCATGGGAACAAGTGGCATTTCTCTACTGGGATTTGACTTCTCTCTGTTATGTTGCAATATTATATGGTAACCTTTTAGGGATTTTAAGCTAAAAACCTGACACTTTATCCATGTTGTTCCCTGCCCCTTCCCCCTCCTCCCCCCCAACCCATCCACTAATAAACTTCACTTACCTCCTGTCAGTGGTAAACCATCCCACGATTTAAAAGTCTTATTTATTTATTTATTTTGTAGAGTAGACATTCTAGTCTCAGAGATAAGAACTCTTCTCAGAATTAGCTCTAGCAATTTCAAAATCTGCTCAAGGCTTGTGGACTGTAAATAATCAAAGGAACAACAAAACTCCAATGCCCAAATGAACAGCAACAAACAGAAAAACCTGTTCCAAAAACGTTATTCTAAATGTAATTGGTCACTTGGGCACTGAACAGTACAGAAGCATTAGATACATCATCACTGCAAAATGTGAAGTTATATAACTTGCTCTGTAACTTGGAGAAAGTTGGTGACAAACCTTGCTGTAGAAAGGAGGACAACTTCCTTATTTTCATTCCCTAGCTGTAACCACTGTCCTCTGCTTCCTGTAAATGATTTTTTTTTCCTTTTTACTGAAATAGTTTATTTAAAGGTAAATTCATCTTGTGCTTTGAAACTTTTCAGAATCTGCTTATGAACTGCTTTCACTTATATTGGATGAGTCATGAGTCAAAAGCTTCATCCTGTAGATCCACCATGAGTAATGCTCAGCATTTTCTTAGGTTTCCTTTTAGAAGACTATTAAATTAAAAGAAGCATCTGTTTTGATATCTTAATGGACAATTAGGTGGCTGTGTCTCAGAACTGATTTACGTTTAACACTGCAGTAATTTAAATTTTTTCCTCCAGTTCACTGATGTCCCTTTTCTTGCTTGCATGTGCATGTTGCTGGTCATAGCTGCTGATCCTTAAATAAATAAACAATTTTCAGTATTTGGGACTATGTGGGCACTGATTGAACTTCTGGGTTAGGTTTTTCACTGAGGTCTATGATGGCAGAAGCTTTTGATAGAGGCTGGTCGCTTTACATGCGTTTCAAATTGATACGTGACATTAAAGTCACATATCAAATAAAAGTAGTGACTGTAGAGAGCATGTAGTTTCAAGAATCTTCTTACTGGAACAGGTCACGCACAGTGTCTCTGAAGCTTCTGTCCTGCGTCTTGCCCAAGTAACTTGCATTTACATGTAATCTTATATCTTCTGTATCTACTGTTGGAAGGGACTGAATTGTCTCCTAGACTATTCAGATAGCAGATCCTCCTGCTTCTTGGATGTGAAGCTACTATTAGCAGCACATCAGGAGATGCTGATTGGCAATACCCATTAAGTTACTTTACCTGCCCGGCCCTCAGATATGTACTGGCATAATGCAAGAGTAATTGGTGCAAGCAGTTTTGAGGTTCAGATGATGTAAATGTTGAATCGTTGACAGATTCTTTAAGCTTTATGAACCCTGGTAAAAAACGAAACAAAACAAAAAACCACAAAGCCATATTTGTGGATGGAATATATGCTGTATCCACACGAAAGGTTAGAAACATATCTATCTTAATGATGAGGCTGATTATTGGCATTGATAATAGTGGGAGATGATGGGTTTTTGGAAGTGAGCAGAATTGTCTGGAGCCTATCATGAAAAATGGAGACGCAAAACTTAAAAACTCTCTATGTTTGGTGACCAGGGTGTATTGGTAATATGACCTCTCTGGAGAGGTTTTGGAGTTTGCTTTGCAATCCTTGTCCTCTTCTTGTAAATGGGAGATAGTCTGCTCCCATATATCTCAGGTAACAACAGAAATGGGACTTAAGACCGAAGTTTTATATCGGAGGATTAGCACCAGCTAAGTTTTGGTGCGTTTCCAATGAAACAGTCAACACAACTTCTGGAAATGGAAATTCACGAAGAATTTTCATGCTAAAAGATGTTCGTGGTCCTTCCCCTCCCCTCCATGGAGGGTTAGTAGTGTACAGACTCCTCTTTGGGAGGGAGTGACCAGACTGTTTTGAAGACGATACTACTGCGTGTCTGACTTCCAGTGAAATGTTATCAAGGAAGCTCTGTGGCATAGCCACAAATGGTAGCAAAGCTTAAGCCAGAATTTTGGATAAAAGTTCAACATCATGTTGATGTTTTCCTCTTAGAAGGAAAAATAGTCCGAGATCTGAACACTTTTAAGTGTGATAATTAGGAATTCATTGAATTTGGCTGCTTACAGCAAAAGCTTGGCTCTGAAACCTTCCAGCTATTTCTGCTGTATATTTCTCTACTTGTGCCATCACAAACTGTTAAAAACTCACGGTTATAAGGAGAAATATTTATCAAAACTATTAGCTATCTTTTGTAATGAGACTTGCGCTGCTTGAAAGAATAAACAAACTACCTTTTAGTATAACTTTTTAGAAAATTGTGAAAACATAATACAGCCATCCTGGAACAGCCGATGAAGTATTTCCTCTTGTACTCAAAACTTGGCTTGCCAATTCTTTTGCATAATAAGCTGCTGAACATCAGCTGAGCAGCGCTGCCATTTTCTGTAGTTCTGCTGATACGTTAGTTGCTGGGGACCAGCAACTTGCTATGTATTTGGGAGTTACAAATGAGAGAGAAAATATGTAAGCCATAATTTGTACACCTTCCAAATTTAGAGCAGTGCTTCTACACGATCACTTTTAAAATGAAAGCATACAGAACTCTACTGACCTATGTACTTTTCCTTGGCCCTTCAGTTTAGAGGCTCACATTTTTAGTACAGGAGGAGAAAACTTTTACTTTTCCTTTACTAAAAAAAACAACAACAAAAAAGCACCAAACATTTCAGTTCTTCAACTGGCCCTCTGGAACTCGACAGTGTTTAAGTTTGACAGAGTCCGAGTGCAGCAAGCTGCTTTGAAGTAGGCTTTGCACTTTTCTCTCCAAGCCATTCCCAAAACAAGGCTAGATCTCTAGTGTAAGTCTAATGTGTACAGGCTGGCAAGTTCCCCTGGGTCTTTAGATCTGCTAGGGATTTCCTGATGTGGTCTGGTCGTGCTATATACCTGTCCCTGAGACACTGAATATGGGAATGATCCTACAGAGCAATCTGTTCTACTTCCAGTACTTCTTGGGGATTCCCTATCTGCATTGTTACTGTACATTTTTGGCCCCTTTACATCACCGTGTGAAGGATGTAGGGAAAAAACGTCTAACTGGATGCTGCTGGTAGTGGTTCAAAAATATAAATGCAGCAGTTTTTAATTTAATAAAAGAGGAAGAAAAGAAATCCTTCTGCTGCTTTATTGCTTGTCTTCTGTGTAGAATTATACTGGCTAGGCTACAGACTTCTGCTGACATAATGTCTGGAGGAGTTAATTGGAGTTATTGGAAGAAAAGGACCCCCCACAAATATTCAAATCTTGCTGTGCGCTAAAACATTTGTGATGTTTGTATACAGGCACAAGGTTACTGTTTCTTTCTTTCAGTTTCTAGGAAGTTTGTATTACGCTAATGTAGTAGTCTTGTAGAAAACATTCTTCAAGGCAATTAGCATGAAGACAGCCTGGTAGTCTCACATACTTGCCTCTAAGTTGGGTTCCCTGTTTTTGTGTTCTGTTAAAATAACTCCGATTGTTTTTCTTCCATGTTAACTCTTCCATAGATCTCTAATGTCCTCATGTTTCTTTTTCCCCAATATCTATCAAAATCAGGATGGTAAATTTTAGTGATAGAAGTAGTATGTTTATTGATAGTTAAAATAGAGACTGCTAGATAACTAGACATAGGTTGTAATAGATTTCTGCATTTAACTTTTAGGTAAATATGTATTTATTGGACTAAAGCTGGTTTTAAGATTTTCAGGGTTGTGTCATCGAAAGCAATTGGATATTAACTCTGCAAAATGGAAAAACTTAATGGTTGCTGGCAAATATTGTGAAAATACCACCACTGTTTACCGTTTAATGCCTTTTAATACTTCCAATAAAAACTCTGAAAGTGTGGGCTGTGACCTGAATTAATAATATTGTTTTGCTCATCTTAGTTTAAAATGTCAGATTTTTTTTTTTTTTCCGGAGGGAAATATCAATATAAGTAAAAATGCTTTTCAGACTTCCTGTCTGACAAACTGAAATGGATAGTAAGAAAGATGTAATCCTTTTGTCACAGAAAATGGATTGTAGACAGCCATGTGTAGATGTTATTGTCCTCTTTCCTTGCAGCAGGCAAGTTACGTGTACATGTCCATATTCTTTTCCTTTTATTTAAGCTGCTAAATACTAGGTAATCATATTGTCGTGGAACAAAACTACAGTACTGGAATGTGTAGTATTTGGTTTGAATTAAATCACTTAATTTCTGTTTCTTCATTTCCTGTCTAAAAAGAGAGATTTCTATGTTTTCTCTCTATTAGCTTCAAGCTCATTTTGGGACTTTTTAAGTGTTTGTAGGGGGATTAGGTGTAGTTATAACTTCTTTGCACCTAAAAAGTCCACGCTTACAAATAACATTAGAACTGCTGATACTCTGTAGGTGTTTCTTCTGAGCAGCACAACCTACACAAAGAAGCAGGACTTGACTGAGATGAGGCCACGGAGTAAGTAGAGTCGTGCAAGTCTGACAGATTCAGTAGGAGAATAAAAGGAATTTGAAGAAAAATATCACCTAAAATTTTTTTTTGTACTGGAGTTACAATTTATAAGCAACTTAACAAAGATACAAGATGGGAGGAGTGAATAAATGCCCTTCCCACTTAAAGCAACATCTAACAACTTCCTTTCCTGAGAATCTAATGAAAAATCATGGAGATGTACAAAGAAACCTTGTAGTTTTCTTTGGATGCTAGTACTTTTGCAGCTCGCCTGTTGTATACCTGTGCTACAAGCTTGCCTGAGGTTTAGTTCCACGCTTCCTATTGCCTTCAGCTGTCCTTCAAAGCACTGAGCACAGCTGCAGCCCATTTGCTCAGCGTCACCCCCTTGATTTCAGTCTACGCTCTATGCAGCGGTGAGCTGCCCTTTTATTTCTGCCCTTTCCATGAGAATAGACTGGGAATGAGACAAGGAGGAGTTGAGATGAGTTGGCCTTTGTGCTGGAAGGCGTTTGCATGTGGCTGTTGCCAAGGGGAATTCCACTTGTTTGTTCAGGTTGGCAACGCAATTTCCTCAGGTGTGTAAAGCGGGCGTCGGGGAAAAGGGCGGGAAATGCCTGCGCAGAGACCATGCCGTGTGCAACCATGAGATACGGAATTTAGGGGCTTCTGTCTCCTCGTGGAAGAGGGTGAAAATGAGTAAATGAATAAAAAAGGTTATCTGTCTGGTGGCAGCTGGATGAGGGAAAAACTTCACATGGTGTCCAGAAGGGGGCGTGCGTTGCCGCAGTGATGCAGTGAGGAGAAAAACCGTGCAGCCAAATCCAACTACTGCATTCAGGTAAATCTGGGAAACCGAGAAACTGCTGCCAAGCCGGGATGCCTCTGCTGTGAGTGGTCGGATTGAGGTTTGCTTTGGTGCAGGTGATGTCAAGCTGCTTTCCCTCTTGGTTAAATCAGGAGGGGGAACTCGCAGCCTGACAGAAAGCAAGGGAAGGATGAATGCGGAGGAGTTGCACCTCTCAGCATTTTGTGGCAGTAAGCAGCGTTAATGCTGCTTTGAGAACCAATAAACATTTTTATACAGTGATTATTCTGCATTCCATAAAAGAGAAAATACAACTCTGGCGTGCACCAACTTGCCACCTATTATTCGGTTTCTGAACCTCAAAAGCAAATTCTTTTCCATCCAAACCGCTTCTAAAATGGAAATTGCTAGAAATGTGACCGCTAATCAGTTCATTCCAATAATGCTGCCATCTATATAAATTGGTGTACCCCTTCCAGAAAGGGAGATTTTAAAAACTCTCACTGAGAAGATTAAAATAATAATAATAATTTTTAAAAAGCCAACTAAGTGATTAGCTTAGTGGCTTTTTGCCCAAAATAGTTTATGGTGGAGAGGAAAGTTGGGAAGGCAGTTGAGAATCGGTTACACCCTTCTCTATTTCCTTATTTTTAAATATTTTGTAATTCAGTACACAGAGTTGTAAACTTCATCTTTCTTGAGATTTTTGCATCTGTACAGAAAAATTTTTGAAAGATTTGTTGTAAGAAAAAAAAAAAGTGCTTTGGTGAAAGGACTACTTATACTTTAGACTTCCCCCATTCCTGATCCCTGGTTATTTGAATGATTGGTCATGGATAATGCTGGATTACGCAGGTAACATGGCTCTCTGGTTCCCCTCCCAGTGCAATCAGATCTTCTGGTTGTACTGCAGATATCTCACGTAGTGAATTTCCACACAATTCACTTGCTAAAAGATAGATGTTGACTGAACAATCCCATATTTCTTGCTTTGAAAGCAGATTTTTGCATTGTGGTGATCACAAAATCTTGTATGTGCAAGGAGAACATTCTGAAGGTTCTAAAACCAGGATGTAAATGATTAAATCTCATACTTCATATGAAGGTGAATGAGATTCAATCCTAGGAGACAAGCTTAAGACTTTTTTTTTGTTTGTTTGTTTTCCTTTGATTTTTGACATCTGGCCATGTTACACTTGTGCTAGCTTAAGATCTCTGAAATGAGATAACCTTTCTGTAGTTTTCAGGATGATCTTCAACAGGGGTAGATTCTGTCTACCTCTCTTTTTCTGCTTTTCTGAGGTTCTAAAAACTGAACTCAGCTCAGCAGTGGGTGTTTGTTGCAGCCATCTGCCTTCAGCATTAGTGTAAGGCCTTGGGTTTATCGGACTCTCTCTCTTTCTCATTTTATTTGATTCATTAGCCTCAATTCCAGTTATATTGTATTATATTGTGTTATTTTGCTTTCTGGTATCTTATTTAGTAAATTAGCTTTCCTCCTCAGATCGTTGCCTCTGTTTTGTTCCTAGGCCCATCTCCCTTTTCCCTTTCCTTCTTCCCTGGGGTGTGGACCCGTGGGTCCCCTGCATCAATTGTCATGGTACTGGGTCAAACCGTCCCGCAAACCGTTGACAGATGGGAAATGTAAAACATTAACCAACTACTCAATACTGCTTTGTGTGTGCTTATTGGCTCTCCATTAAGAGTTACTGTGAATGAATGCTTCAGGTAGCATCTGTTTCCTTCCCTCTCACTCTTCCAGTGTGAATGTTGCATTCTGGAAGTGTGGCACATACTTTTTTGTATGTGGTCCCATGCTAATAGAACCCAACTCAATGCATAGTTTGAAGGACTCATTACTTCTTGCTTCTGGTTTTATAGCTTCTTAGGTTAGTGCTGCCCAGCTTAATACTGAGTTGACTTTTACTATTGTAATTCATGCCTGTATAAATTTGTTATAATGCAAAATGACCACAGGATCCTGAGACCTCAAATGACCAGTATGAAAAGCTTCAGGTGGACCAGGCATGTTGCTGAAGGGCACAGTGTATGTGTTTACTTTCCAGCTGATCACATAAATACTCTCAGAATTATGCTCTTAATTTGATTTGTGCCATTCCATTAACAGTTACTCTATGTACCAGAATAATAATAATAACTAATGATTCCCAGACTCCCAGAATTGTAAAATAAGGACAGACTCTGTTTGGCAGAACAGATACTATGCTCTTAATATGGACAGGAACTGTTAATATTAATCAAATGAGATATAGTCTAAAATGACTTCTGGCTAATGACTTATTCTCAGGCTGACCGTGCTACTTGCAGGTAACACCCTGTTCTAATTCTGATGATTACTAATAATTGCATGCTAGGTACATGATTTTCTGTCTCTCAGAAAGAGAAATGGCGTTCTTCATTGACCTTCCTTTAAGATGTTGAAATTGTGATGTTAGGATGTTAGATGTGGGATGGCAAAAGTTCATGGATTTGCCTTTTGATTTAGGCTTTTACAAGGATGGACATGCAAGCAACGAATGAGTTGAAAATGTGAATTTAATTGTGTGACAGCCAGAACTTAATTATTCAAAGCATCATTCTGTGATGAAGAGCTTTCTGAAGACCACTAGTAATAGGTGTTAATTAGTCACATCTATTTCACCTTGGATATGTGCTGTTATTGTCATGTTTTCTGACAAATTTGTTCAAGAGAAACAGAAATAGGATCCTCCCTATTTCTAAATTAATTCCTTAAGTTAACATTGAAGGATGGAGAAATAAGTTAAACTGGGAAGTATGACAAGATTGATTCTGTTTTCCCAGCAGAAATAACATCTTTCTTAGGGAGCTAAAAGCCATCTTGTACTTCAGAAGCTTTTCTCATACGGAAATAGCCTTGAGGAAGAAGAGGCTCCCAGCAGGGAGTTCCTGTAATGCAGGAATCTGTTCTTCCTGAACCAGCAGCTCGATGCCTCCCTGATGCACTGCTGTGCTAGGAAATCCTGGTATCTCTCGGGTTGAGTCTCCTCCTTCTTTAAATTATAGGTAGGCTAGACAGTGAGCTTTCCAAGCTGAAGCATCAAGGTATGATGCATGTATAGGAGCAAGTTGCCTCATCTTAGTGGTTGTTTCTTTTTTTGTTTGTTTGTTTGTTTTTTTTGCCTAGAAAGTGTTTTTTTTCACTTTGTCACTGCTCTTTCTGTCAGCAATACTTGTATGCTGTTGCAGGTGTGTGGTTTTATTTTCTCTTTGTGTGGTGGTTCTCTGAAAGAAGCTCGTGGCTGTCTTTGGTGGGAATATAATGTGGTTTGTGGTCTGCTTGTGGTCTGCACATCTGGTTAAATGTAAGGGAATGACATCTTAAAATCTAATTCAGTGTTGATAAGACAAAGAGGAAGATGAAGGACTCAAGGAGAGACTGCTCTGAATACATCTAATTCTGTGTGCACACTCTGCTACCTACCAGGAGCATTAAACATGATCATAACTTATTTATGAATATGATGCGAGTATATTTATAGTCATTTATGTAAAATCCTATGGAAGTTATTAGAAGTTGGCCTTAGAAGTTCTTTTTATTATTTCAGCATGAGGGTACTACTCAAGCTTGTACCAAAATGACCAGTATTGCAAATCAGAAGCGATGTTATTTTTGATACATTTGCCTAGGCAGCATGTCTGGCCAGCTGTGAGCCTGATCCAGCATCCACTGAAAGCTGATGGAAAAAGACATAGCATCTGCTAATGCTTCCTATGAGTATCTATAGAGTTGATAAATTTGTTCTTATGCATGCACGTTATACATATCTGTGATGTGTGTAACATTATGTACACACCAGCTTGGGCTGAAAATCTTCATCTGAGTTCTAATAAATGTCTTGGGACTCATGTTCCTGGAATATGAGTGACCTCTAAGTAGGAGTTCGTTATGTTTTTAAAGTCTCTTGGCTGTAATATATATGTGTGTTTTGTGGGAAGACAGCATAAAAAAAAAGCTGCGTTTTTGTCATGTTTCTAATTTACAGGGAACACTGAGATGCAATAATCTAATTTATGTCTGTATATGTTGTCACTGTTCATAAGTAATGTAGTACATCAGATGCTCTGATGTATGTGTGAGGGTATTCTATTAGTGGGCTGAGCTAATGGTGAAACAGCTTCAGCTTGTTGAGGAGCTGTTTGTTTTGAAGAAGATGGCGAGTCCTGTGCCTGATGATGGATTCTGGTCATCAGAGATCAGCAAGTCTGTGTTTCTACAGGCAGAGAGAATGCTTCCTGGCTCTTTACATGGTAGGAAAATTCATTCTTGAGATTAAAATTTTATACAGATAAGTCAATCTTTGATTGAGAGTCATGTCCCCAAGTGGAGATAACACCTGTCATCTATTTACAATAAAGCTGATTCTATGGTAATTCGCATTTGGTATTTTTAAGTCTATTTGACTAAGGCAATAAAATAATTATTAATGAAAAGAAAACTTTCTTCCAACTGTTAAAGCTGTATGTTATATGCAAAATTATTTTTTTAAATAGAGTTTTCAGTACTGAAATTACCTTTTTTTTTTTAAGTGCCTTTTTCTCACATGCACCTAATTGAAGGAATGAATATACTGAAATATGTACTAAAATTAAATGTTTTTTTATTATTATTTTTATTTTATTTCTGGGTAGTTTTGAGATGGTAGGATAGGGATAGTGTTACTCAAGCAATGTGGAACTGGAGGTGAGCTGAGCATGTAGCATGCAGAACACATTATTTTGATTCTAATAACTGTATGTATTAGGGACACGCATTAGCAATAAGAGCAAGTGGATAGGAAGGATGCTGAGGACTTATCTCAGTGTCCATTGAGAGCAATTTGGAGTGGCAAATTTCTTGGCTACTAATTGACTCAGCTTGCAAGAAGGAGGCAATACAAAATGGCGGAATTTCACAAGTGGTCACATCCGGAAAACATTCTCCTTTGGTTGGTGACGCGCATAGCGTTAACTTCCCATGTGAAGTACTTCCTCTGAGTGAGTTCCATCCATCTCAGGCTTTTCTTCACATCTAAGAAAGCACTGCTTTCTCTGCTGTTCCTGCCTCCTCAAAATGATTTCATCTCCTCATTCTTCTCGAGTCATGTCTTAATCTCCTCATTAAAGTATTTTACATTAGCTCTTCCTCCATCCGTGTGGATGAGTGGGAATTGCTTTGCTATTTCTAGACTAAAAAGAGATTAAGGCATCAGGTTTCTGTTCAGGATATCCGCTGACCTATAATTGATAATGCCTTAATGTAAGATGGGTGCGTGTGGGTTTTTTTTGTTTTGTTTTGTTTTTCCTTTTTTTCCTCTTAGAAGAGGATTGCTGGGGGGGAGGTAGCACCCACTTTTTTGGTACCTTCCTACTTTTTCCTGTACAATGATATTTGGATGGTTCTTCTCAGGCAAAACTTCAAGAAGGATGTGCACAGTATTTTGAACTAAAAGGAAAATGAAATTACTTAATGTAGAAGGTTCTTTTTTTGCTGTTGGACTTGGTGATCTTGAAGGTCTTTTCTGACCTGAGTAATTCTATGATTCTGTGACCTAATACTTGTATAACATGGACAACAGTAATCTTTCTGTAAATGTAATATTATAAGTTCTGAAATCGTGTGGCTTTTAAGCTCTCTTTCTCATGATAACCTGAAGGCTTTGTTTTGCACTCTGAAGAAATTGTTTTGGTTAATGTAATGTGACTTAAAAATGAGGCTAAGTAATAGCTGTATTGACTCAGAAATACGTTCAGCCCAGGTGGCTCTGACATGCGTAGTAATCCAGGAAGTTTGTTATTACACAGAATCTTGTATTTCCTAAGCCATGAAATCATAGAATGGCTTGGGTTGGAAGGAACTTCAAAGATCATCTAGTTTCAGTTCCCTGCTGCAGACAGGATTGCCACCCTCTAGATCAGTCACTAGATCAGATAGCCCAGTGTCCAGTGTGCTTACTGGCTCTGGTTATTTGTTGAGTTGTGTGATATCCTCAGGAAGTCTTTTGAATTGTTTCTAATGAGTTAACTCCACCAATTAGTCGAGAATACCATGCCACACTGGTCTGAAGAGTTTTCTGAGTTTTCTGAGGCTTACTGAGTGACTTTTTTTTTTCTTTCTAGATTGCAACCTATGGAGAATACATAAGGAATTAAATATGGCTTTTAAGGGTGAGGACCACTTAGATTCCCTTCCTTTACCTGTTCAGCGGTAAGTGGTGCTCGTTTCATGCATACTTAAGTGACTAAATGCTGCCAAAGCTACTTTGTTATTTAGGATGCAAAGCTGAATAAAAAAGTCATTTTTAAACACATTACTTCAATGTGTTTACCTTCTTCCTGGTCAATCTTGACAGTGTACATGCATCTACAGTTTTAAATGGGTGAGCTTGCTTGTGGTACAGCAATGATGGTCATGATGGAAATCTTTAGCATTCCCTCCACTGAAAACTGCTGAAAACTAAGAATATAATTTTATTGAACCTCGTTTACTTCCTCTAGTTGTAGCTGTGGTAGTAATATTAAAGTTTCAGTAGAACCTTGCCAGAATCTCAATTGGTTTTTAGAATCTGGTTCCTGGTTGGCAGCTAGCATCTGTAGCATACTTCCACGTCTGCAATAATGGAGGCTTCATGGAAAGGGAAAAATGAATAATGAATACATTCATTCTATGTTTTCATTGAACTATGGGCTTGATATGTAGCATAATTGATTTTTGGGGCTGCTGAATACAGGGGTAAAATCAGAAGCAGGAAGGATTGGAATTTCATTATATTTCTTACTTGTCTTTAGGGCAAATTTTCCTTCCTGCAGTCAACTGGCTGCTGACATGCATTCTCAGAATATGAGGCTTTTCTTCTCAAGGAATTCTGGTATTTCTCTGTTTTCCCCTACCTGAGTCTTCCAGCAGATATTTTGATAACACCATCAAGCTTTCAGTTCCAGAAAGGCAATTTGTGTACACTGCCTTCTGGAAGAAATATTAGGTGGGGGAGCGTTGTTAGGGCATCCAAAATATGAAGGAAATCAGTACCATATATTGGATTCTATGCATTGAAAACCAGTGAGCCCTAAAAATCCTGGGTAACCAGGTGTGTAGGGGTTTGGTCTAAACAGCAACGAGGTGTACTGTCGTTCATTAGTTTTAATTCCCATTCCATGGGATGAAGCTGTGGAATATTGCATCAGCAGTGCACAGCAGTGCAGTCAGATTAATGGCTTGAATTTGGAAATGCTCAGATCAGATAAAATGCCAGATATCTGGGTTAATTTCTTAGTAATAACTAATTGCTTCTGGAAGTGGAATCGTAGTTTAATAGTAGACCAGCTGCTGTGCAAGATCTTCCATTGCACAATGGGTCCGTGAAGCCTCCTGCTGTAGAAAACTGGATGCAAACAGGACCAAACGCAGTAGGACCTGCGGATAGCAAAGGCTGATCCAAGCTGATGGTGGCAAACTTTTCCTGCAAGTAAAGTAAATGAGGATATTGGCTGCAGACTGCCTATGTTAGTGATTGGAAAAGTGTACAAGTAACAACGCATATGGTGCTTAGATGTGACAGCGCAGAACTGAAAAGTTCCGAAAGTTGTGAGTCTGTGGGCTAGAAACTGCTGAAAAGGGAACCTGTCTGCAGGACAGTTCTGCTGTGTGCAGGGAGGCAGGAGGACTCTGCTATGTTATGTTAACAAAAATGTGTGCCTTGCATTGACTCTTCACTGAATCTTATTGCATATTGTGTGGAAAAAGTCTCATACAGCAGCAAGCGCTGTGCTCTGGTGAAATGCATGGCCCAGCAGGACAGCTGTATGCAGTGAGATCAAAAAATAAGTAAACACTCCACTTTGTCCCCAGGTGTTTCAGTACAGCTTCTGGAAATGTGACTCTTTACTCACATCATTCTATTGCAACTGTTATTCTCCTATTTCTGGTGAGTTTAACAGGTGGGAAAGCTAATATAAAAGAAATGATCTTTTTCTTAGGCCCATTTACTCCTTTCCTTAGTAATTGAAGTTCATTAGCCGTTTTGTTTCTTTAAATTAAAACAATGTACCTACTTTGCGTGGTAGTCATGGGTTCTTGCACTTTCCATATTGCATAGTGAACAAAAATTAGCAGTTGGAGTGCTGAATATGAAGTCATTCAACTAAACAAAGGCACTCATAACAAAGAGCAGGATAGGATGCTGTTTTTTTTTTTCCTGGAATGTATGTTCTATTCACTTACTGAGAGAAATTCAGAACAATTAGTACTTGAACAACCAAACCCCACAAATACAAAACTTCTTAAATATAGGAGGATTCTCCATGGAAATTAGGTATTTAAAAGCAAAACAGAGATAAATTTGTCTTGCTGAAAAATGTTGAAATTTGCTCTATGAAACTGGGAGGTACCCTTGAAATGATAGCAGTGGCACAGCAAGTCTGTCTTCCTGAGCCTTAGAAATGGATTACTGCTAGACTGTTTTATACATACTCTGAACATCCTTACAGTTTTAAAAAATGAAAGATGATCCTCTGGGGTACAACTTCAGCTTGCATAGGAGCAAAGGCAATGTTGAATATTTAAAAGCTTATTTTTTGTTAAAAGTGAATGCTCTGAGGCCCAAAATGATGAGCCCTACTAGACGATATATTTAGGAATTTTTTAATACTATTATTTCTTTTACTTTTATGTTTTTGAGTTTTATGCCACGGATATGGATGAGATCATTGTGCTTCAGAAGAAGAAGGTGAGGCAGAGAAACCAGACAAGTCTTTGAACTCTAGGTACGCGTAGTTAAGGTCTCTGATAATCCCTTCCTTGACTTGATCCACCTGAAATCAGAACGGTTTGCCATAAAGGTCTTCTGCGGCACAGCCAAAATTAGAATCCAGGTTTCCTGTCTCCCAGCTCTTAACCAAAAGTCAGTTCTTCCTCCTCTTGTTACGTTCTTCCTTTTTTTGTTGATCTAAGGATCTTAGACCTATGAAAGCACAATATGAACGAGGCCACCCCATGCATATTTAAAGCCCTGCTCTGTTCTTTAAACTGTGCCATGTATCTGCAGGTGTTCTGACAAATTCTTTGAAGTATCTGCATAGGTGTCCTGTTAGATAAATTAAGGCTTTCATGCCTGCTGTTATTAAGCAATTGTTAAAGTGACAACCAACTCATGAAAGATCTGGATTTCTTCCAGTATGCCTTCTGTTTCTTTGGTTTTTTTTTTGCTTTGTTTTTGTTTTTAATCCTAAATATATATATATTTTTTCCTTTAACTGTTTAATTTTTTTGCAATATTTTCTGTTTCTGCATGTTAAGTAATGGTGGTTGGAGATCTGTTCACTGCATGTGTGTGCTTACTCTCTGAAGAAAGGAAATATACAAGCTGTACTGACTGCATCTAATCTGTATACTATATCAGATACTGTGGAAATTACTGAATGAGTGAGGTTCATGCAAGGATTTAAAAAAAAACAAAAACAACTGTATTATAGGGATAGCTTTAAAGTGGAAGAAAGAACGTATTCAATATAAAGAAATTATGCCTTGTAAGACAAAGCAGATTTGTAATCATAGGAGAACTCAAATCTTTATTTTCTCGGCAGACCTTACTGAAATATCTTGTTACAGGCTACAGAAAATTCTAGATTAATTGTTCCCAGGCTTTCAGTAACCAAGTGGAGAAGAAACACTTGTAAGGTTGCCTTCAAAGTTCTAGGACCAATGTATTCCATCCACAAAGTGGTGTGAACCGTGTCTTTCACAACTCTACGTACTTGGCTGCTTGCCCTATAAGTAACGAGGTATTGCTTGGAATGCTAAAAAATTTTGGAAACTGGAAGAAAAAATAATTGTTTGGGCTGAATTGCTATTTTGAGAGAGAATATTTGTCAAAAGTTGAAAACTGAAACTTGGAGCAAGAGATTTTCTTTATTATTATTCCAGAAACTGTAGTAATTCTACTTGTTTTTTTTTTTTTTTTTTATTAAATAANTTATATTTTTTTTTTTTTTTTTTTTTTTTTTTTTTTTTTTTTTTTTTTTTACTAAATAAAGGTAACAATGGAGCTGAGGGCAGGGAAATCGGTCTATCTAGTCATATAAACAAATAATAACTGTTGAGGAAAATTACACAGGTATATTCCTTTTCAATTAGTTACCCAAAGATTCCTTACCACTTGTATAGATCTTCATCATGTACAGAATACATCTTGTTGTGATCTGTTAATGTGACTTGAAACTCAAGATCTGTTTTCTAGTGAATTTGAGGCAGCAACTAGTTTTGGTTGTGTGTTAGTTCACTGAAATATGTCCTGTCTCATCTGTCTTTCTTAAGTACGAAATGCCCAAATGAATGAATCCTAGGGATGTGATTTCTGTAGATTAAGGATAAAAGCTGTTCCCTTTTTTAGCTCATTCTAGTCTATTTTTCTAGCACTATCAATCCTTCTTGGCTCTTATAAGCCACCTTTCTACTTTGTATCTGCATGTAGGTATGCACAACTTCAAGATTGTTCTCAAGTTCATTATAAGATCTTGCTTAAATATGAGTGCTTTAAATGCTTTGTCTAATCAGTGATTTTACGTGACCTTGTGCTACTTGGATGTCTTCTGTAAGTGCTGAGTTCTTGTTTGATGACTTCCTTTAATATCTGCTGCTAATAATAAAAGGCTTGTTCTGTATTTCTGGTTTTTCCCACCTACATCATGCAAAGTGAACTTCCTGCCTGATAAACACTCCTTGCAAAGAGAAAAACATCTGTGTTTCCTATTTGTATTTTACTGGCTACTTACTGTTACAGATTTTATCCTACTGATTTAATCCTACATTCTCTATAATCGGTTTTATTGGGATGATGTCAGGAACTCTCATGTCGTGGCCCTCTAAAACATTCAGACAAACACCTAAGAAACTCTAGAGAACAAATGCACATGATCTGTGATACAGGATCTGAGAGCTGAATATTCTTGAATACTATCGTGCTTCCGCAGCTCTATGAATCTCTGCTTTATGAATTTTGGAAAACCATTCAACAATGTCATGCTTTTCATGGAATTGAAATCAGTTTTGGAAAACTTTTTTTTTGCAGTAGGAGTACGCCCATGAACAGCATGCTACAGAAGAGAGGAGTGCTTTGCCAGTAAAGCTATAAATAATCATTTTAGCTGTAGCATATTTCAAGGCATTAATGATACCTCACGTAATGACCTTGTGTTCTTTTCATTTCACTTGGTTACCCTATAGCAATTCAGTAAAGAATCACAGCTTAAGAAACAGGGGGGGTTCTCTCTTATCATAACGTAAGTATTTTTTGTTTTGGTGTTTTATATTCCACCTGTAATAAAACTGAGAGTAAATTAGTTTGCTTTATTGGTAGATGCTAATTCATCACTACTTTTGTGTATCCATATGCTGTTTTTAGGAAGGATTTTCAAATGTTGCTAGTTGACTGGATCCAAAGATGATGTTAGCAAAGTAGTGCCTATTGATTTGCCATCATTTTGTTGCACTCTGCAGGAATATGAACTCAACAGGTTTTTTCTTTGAATACATGGGTAAAATATCTTTGTTCCTATATTCAGGATGTTAAAGTGTAGGTCAGCAGTTTAGCTCAGTGGCAGTAAGAATAATTGCATTTCACTTGTTCTTTATGTATTTTGAGGGTGTGTGAGTCTGCCAGAATTCAAGATTTTTCCTAACCTTTTCATTCTGATAGTTTTATCGCTACAGCTTTACATTAATTGTATATTATGCTGTAGATGCATGTTATATTACTTCCCAGAGATATGCTGTATCGAATTTTATGTTGAACTCTAGAAGTCACAAAAGAATTCTGGCTTTTAACCTGAAGTAAGTTTGAGTCTGTCCATTATAGTAATTGTGAAGTTGGAGTGACTTTGAAGTGTGAACAAATAGACAAATTTAGACCATCTATTCAACTTGCTTTTCTAGACCTCTCTTCATTAAATGCCGGTATTTTGTATTTGTGGCTTGGTGTTAGAAACAGGTTTTTATTAAATGATGAAGTGTCACCTTTCATCTTTAATGATTAAGAATTCACCCTGAATCTTATCAGGGCATGTTTCGGATATGTGTTGCGTACAATGCAGAGATCAAATTGCTAGTATAGCCTTTATCACATAAGAAGCTTAATTATTTTCAGAATGCACATGAAATGTGAAAGTCTATAGAAAATGCACTTTTTTTTTTTTTAATATTGGTGAATATCTTAAGATAACAAGTGTTGTACTTGTTAACTTTTCTGGATAGGACTCTTTCTAACTCAGTCTTCTTGCAGCAATTTCTGCCTATGAAATAGTTAATTTGCTTTATTCCAGCTGCAGCATTATAGCCCTTCTTTTCATTTCACAGGCAATGTCCTATTGTATCCCTCATCCTATCCCCGCAGGAAAAAAGACAGGACAAAAATGAAGACCTGAAAATGTTTAGTTCTGGTACTATCTTGAAGTATGATGCATCTTACTTATTTGACATGACTTGCTTATTTGCTGCAAAGGCTTGGGAAAAGCCTTCCTCATTAAATACCATAGTCAAATTAAATAGCTCCTTTGAGATGCTGTTAAGCAATAACGTTATGTTATACTATATTACTACCATGAATAGCTGAAGAGCCCCACTCTTGGCTTTGTGTTGTCTGTAAGTTTTCTGGCACCAAAAAATGCTAAGCCTGAACTGCATCTGAACCCAGTGTATTAGCAGTGGAAAAGCAATCTCTTCCAGCAATTGTATGGCTGAAGAAGAGAAAGAAACGCTAGAGCACTGCAAGATTCGGGCCAGTATGATAACTTGCAGTCTGATAACTTGGTTCCTTGTGATATGCAAGGTGAGGAAGAGTGGAGGAACTGAGAGAGTCATGTATGTCCCAAAGCATGCAATCTTGCAGCTTGCAGACCAGTGCAGTCCCTGAGCAGCGCTATGCGCCTGGCAGGGATGCTGTGCTGGAGGGCTGGGGCTGGTTCCCAGCTTGTCTTCCTGGATGTAGGAATGAGTGAGCCAGAAGTGGCATTGCTGGCACTGGCAAGTCATCCTGAAGTTGTCCCTTAAGGATGCTTGTGTCTGTCCTGCTCCACAGGAGCACAGAAATTCCTCACACCTGACTGTGAACTACACCAAGGGATTTTCCTGACTGCAGTTGTTGGTGTGTATCTCAAAAAAATTTGCTTTGCATTTGCTAGTCAGCGAGTCTTATCACATATGGAAGAGTTTGTCAGTTATAAGAGTCTTCAGGGAAGCAAAGCTATGTAGCACTAGCTATAAACAATACAGCTTAAAAGGAAAATGAGCCCTACTCTTTCCAGGTTTTTCTTAATTTGGCAGATTACAGTACAGTCTATATTTGTTTTCCTATTTACAATATGGTATTGGAAGTCAGCTATCTTGCATAATAGTTGTAAGGCTTTGACTTTCCAGGCAATTTTATGCATTTAATGCAATCTGAGTTACTATTCTATTGGCAGGAGGAAAGTTCCAATCTTTTCCTTCTCATTTTAACAATTAAACCATATTGGTTTCGTTATCATATGTGATTTAGCTGGAGTATTTCTAGTTAGCCCTGGATGGCAATTAAGGAATGCAATCCAGAATGCTGACCTCAGCATATCTGAGACATCTTTCTCCTGTAAAATGTGAACTTTGAAACATACTAGAGACAGTCACTGAGCTTAGCAAATGAGAGAAAAATAACTGAAAGAGAATGTAATAGGCCTCTTTATAGGAATATATATTTTCATGCAAATCCAAAACAGGTCAAAATAATGAAGGCTCCTGAAAGTTCAAAATACTGAATTTGCAATTGTTTTATTTTAAGAAATGACAGTATTGCCATTGGTCTCCAGAAGGGCAGTGAGGGTTCTAGTTTTGGATTAATTCACTCTTCTTGGTTATACCTCTCATAATTCCTTGACCTAAGGCAAGCAATTCACCTTCCTGCATCTTTCCTTCCTCCGCCTCAGTTGGTGAAATGCAGTGGAAGCCCTTATTAACAGATCCCTGCCAGTTTGTTTTAACAATCCTTACATAGCACTCTGTGTGGTATGACCTCACACACCTTGTTGTGCTTGACATTGTATCTGCATTGTCCTATTGCACTGCTTCAGGTTTGATAATGTTGAATGCTATCTAGTAACTGCTTCTACTAAATGTTAATAATACATTTCTATTCACAAAAACTGGCTTGTTCTTTCTCTGTGCCATATCTTGCTGTCATTTTTATAGAGTTGTTGCCTGGCATGTAAGTTCACTAAACTCTCTTTTCATCAGCGGCTATAAAAGTGGATGGTGATTAATCACCCGTACCACGATGCTTCGGAGATGTTTTCTTCCAGTCTGATGTTAAATAACTCCATTAAGGATATTTTAATGATCTTACTATGACAAGCTGAGACTTGACTTCTGAGCTATTTGCTGGAAATACTGGTGCCATATTGTGTTAAATACAATATTTGTTGCTTCAGTTTGTGTTTCCTGGGAATTTCTTCCTTAATTGCCTAGTCTCTCTCAGTCCACTGCTGCCTAGGGATGGTGGGAGGATCTTGTAATCACTTGTTCTCTAACCTGTAATGAGCAAATTTAAGAAAGCTAGCAGAACAATGCTACAACTTTGTAAATGGTTTCTTGCTTTTTTTCCCTTTCTGACAAATAGTATAGTGATCTTAAGAAATACACTAGCCTGACCTCATTTCTAGTCTCATTAAATTTGCTAGTGCCTGTGAGTGGCTGAATTTTCTGAGTTTGTATTAACCCTGAGGGACTTGGAGTGATGGAGTGAAATACATGCAGGAGCTTAATATTAAGCTGAAATATGATTGTTAGCAGTGCTAGTTGATTTTTTCTTTGCCCCTTGCAGTATTTCGATAGATGTGATGAAATATATGTTCTTTTATTTAAGGTAATAAGCCTAAAGGACTATAGGTATGCAATTTTTCCTTTGCTGTTTTTTAAAAGAAAAGTCTTTCTATTAAGTTGCCTAAATAGAGACTAAGCTCCAGATATATGATTTCTATATCACTCTTTTTCTGGATACTTTATTGTAGAAGCTATTCCAGGAGTGCTATAGAAACAGAAAACATTCATGTCAAGGAAATACATTCTGCCCAATTAAAGATGATGGAAATATTTTTTTTCACTGTCATAAATAGAATCAGCATTCGAGCTCAGAATAAAGACTAGGCAAGGGTAAAACAAAGGAAAGCTGAGAGCATAAAATATAAAAGGGAAGAAGAGGAAAAAACAGAAATGGTATCAGAGTAGACTGAGGTTATTCAGTGGATGGTGAAACAGGTGAAAGCAGCATTTTGGAAAGTGCTCTGTTGTGTATCGGCTACACTCACAAATTATTGCGAATGTTATCTGCTTTGCATTTTGAAATGAACTTTGTAGATGAAATCTGAAATGCATGATGCAGGAAGTAAGTGAATTAGTTTCTGTAGCAATGACAATTTTTTTCATCTTCCATCTTAGGCAGGATGAGTTCACTCGTCTTATCCATAGTTTAAATATATTAAAAAGCAGTGGACATTACAGAGTTATGAATCTATGGTTTCTAGCTAGTCAGGAAACATGTTCCCAGTAGAAAATCATCATCTATTCTTCTATTTACTAAAAAAATACTCAGAGTTCAGAGCACAAAGTATACAACTAACTAGGAGGACTAACTGGTGACTTTTGTTTTCTCCCAGCTCTGTTGGCAGAAATTACTGTTTGAGTGACTGTTCGCTAATTCACCTTTAATTTCAGATTTGAATAAATCATAGAATTGAGAAATGATTCACTATGAAAGGAATCTCTTGGAAGTATAATTCCATCACCTGCTTGCAGCAGGCTCGTTCCTTTTTTTTTTGCTTATGCTGACATCTTTCGTGTATTTGTAGACTTCTTTCTCAAGCTTGACAAATCTTGATTTTGATGTAGCACATGTTATCCAATTCATTTGTGGGATAAATGTGGAATGAAAAAAGAAAAGACTTAGGGAAGCAGTAAATTCTGCTAATGATTACCTGTTCAGATTGCTTTTTCTATATTTCAAGACCTAAAGTATGGCAGCTGTGGTTCTCTGAACTGACTTATGCACCAGTCTTGGATTCTGGGCCAATGATTTCAGTGAATGATGTGAAGATTAGAGATTTGGTTTTTGCTATAGATGGAAAATCGTACTTTTTTTTTTTTACTACTTTTTAAAAATGTCACTTTCAAAACTAGTTCACTTAAAACCAATTACCAAGTGAAATGTAAAGGTTGTTGAGCTGGCCTCTCTTCCAGGTTTAGAGGATGAAACTGGTTGAGAGTTAGTGAACATTAATAATATTCAGCTTGCAGTAATCCCAGTCACGGATGTTTAAGTTGGGTCCCCAGTCTCGAGCATTTCACTGAACTTTCATGCTTCCACATTTCAAATATCAGTGCTGGTATGCTACTATTCTTTAACATTTTATTGTAGTCCAGTGTACCTACCAGGAGGGAGAAATTTTTCAATGTTCACTTAATAGGAACTTCCAATTGCTAATAGTTGAGGTTCATTTCATCTCCTATTCTCCCTTCATCATTTAATAACAAACAATTTGGTCTTAAGTCTGCCAGAAATTCCTGTGGCATGATCCTGTTGTTGAAGGAGAAGGGGTTGAGTTTATGTTGTGAGTGAACTGGGAAATGATTAGACCAGAACGCTCCTGATTTTGCTGGGTAGAGAACCTAATGCTGTATTTCTCTTGGCTAAATTACCAAGAACACCCTGGCAAAAATTCAGTGCACAACTGCCAGGGAAAACATGAAATTTTTTTTCCCCCAAAGCATGGNTCAGGAAACATGTTCCCAGTAGAAAATCATCATCTATTCTTCTATTTACTAAAAAAATACTCAGAGTTCAGAGCACAAAGTATACAACTAACTAGGAGGACTAACTGGTGACTTTTGTTTTCTCCCAGCTCTGTTGGCAGAAATTACTGTTTGAGTGACTGTTCGCTAATTCACCTTTAATTTCAGATTTGAATAAATCATAGAATTGAGAAATGATTCACTATGAAAGGAATCTCTTGGAAGTATAATTCCATCACCTGCTTGCAGCAGGCTCGTTCCTTTTTTTTTTGCTTATGCTGACATCTTTCGTGTATTTGTAGACTTCTTTCTCAAGCTTGACAAATCTTGATTTTGATGTAGCACATGTTATCCAATTCATTTGTGGGATAAATGTGGAATGAAAAAAGAAAAGACTTAGGGAAGCAGTAAATTCTGCTAATGATTACCTGTTCAGATTGCTTTTTCTATATTTCAAGACCTAAAGTATGGCAGCTGTGGTTCTCTGAACTGACTTATGCACCAGTCTTGGATTCTGGGCCAATGATTTCAGTGAATGATGTGAAGATTAGAGATTTGGTTTTTGCTATAGATGGAAAATCGTACTTTTTTTTTTTTACTACTTTTTAAAAATGTCACTTTCAAAACTAGTTCACTTAAAACCAATTACCAAGTGAAATGTAAAGGTTGTTGAGCTGGCCTCTCTTCCAGGTTTAGAGGATGAAACTGGTTGAGAGTTAGTGAACATTAATAATATTCAGCTTGCAGTAATCCCAGTCACGGATGTTTAAGTTGGGTCCCCAGTCTCGAGCATTTCACTGAACTTTCATGCTTCCACATTTCAAATATCAGTGCTGGTATGCTACTATTCTTTAACATTTTATTGTAGTCCAGTGTACCTACCAGGAGGGAGAAATTTTTCAATGTTCACTTAATAGGAACTTCCAATTGCTAATAGTTGAGGTTCATTTCATCTCCTATTCTCCCTTCATCATTTAATAACAAACAATTTGGTCTTAAGTCTGCCAGAAATTCCTGTGGCATGATCCTGTTGTTGAAGGAGAAGGGGTTGAGTTTATGTTGTGAGTGAACTGGGAAATGATTAGACCAGAACGCTCCTGATTTTGCTGGGTAGAGAACCTAATGCTGTATTTCTCTTGGCTAAATTACCAAGAACACCCTGGCAAAAATTCAGTGCACAACTGCCAGGGAAAACATGAAATTTTTTTTCCCCCAAAGCATGGTGTTCTCTGTTCAAGGTTGGTGTTGCACTGAATGTTCTCTGTGGGTCAGATGTTTGGTGAGTGGCTGACCTCAGTCATTCTGAAGAAGTATCTTATGGGTAAGTATGAAGACAGCCTGAGTGAGCTGCTGCTCAGCTTCCCTGCTGTAAAAAGAGGGAGTGGTTGTGGAAATGAAAAGAGATCGTACTTCATTATGTGCACTGGATTTAACATTGCTTCAGTGTAGTACAAACTGTTGCAAAGGCATGTCCCTTAACAAATGCCCAAATTTAGCACTTTTTATGCCAATTTACATCCTCATCAGTTAACCCTGCAACCCAAAAATTTGAATTTGTATCCTCAATTTAAATAGCTGCGGATCCCTGGTTTGGGAAGCATGAGTCAATCTTTCCCAAAGCACGCAACAGGCCTTTAATCCTACTGAACAGCAGCCTTGGAAGACTGCAAAGGGCAGGGTAATATCCAAGAGGAGACGGACCAGATGTCTGTGACTGGAGGAAGCTTGTAAGAGCACAGCATCACCAGTGCTTTGTGAGTGCTACAAGGTCCTCTGGTAGCAGAGCTAAAAGCTAAGGCAGGCTCACAGCTACTTGGCCTGAAGTAGGGTCAGAACTGTACTGCAGTTGTACCCATTCTCAGCCTTTCCTCGTGCCAGGTAGGGTGCATCAGGCCCCATGCCTCTTTGAGGTGAGAAACAGGAATTGTAGAGTAGACAAGTGTTCAAGACATTTTTCCGTTTAATGCCGTGAACTTTCCAGAAGCTGAAATACTCATCTCTTCTTACAGATGGATTTGGAATGTGTGCACGTAGGAAAAGCAACAAAAGTCTTTGGAAGGTTCGTTTTTTTTTTTGTTTTTTTTTTTGTTTTTTTTTTTCTCTCTCAATTGAGATGTAGGAGTGCATCTGGCTCTTTGTGCTTCTGAATTCAACACTTTGTAGGGATATGTATGAGTTACATGTGTAGTGCTGTAGCACAGGAGACTTGATTTCAGCTTGTTCTTCTAGCAAATCCTTTTGGGACCTTGCTTCCATAAAGTTGCTTGAATCTGCATGTGGAAGAAATAAAAGGGATCCTTACGTTCCAATGATTTATCACTACTCTGTTTATCCTCCTTTATCTTTTGTGGGCATTTGAGTGATTAATTCTCCTTTAGGGTAATCATTTCTTTCTACACATCCCTATCTTTTTCAAGCCTTTCAAGGAAAGGTTTTACCTTGCAACTGTTCTCATTTTTTTGCACCTGCTTCTTTTGCCACTGACTCTTGAGCTGAGAATTTTCTGAGAACTGCTTACTAAGGTTACACAGCAAAACTAGAACTATCAGAGGAGGTTGCCCATCTGTTTGTATTAGCCTGATATAAACCTGCTGTTATGAGACCTCTTTTCTCCTCCTACTATATTTCAATCCCCCCTCAATGTTTGTAAATGGGTGCTTGCCCTTGTTACTTTAAAGGTGTACTTACAGCTAGGCTTGTACGAAGAGCAATGGCAGTGTGTATTAAAGATGTTAAGGATGACTTCATGTGGTTACCTATTTTATAGTCCAAAGAAGTGCCTTTGAAAACTACCACTTGGGCAGTAGATAATTCAGGAAAGATTGAAGTGATAGATTGGAACATGCATAATATTTCACAAACATAATGCAGGAATCATACATGCTTTCTACAGGTATGGTAAGATTAGCTTTTTGTACCTATATATAGTTTTCAGTCATTCTTGTGCAGGAGTATAGCAGTGCTGCCGCTCAGATTAGATCCTTATGTCATTTGGAACCAGAAATGAACTTATTTATGTTCTGTGTCTCAAGGAGCTTTAACGGTGAAAATAGCCTATTATCATCAGAGGTCTGTGTATATCCCTGCAGCTTGTTAGGACAAGTTTTTGTTCAGATAAATTTGGTACAGATTAGCTAATTTACTGTGGTTACATAAGACACGTTAGGATTTCAGGCGTTCTTTTATGTCAGAAATAGTCTAACTTCTCGCTAATAGGCGGCAAAGTCCTGCCGATATTTGCTGTCCTGCTGTTCTGCAGGCCTTTTTTTACTGGGTGCCTGTGAAGCTGAGGGCTGAGAAAGCTGTTATTCTTGGGCACCTGTGCAAGCAGTAGGCAGGTGCTTTGCGTGCTTAAAGAGCATCCTAGCTGCTAATGGTGTGAGTCAGAGATTTTTTAGTATGGCTTAGAGAATTCCTATAGGAACTTTTGTAGTTCTTTCAAGAAATATGAAGATAAAAAATTGAATGCAACTTCACATGAGAGAGAGATTCTGCTGCAGCAGGGCAAGTTTTGCGTGAACATTAACCATTATCGTTGTGAATAAATTGAAGTGAAATGAGATGCTGTAAGACTTTATCAAATCTCCATTTGTTTTTCTGAAAGCTCAAGTTGTGTGTTGAGTTAACAATAGTTCTGGGTGTGGTTGGATGAGAACTGCATCTTCTGCTTGAGTATTTAAGATTTCAAATGTATTTGTTTTACTTCTTTATATAGATAACACTTGTATATTATAGTCAAGTATTTGAAGCAGTGGAAGCCATCTTTTTTCCTAGATTTTTTTTTTATAATTGGAAATGATAAGCTACTGAAGTGAGAACCTCAGCCTAAATTCATGATAAATACCTTAGTATCTCTCTGGATAAATATTTATATACATGTAAAAAGACAAATGTTTTCTGCAGATTGTATTGCTTGAGGCTAGTTTTAAAACAGTGAAAAGCTAAAAGATGCATTTATGCAGTTAAAATGTCAGAAGATCAGTTCTGTTGTTTGGCTTAGGAGATATTTGACCTGTTATTAACTCACAGGTGATGTGTTCTACCTTATGAGCTCTTCACTAGCATGAGATGTATATGTGTGTGCTCATCATTGTGAGTGCAAGCTGAGTTTGGGATGTGAAAAATGGTCAAAATAATACAACCCCAAGACTACAAAATCAAAACAGAAAACGCATACAAAATAACAAGAAACCCAAATTAGAAGTAATAATAAATCCAGGAAGAAAAAAAACAAATACCACCAAAAGCAAAACCTGAACACAGACAACCAATAGACAAGACCCTCAGAAAATGATAGGTGACATTTGATGAAAAATCTAGCCACACTTAAATAGATCAGGAGTGCAGTGAGACAAAAATGATATTCCCTGAATACAGGAAGATGTTGTCCCATCCTTCCCCAGTCTCCAGGCAATAAATTACACTCATATCAGTATTTTTCTTCAAAAATCTGCTATGATTTTTGAAGAAAATTGTATTTTGGGTTGAAGAGTGCATCCTGGAGTATTTCAGATCTTCAAAACTTGTGAGTTTTTGTCCAGTGTCTGGATGGTCTATGTGACGGGAAAAAGTCAAGTGGGAAGAAAGAAAAGCCAAGGCATGAGCCAGCTACATTTGTTGTCAGTGCACATCTGGCAAAATACAGACAGAAAATATTTAATGCTGTTTTTTGCTGATTCAGTAATAGGAGTAAAACTGCAGTTATGAAATAATGATTTATTTTATTTTTTTACTACTCCTGCAATAGGAATAGAACGTAACTTAAAACTGGGAAATCTTGGTGAATGATGACTGTTTTGCATGGGATTTTTATTGCATTTATATAAGTACATTTAATCGACCTTAAGTAGGTTCACTGACAGTAGGTTTCTGTTGTCCAGTAAAACATGTTATTTCTTTCGCATAATAGTAGTGAGAAAGAGCAAAGCAGGGCCTGCTGCTTAGTTACTTTTTTCTGTCCTATTTGTAACAGAACACAAATAACTGTCTTTTCCTTTTGAATGTTTCTATTTAAATGATTAATTCTTTTCCAAAATGGAATTGCATAATTTATTCTCTACTTGTAGTTTGAGGGTAAAAGTTCAATTTTTTTTTTTTTTAAATGGATAGTTTTTCCTTTTATGAATAACTTTTCATTATAGCCCAGTTTAGTAATGAGTTTAGAGAAACTGAACCGTTTGGGAAAGGGATGCTGGAATGAGAATGGTCTCCCTTAAAGTTGTGCCTGAATTGCACAGTTCTGATCAAACAGTTTCAAATTTAGGATCTGGATTTGAGGACCTTGAGTCCTAGGAACAAAAGTCAGAGTGAAAGCTGGAATCTACATTCTGCATCCTTTTCTTTGCACTCAGTGATATGCTGAATTATCTCAGCAATTCCAGTCTGATTTGTCTCAATAGTAGTTACAGAATAGTGTATTCTACTTGACAACTGATGGGCTTTGAGAAACCATCTAGCAGATGCTGTGAAAATGTTATGGAGTGTCAAAAGTCATTTAATGAATCAATTTATTCTTGCACTCTGGAAAACAGTTAAACAAAGGTATTGTACAGAAGCCTGGATCTATTTGCATTCGCTTCTCTCTACAGTGAAGTCAGTTACCATATGTTCTGTATGTGTCCTGGCAGCATGGAGGATCGTTAATCAGACATTTGACAAATACACATTTTTTTTTTTGTTCTTCTGAAAACCCTACTCTTACAGCAGGAATGGCAAAGGGGAAGAGAGTATTGAATGAATAAGCCATTTTAATTTATTGGCGTGTATTAGTCATGAAGTTCTGTTAACACTGTAATATATGTGAAGAAAATTTTAACCAGAACTGATATCTATAACAAACTTCCTAGTATGGAGTATTTCCTTGCTTGCAGTTCTGCTACAGTTTCACATCAAATTTTTTTGCTCCACTATGAGGAAGTATAAGATATCTTAGAAAGCGTATATAAAGAAATGCATTGTAAAGCATTACAGCAGACAGTAAGTTGGTAAAAGTTCCCCTTCATTTGTTTTTAATACAGAATAGTGTGCTTGCATAAAATATTAATTTATATTTGTTGTGAGGGGATAGTTCATTGAACCAGGGATATATTACTGTAAAACAATAACAGCAAGCCCATGCTCACATTTACTACACATTTTTCCTTGTTAGCTTTTTCCTATGTTCATTTTGTGGCCAATTAGAGTTTATTAATGCTAAATAATTAAGAAGGGATAATAGACTTATTTTTGCACAATAATACTGTAATGATGTGGGTTTTTTTTTTTTTTTTCTGGAAAATATCAGTTCTGTCCTAATGCACTGCAGAACATAGATCCTGTGTACCCTTATGAATCATAGGTAACTTGTTTGTGCCAGGGATTCACTGTCACTGACCCTAAGTCCACTCTCACTAGATGGAGAAGAATAAATGACTCTGTTTGTTCATCCTACTTGATAAGAGAAAGGGAGAATATACTTTTTCAGTCTTCTTTTTGTCAGTATTTGTAACATTCTCTCCTGCCCTGTAAAAGGCATCTGGCTCTGTTCTCCATAGTGTGTTATCGTCTGCTCCTTTCTGAAGATTGACACCTATGTGGTGGTGCTCTTGTCAGCACACTTTACTCTCTCCCTTACTCCTCTTCAGCATCTGAGATTACTGGAGCTGCTGTGAACAGCAGCAAGGTGAAAAGTCCTCACTAATGAATTACTTCCAAGGAATGAACAGTCTACAGGACTGTTACACTTCTTATCTGTACTTTCACCAGGAAATCAGCCCATGGCTTCTTCCTCATCTCATTCAGTATTTTGAAGAACCCTCTGGAACTCTTGTCTCTTTCATGTTTTGGAATCCAGTTGCTTTGAATTTTAGAATTTTATGAGACTGTCCTAGCTAGTTCAGGGATTCTTCTCTCTTCAGCGATTGTCCCTTGTTCGTAAGTCCTTTTCTTCTGGTAAAAAATAAAAAATAAAAAACAACAACAACCACTCCTTTTCTTTCTCCTTTTGCCACTTTGCCTCAGAACTCCTCTCAGGGTTGCTTTGAAAAATCTTGGATTTTGCCCGCCTCCCTTACATGTTGTAGTAGCACCTGTACAGTGCAACCAAGATTGAATGCTAGGCAAAATTTTCAAGTGCTAAAGCAAGGAAAAGTCTCATCGTCTATAAGCTATGCAGAGAAGGGCTGGTCTGGCAGAATGAAAATGTGGCAGAAAGTGACAGAAATGACTGGAGTATTAGTAGAAAAGCAAAGAGTGAAGCCCAACTTTTGCAATTTCTATTTAAGCAGTTTATCCACTAGATCACTCTGTTCCTCTGAGTAAATTTATTGTGGCCGGAGGGTGATACAAGCTTTAAGAAAATTAAAAAAAAAAAATGAAATACAAATCTGGCTTTGTACAGCAAATGGAGTGCATATATCTCATTCTCTTGCTTGGCTCAGTGGTCTCTCTCTGGCAACTGGGCAGCACATGTAAGCAGAAAGAAGGTGGTAGTAGAGGGAGGGCAGAGTAGAGTATGCAAGGGGGAAAGAAGTCCGAATTTGAAATACGTCTAAAAAACAGAAGTGAAGCAGGGTCTTCTCACATTATACTGGAGCCTAAAATATGATCTATTTTCTGTGAGGGAGGCAATATGTACAGAAGGGAAATGGGCCGTGCCAACTTGTGTGCTTACCATACGTAGTTATTGGTTTTATTGTGGCCTGGACTTGAGTAGTTGGCTGGGTCTTTGTAGGAAGGCTAATGCAGAAGTTCTGGGTTTCTTAAATAACTTTTTAAGAGGTGACTTGACAGTCTAGGACTCCAGTATATATTGTCTGTTCTGTGTTTTCCAATGAGATTTTTGAGAAAAGCCATTTAATATACATGAATCGTGAATTCAATAAACACAAATTGAAAGAGAACAAAAAAAAGAAATGCCTGTTTAATATACACAACTAGTAAGGAGTAGGTACTAAACATGTAGGAAAAGTACCCTGACTGAATTACCGCTGCCAACAGGAACATATTAGCCATCCAACTTTGACTGTCAAAGGCATAGAAAGAAAAGAAACTTATCCGAGAGAAGGATAACACAGTTCAATCAAAGAAAAGTAGGAGAAAGACTACATAGGAGCTGAAATAGCTAGCTAGCAAAATTTTGTATCAACTCCAGGTGGAAAGTAGAAGAAAAAGTGGGGTACTCCTCTAGGGAGAGTAGAACAAGAGGCAACTGGAAGGGAAAAGAGGAGAAATTCAGGAAAGAAGCTCAAAGAGAGTAGCTAAAAATTTGAGATTAGAAAGGAAACAAGTGTACCTGCTGAAAACAGAATACACTGAATAGCCTCTTTTTCTGTCATGAGGTAACCTTGTTTTCCTGTTCTTTAAGGGTGAAACTCTTAAAAAAGGTAAATCAGTGGAGGCTGCACAATGGTAATTTCCTAGTAAATACAGCAAGCCATAACTATCAGGCAAAGGGTAAAATGGGAAGGGACAGTCACAAGGGTTATTTGTGACAGAAGGTAATCAAAAGTGTACTTCAACTATTTTTCTTCACACTTGTTTCTATTAAAATATTTCATTTAATGAGTGATACAGCTTGCTGTGACTTAAATCTTGGAGCATTGCTCTCCAGATAATCTTGAGGTAATGAGTAACGTTAAAAAAAAAAATAGTTGAAATCTCAAGGTTTTGTGTTTAGGGACTCAACAAGAAAGTTTCTAGCTTGTACAGGGAAAACATGGCCTACATACAGTAGTTAGTAATGTGATGCCTGTGATGTAACAAACAGTAAGATGGGGTGAGGACAGCAAGATCAGCCCAAGGCTGTGAGAAGGAGACATTTCTAGTGGAGGTGTGAGTGTACTAATGCCACCACACAAGTTAGCTTGAGACTTGATTTAATATCATACATGATATCAAGTACCTAAGAAATGAATTTTGCAGCAGCCACCAGAATATTTGGAGCATAGGGAGTAAAGAGGAGAAGAGCTGTAAAAGCAAACCAAAGAGTTTTACTTATTAATTTTTTTAATAAATCAGAAACTGAGAATGAGAAGGATGTGTCCTCTTTCTAAAAAGGTATTAAAAATGAATTCATATGTAATGTGGAAGTTGAAACCAAATAGGAATGAAATAACTAATAAGAAATTTAGATGAGAAATAAGACATTAGTAACAGAGCTCTGAGGTTACAGTCTAGACTCTTGAAAGAGCACTTATGAACCCACAACAAACTATTTTGAATTCATTTATAAGCCATCTTTGAGCATACTATCTAATGTTACCATTCAAGTGCATTTTGGTGACAAGGTTGAATTTTCAATCCTCTGTTCTCTCAGAAGTATATAAACATGCATAAATGTTGGAATCCTTTGTTTAGAAAATGCTTTCTTTGAATGAGAAGGTTTAATTGAAGTATTTCTAACACCTTATTTCAGTATTTGTGACACCGTTTCCAGTTTTCATCTTTTTAACTTGTCTGCTGAAGGGTTAATGTTTTAATGCAACACTTGCATAGCCTGCTGTAGGCTTTTTTTAGCTAGAGTTCTGTGAAAAGATGCAACTGAGCGTCCCCAAATTTCTGTATTGTCCTGGATGATGCTGATCTCATAAGTCCCCGTGAAATGATTGTTGCTTTCTTCATTAAGTAAAACAGGCTTTATTTAATCAGTAGGGTTAGGACCTTAAGTGAGTAAATAGCAAAAGGTGAAAAGCTAATGGTGCTGCTCATAATGCATGTCATAATTCCTTTGAAAAAGGCACAGAGAGATGTACTGTTTGTTATTAAACTACAAATTAAGGCAATCTTGGAAAAAAATAGATGTTCAGTGAGGTGCTGGTTCTACTTTCCCAAACTCTCATGTTAGACTCCAAATGAGTCCTTTCTTGCAATTGCATGTTAGCATTTCCATGATCTGTGACCCCAGATTATTACCTGTGTTGTTTCTCTCCTTCTCACTTCTATTTCTTTATCCCTGCTAGGTGGTCAGATTTAATGTCCTGAAACAAGATGTATGCACGTTCTGAGTAGAGCTGCCTTGTGAAATTCCATCAGTTTATGCTGTTCTGTGTTTATTGTGCAAAGTACAGTCCAAAGTCATGCACTCATACAAAGCAGAGGCCTCTCAGCTCTGCTATCATGTTCATTCTGAAAAAATATTACATATGTTTTTGCAAGATACAGAATGTCTTATGTACAAGAACCAAAGTGGCAGAATCTTGCCTCATTAGTACTGCTTTTGTCTGTGCAGTAGAGAATAGCTCCTTATTCCAGGACCTCACCTCAAGATGGAAGGGATGGCTGCTTCATGCAGCTCATCAAAGAACAATTTGCCTAGGAATGAAGGGAATCCATTTAAGGCAGAACAAATAATCAAATGGCATGCTGAACAAAAGACACAAATCTTGGTCAGCTGATTGTTTTATTAATTTATCTCTGTAAAATCTCAAAATTGTGTTCTGTAAATATTAAAAACAGACAAGCTGATCCAGGAGTGACATAACACGCACCAGAAATCATTGCAAATATATATGTTATTGCAGATGGAAATTCAACAGGCATCTGTTTATTTGGTGATCACATTGGTGACAATTGGTGCCAGTAGTGGCATACTGTTTGTTCAGCTTTGCCTGCAAGCAAGCCAAGCAGAGCTTTACACTATTGTTGACTTACTGCTAGCAGAGCTTATTTAGCATATCTCTCCATATTCTCCTAGGTAATGCTTTTCTCTTCTATCGCTGTCTTTAGATTCTGAGAATTTAGTGACTTACGTGCTTTTGGAGGTAGCTGCTGTCTTAACAATGAAATGTACCAGGCACAAAGTGAAAATCCACAAAGCTAGGCTGAACTAATTCTTTTGTCTTCTGCCTATCTCATCAGTTGACAGAGGTTGGAAAGGACCTGTCCCTACTTAAGAAAATTAATATCTCTGAAGCTTAACCTAAATTCTACATAAGCTGATTGCCAAACTGAGTTGGTCTGTGATTTTATATTATATCTTATGTTCTACAATATGCCAGTAATTCTGGGACGGTATAATATTTTCAGACATTTTTAGGGGGACAACTTACAATGAGGATTTCTCAGAAAAGCATAAAGATCTGAGAAGAACATTGGTGTAGCACTTAAAGCTGAATGATTTATGTGGACTTTTAATTAGGTGCAATGAAACTATGGTTAATTTACGCACTGTACCTTATATATTAGAAATGTTTACTGTTTTTTAGTGTTTTTACTTTCCTTATAGATGTTTCCCCTATATTAGTAAGTGCACATGATTTCACAGAAGGCAACGGTCTGACTACAGCTCTAAGTTTCACAGACTGGTCTGCATTAGATCGCCCTGCGGTCTAACAAGATGCAAACTTTGTGGTTTTAATACGTTTTCTGTGTGGAAGTGCGGACTTGAAGGAGGCAGGTGGTTTCAATAATTTTATTCTGCCCTGTTCAGTTGCACTGTAGTTTCTGTAAGTGGCAAAGGGACCGTTGCTGGTTTCCAGTCTGGTGAGTATTGTCATGGATATCAGTTACAAAAAAAAGTAGCAATATTTTGGTGTCACTGGTCAATAAAACAGTTATTGCCACCATGATTAGAAACAAATTGTATTTTACATATGATCTTTGAGTAATTATGGTTTTGCTACCAATATTTCTTCTCATTGGCATTCTGATCCCTGAACTTAGTGGAAATTATTCCATTACTTCTGCTGCATTTCTTTGTAGTTTAAAGCTACTCCTAAATTAAACAAACATTAAAAGATGGAAGGATGATCAGTGCTATCAAACAATCCTGTTTTTTAGGATAAACTTCAAAATACTTGGTTGACTACAGTATGTATTTCCTTATGGTCTTCTGTTTTGAGAAGTGTTTTGAGTGCTGCGGTTTGTACTATCTTTTCTAATAACTTTATTTGGAAGTATAAATGTAATGGTGGTTGAAGTGTTGACATTAATAGATTTCAGACTTCAAGATAACCTGTTAGCGTTTTTGAAGACTTCAAGCTACTTTGCTTTCATTAATGGTTTCTGAAGGGTTAATTCCTAGAAATGGCTTGGGATGGAAGGGACCCCAAGTTCCACCATCAAGTTCTAACCCCTTTGCCATGGGCAGGAACACCAACGTCCAAATCTGGCGCTAGACCAGATTGCCCACGGCCCCATCCAATCTGGTCTTGAACATCTCCAAGTACAGAGCATCCACAGCCTCTCTGGTCAGCCTGTTAAAGACAACGGAAGAGTTTAGTATTTGAAGTTGGGTTGCTGATGTTATACTAGAAAAGAAAGTCAGATCTAGGAGGAGAGAGAACACTGTGCAAATCATTGGACTAATCCTTTAGCTTGCCACATCAATTAAAATGCTAAATATTCAAAGACCCCAATTACTCTGAGTAGTCTTCAAAGTAAGTGTGTTCACTTAAAAATCAGCTACCCTATAGGTACTCTGTATCACTTAAGCTGCCTCCCTGGATATATTAAATTTTTGCTAAAATTAGTGCAAATATATCACAGATCCACAAGGCTCTTACAAGCAATTAATAGTATTAAGTGACTTGAGTATAAATAAGAGTCTTCTCTAAGGCTCTTCACTAAATCCTTCCACTGATAGTTGAGTTCTGCTGTCTATTATATTAATGTAGAAACTGGCCCTGGGAATACTGGGTACCTATGAATAATTTTGAATAGATGTATTAGAAAAAAATTAGAGATGAGTTATGTTCAAAGAAGGGGCTAAATCCATTCGAGAAGTTGTTTGTTGCCAATTAATTACCTGCTGCTAATTAGAATAATAAATCTGAGCACAGTTGTGAGTCTTGGCAACAGCTTTCACTGTAGGCTTATCTGGAAGCTGCATTAAATGCTATCATTAGGAACTGTGATAGATCTGTCACAATAGGTGAAAATGGGTAAAAAGAATAAGAAACCTCAAAAAAACATAATTATACTCAGCAGAAGTCTTTACACTTTATAAATGTGATGGCCCCTGGGAATATTCACGTGAATTGATTAGCTCAGTCTTCTACTTGCTGTTATAAAACACAAAAATTCTGTACTTATTGAAATTCAGTATAAAAAGTGGAGGCATAATTCTTTTTTATTATAACACTTGCAATTTAAAAAAGTGTGTGTTTCTGCCAGTAAAACTGTAGTAGAGAGGTCCAAGTTGGAAGCTGTAAATACAGTCTAGTTATTATTTCTTCACTCTTGTATTCAAATTGCACCAATGTGAGAGAGGGAGGAGTGCCATGTAAGGGGTTGCTTAGTCTGTCTTACGTATCATGTGATTCATTAGCCTACTACTGGTTACTTAAAAAAAGAAGTGCTGATAACTCTGAAAACAATGTATGTTTTAGAAATGTCAGATGATGTTTTTTCCCATGAGTCCTTCTCCACAATGAAGTTAGTCTTCAAAGCGTTGCGTGAAAATATCAGTGTGGAATGAGGTCCTACATCTGTTGAAAGAACATACAACATGCAGTCACTCTAAGTTGCTTTCAGCCGGAAGATTTTGTTGAAGTACGATTTTTAAACAGAATTTTGGCAGGCACACTAGAATTCAGTGTATTCAAATCACTAGTTACTGAAGTTCAATTGAGTGATCTTGAAAAGCTCAGCTATTTTACAATCTCAATTAAAATAGGATGATATTTAAGAAACACTTTCTTTTGAATTTTTATTTTGTACTGAATTACTTAAATTTTTGCCTGAAATGCTGCTTTTTTTTGGTGTACAGTCTTCATAAATTGCTGTCTTGTCCATATGCCAAGACATACTAAATTAAAAAAAATCTAAACTTAACTTTACACAGGAGGGTTTCTGCCAGTTGACCCCTAATGGTTCTCATGATGCAGAACTGGGCAAAATGCACCATTATTTCCCTTACTCTTGAACCAATATTGCTCAGTGTATTTGTTAAATACCTGAAAAATAGTTATAATAGCAGGATGCCAACACTTCCAGAAGATGTGAGATTGATCAGGTTAATTCAAAATAACCACAACCACACTGTTGCTGAAGTGTCTGTTAATACTCAGTCACTAGAAAAGTAAAATATCTGACTAAATTGGTAATAAACATAGTAGGAAGCACCTGCAGGTGTCAGGATGATCATAGGACAACTAAATAAATTATGTTATCATTTATATTTTCATTCTGAAATAAAAATAGTTAGGCTTTTTGGAAGATAAATATGAAGCAGTTCTCTTCAGAGCACTTAAGTAATTTTAATAATTCTTGGAAAATGGGAATGCACGGAAAACATAATCCAAATATATAAATACATGATGTTCCTGAATTTTGGATGTTGTGTGCTGTTCTTGCATCTCATCTTGAAAGATCATAGGATAAATAGAAATGTCATTAGGAAAAGTGGGGAAGGGTAAGTGGATGATCAGAGGTGAGAGAGCACTTCCAATATGCTCACAGATTTGATAAGCACAGTTTCGTTATCTTGAAAATATGCCAAATCAAAGAAAATCGGTCACAGCAAATTAGATAATGAATAGTACAAGGAAGCCAACTGTGGAGTTCTCTCTTCTTTATCTTTTGTCATACTAGAACTGCAGAGAATGTGCTAATATCTCAAGACAGCAAGTTTAAAATAAATAAGAAATACTTGTTCATACAAAACATAATCAAAGTGTAAGGCATTGTCTCTAGATGTTGTAAAGGCCAAAAGTTTAACTGAGTTCAAAAAGGGATTAATGACTACTTTTGTTTCATGAATTGTGAAAACATCCTGCGCAGCCCTGTGTTTTGGCTTAGGAAGTTCATAAGCCGCTAATTGCCAGAAGATGGGAAGGAGGGGATGCTCGGCTCCTGCAATGCCTCTTGCAATTGCTTCTTATGCATCTGCTAATGGCCATGTTGGGAGCAGGATAATGGGCTAGACAGGTTTTCAGTCTGTCCCATTATGGATGTTTTTATTTTGTAGGTGTAGTAATTTATTTTTTCTCAGTAATGGGTGACAAGATGGAAATTTTCAACTTGTTTTGAGAGATCATTAAATGCTGTCTGGAGTGCATTTTTTTTTTTTATAAGTTAATTAGCAACGATTCTACTTCACTTTCTTTATTTTAATATACAGAAGATAACCTGCAAATTCATGAGTTTGAATGTTTGGAAGATTTTGTCTTATCTATGTGGAGATGTGAATGAAAGTGAATAACTCATATAATTTACTTGACTAATCATGATATTTATTTAAAGCATAATGTACCAGAAAAGTTGACATAGTTTAACAGAGAGTTTTCAGTCTTTGATCTGAAAGAAGGCAAATGGTATTTCTGCCAGTGGAGTTAAAGGATGCTATATTTCAGGTGGCAGAAATTTCTACATTATACAACAGTACTTTGGTCGATTACTTTAGTAAGAACTGAGACAAATGAGAATTTATTTTAAACATTTTTTTTTTTTTGTTACAACATTATAATCCTTTTTTCTTTCTGGAGTGAGGATTTCCACTTGAGAATGAAAGAAACATGAGCTATTTCTTGTTTTATCCAACTAGTCTTGTATTTGAGTTTTTCTCTCCATGTGAATGTATAATATAAGAGTTTATTTGTACTTACTAAACACGGATTTAATCAATTATAATAGTGCACTTTGAAAATGAAAAATACATTACTCTGTCAAATGAGTTTATCCTTTACTGCATGCAAACTGTGCATGTCATTATAAATCATGATCTCAAACTTCTAGAGTTGTTATTTTTGTCTATTAGGAAACCTTGTTTCACATCCAAAAAGGCAATAAGGAGACTACACATAGCAAGAAGGAAGTGAGCCCCAATCGATCATAAAATACAATTACACACTGCTCAATGCTGAGTAAAATAAGGACCTGAAGCACCAGTAGTTTTTGAAGCTTAGAATTAAAAGAACTTTCATTGTATTTGGTGGAAAGGGAAATTGGATCAATGAAACTGTTCCCTTACGTCTTGTCCGCTGTTGATTTATGTAAAATTATACTTGAGGTGAGCCTCTTTCATGTGTTTATAATCAAAATTTGGTAATTTGTGGAGTATTACTGCAGTGGTCTGGAAGGCGATCTCTTGAATTCAACTGGTGCTGAACTCAAGTACTGCAAGGATCTTCTGCACCATTGTTTCTAACTTGGCTAATGCAATTGCAGAGTTTGCTTTAACACGAAGGCTTTTATATAAAAGCTTAGAGTATTGGACTGGATGATCTTAGAGATGATCTTCAGATGAATTTTTCCCACCTTGGTGATTCTATTGTTACCCACTGTGCCTCTGCCAGAGCGTGCCAGGGCTCCAAATGCGGTTTCATTGTCTTTGTGCCCTTACTGGTCAAGGAGTTTTTTACAGTCTCACTTGCTTATAGTATGTTTGCAGTAGTGCAAAAATGTGCTGTGGAGTTCAGACGTGCAAATTTTACAGATAGCAGTGAGAAACATGGGAGAAGGCAAAAGTTTCATCAGGAAGAAGAATCCAGCTGAGGTTTATGGGGATTATGATACAGAAGGAATTTATATTGCTGACAGTACTGCTAGTTGTCTTGGTTTGGCTGTCCCAGAGTAAACGTAAGGGCTTTGGAGAAATGTTGCGAGTTAAAACTTGTCCTGTGCAGAGGCTAACTGGCAAAGTGTCTAGGCAAAGCTTGACAGTAAAGTCCTATAAACAGCAAACAAACAGATAACTTTGTTACTTCACTGTATCAAATGTTACATTTGCAAAGGACTGAAGGACTCTTTTCACCCCAAACTGCAGACTAAAAGATTTTTTCTCTGATATTTGTAGTCTGCTATGTAGTAGGAAAGTGATCATAAACCCCAAAATTGTCACTGGAATAGAAAGGGAAGCATGGTTCTCAGGGACTACAAGAGAAATGTTTGTTCTGTCTGTTACGTTTTGTCAATAAATTACAATTTGGTAGGTAGATACAACAGTATTTTATTGCTCATGGTAATTCCAAGATCACTTTGTATCACCTTGTTCTTCCTTCTTTCTTCCTAGCATGCATTTAATTCAGGTGGACTCTGTTCAGCGGTGGATGGAAGATCTGAAGTTGATGACAGACTGTGAATGCATGTGTATTCTCCAGTCCAAACCAATCAGCACTGAGAAAGATGAACAAAATGAACTCATCCTTTCCTCACAGTGTAGCACAAGTGATAACTTACAGCTGCTATTAAAAAGAGCTTGGATAATAAGCACAGAGTTGACCAGGATTGCTCAAAAATTGGAGAAGAATAGATGGCAAAGAGTCCACAGCATGACAGTAAGAGTCAACTGCCATGTACGTTCCATGATAAATGAATACAATGCATTTACCAGGAGTTCGTCAGAAGAAATGTGTCAGGTAGGAATGCCTCACCTGATAGTTTTTGTTAATAACTGCAACTTCATATAATCTTTAACAATTTTTTTCACCTTTACTCACCTCTTTAAGGAGTTTCATTTCCTTTTTAGCTGTAGAAACATTTTGGACTCAATATGGATCCTATTTTATCATAGACCTGATTCTCAAAGCTGGTCTTGTTGACAAATCATGCTATAAAATATTTAGTTTTTGATGACCACTGGGCTGAAATAATTAAATGCCCCATCTGTGAGTTTCTTTGCATTTTACATTTAGAAAATACTGTTCTCATTAACTTTATTTTTATCTCCTCTTGTTTTATTTAGAAGAGTAATAAAAAATAAAAATAAAAACAGGGTACTCATATGACCTAATAGTCCTGGAGGGTTTTTACTTGCTTATCATGAGCAAATGTATACGGATACTAAAAATCACTTCCTCTTTCTATCTCTCCAGATGGAAAATCTTTTAATAGAAAAATGTTCAGAATTTACAGCATTTACAGAAAGGTAATTTAAATTTTTGCATTAAAATCATTTTGTTGTTCTGTTATGTTGCAGAGTTTGTAATGCAGAGTGCAAATCCACTAACTTTCTCAAATGTTTGAACTAGGCCCCTGTTGCTCTGAAAGGCTTTCTGAATGTTAGCCCCAGTGGATGAAGTGAATTGCTTTTATCTAAACTACATCTTAATGAAAGAAGGGATCTGCTACTCCACAAAGAGCCTGGCATAGATATGGAAGATGATTTTTCATAGCTTTTAGGTATCAAGGGAGAAGCCTGATACTAATGGTATAGGTGACAAAACTCCCACAGAGTTCTCTGAAGCCAAGATTTCAGCTTCTCTGGAAAACTTTTTTATTGACGCTTTATAGGCTGTCATAGTTTGTGTTCCTCTGCGTATTCACATATTAAAAAAAACTAAACCCAAATGAATATGTACCCTTTTAATTGCATATGTTGGTTTATTTAGCTTCACTTCAGAATGCTGAGAATAGAAAATAAGACTTTATATATAAAACTTGTCATGATATTTCCCCTACCTTATGTACATTACCTTGTTTCCTCCATTGCAATTCAATTGGTCTTTATTTACTTTAAACACTGTGCCAGTTTCCTTCTCAAGAGATCACTGGGGAAAAGACAGCATGTAATGATCTGGAAGGAACATCCCTAGAGCACTACTAGTTTTTTTTTTTTTTTTTACCAGACTTGCACGACTCAAACTTTACTTTAATATTCTACTATGGGACACATTGATTTTTGTAAGATCCTGTAGTGCCCCTCTCCTTCTTTTTCTTTTGGACGAAAAGTTGTTAGGTGAAAGACAGGTAGTACTGAAAAGGGAACCCACTGTGTAGGTGGAAACACTGATCAACTGCACCATATCTTCCAGTGAAGCAGCTTGCTGAGGTGGAATAATTTTTGACAGCTTAAAATAATACATTTCTGTGCAGCAGTACCAGTTATTTTATTTGAATTATTCATCTGTAGAATGTTTCATATCTTTATATTGTTGTTGTCAGTTTCAGCCAAGTATTACTGGTTACAGGATAATTACAATGTGAAGCTGCTCTGTGCAATCGTTCTTCACAGTGGGCCTTATTTTACTTTTGAGTATGCTGCTTAAATGTTCTTTATTCATTTGGACACATATTCAGTTTGTTCCCTTGTCCTGCTTTTATTAGACCATGACAAAAAAAAGGAAATGAATATTATTGAGAAGACTTCTTAGTATATCCCCCTGTGTTTCACAACCAGAGCTGCAGCTGAAATGCAGGCATCCTTGAGTGACTAACTATAAGCATAAGGGGAAAATAGTAGAGTTCTGCTGGTATAAACATAGCATCTGCAGCAAAATTTGGCCTACAATGTATAAAGTAGATTGTGATTCCCAAAGTATACATTAATGTTCACTGTTGTCCTTTGGTGTTAGAGCTTACCTGCGACAATGAACTTGATAAACAATTGGAGTCTATTGCATCTTGTTTTCCTTCATTACTTCCCTCTCTCTTTTGTTTTAGGTGCACACAAATAGAGGATGAACAGCAGCTGAGGTCTATGAAATCTTGTATTAATCAAACACTCACTACTGTTGCTCAGTATTTTGGACAGTTGATAGAGCTGGTTTTAACACATGAGGCACAGGTTAGTCAATAGTATAAAAGTAGCAATAATAATAATAAACACCTTTATAAATGTTAAGTATTGAAGGAGAATGTTGATTAAGAGAAGGATGATAATTGCATGTGTTTTCAGCAAATCAATGATCAGTAATTCAAATACCTTGCAAAGAGATCTAAATGTGTTATTATTTTTCACCTGATTTGTTTCCTAAACAAAATGATCTTTTGGATCACAGTGCTTATTACCACTCCTGATACTTAACTATTCAGTACAAGGAAATTAATCTCTGGGTAATGTCTTCTTAACAAGACTTGTGTACATGTTTTCTCTCCCTCTACAGGCACTGTTTTTGTTTAGAAACCTCAGAGCTTCTCCTGCTCTCAACAGTTCATCCTGAAAGCTAAAGCTTCTAGATGTACATATAAATGTTTATTATTGCAGCACATATTTTAACTAGAGCATATCTTAGACTCTAGGAAGTGGTGGTTAAAATAATGACTTGTGCACAGGCTGTTTGTGTCTATCAGCATTTTTTTTCTTTTTGCAACAAATCAGAAAATAACCCCTCACATGGGGTTATCATAACCATCAACTGGTTTTGGAATCCTTTCCTCCCCCGTACTGTGAGAACTGATGAGAGCAAAGTCTCTGTGTGTGTGTTTATGTAGAGCATTCCAGAAATTTGCTGTATCACTACAGGCATAATGTGTAATTTCCAGTGATGATTAAAAATAAATAAAACACAGAGTAATCTGAGATTGCAGATGCATTACATTTCTTCCATTAGACCATTCTTGAGGTAATAACTTGCAAGTCTAAGTAATCTATTTTATGCTAGTTTCTTTCTTGAGGACTCACTAACTATCCCTCTGCACCCTCCAATCTTGCTCAAAAAAAATCCGGCAAATGTAATTACACTCAATTCATTTGTTCATATTTTAGAAGTGATGTTATATTGAAACTTTTTTTGTCCCAGCAGGAGAGTTGAGAGGCTTGATGAAGTAATTTTTAAATAGTATTTACTAGTGTGCTAAAACAATATACTGAATGGTATTGGTTAAATTCTGTTGTACCTTGATGCTTTAAAATGCCCAAAGTTGAAGCATCCCCTGCAGTTGTTAGGAAGTGTCTGGAATATATTTTCAGAACTGTAGTCAAACTAACGACCTACTCAGTAATGCACTGTGATTAGAATTTATAAGAACAACATGAAAGGCAGTGTATAAACATAGGTGCATAAATAACTGCATATTGCGAATTCAGTGAGTAGGCAGTCATTGTTTGGTTTCTTATTCTCCTTAACCTGAAGAGAAGTCCTATATTGCTAATAGTTCTGCCTCTGGATGCTTTGATATCTATGGACACATTAAATCCTAATCGCTATATATTTTAAGAAAACAGAATTAATTACTCTGCTCTATCCCATAAGCATTTGCGTTGCTGACAACTTGGGGGAGAGGTTGCTAATAGAAAGCATTCAAAGAATAGCTCTCAGAGCCATCCAGCCAGGCTGTGCACCCACTTCTGCCTTACAACCACACTGTGGGTAGTTTGCCCTGGAGTGGACAAAGCATCTGCAGAAGATGCCATGACTGTTGGTTACTAATGAGCTTTCTTTTCAAATCATTATATCGGGATTTATTAATGAAAAGGAGTAATATAAACCTGTGAATTGATAATTTGGGGGAGACATTGAAGGTGGGAGAACACAACCTTTTAAAGGGAAGACAATTGAATTTTCTGTCAGTGACAGTGTAAATGAGGGATTTTTCTTTCAAAGATGTATTAAATGCATAAACTCTTGCCATCCTCTTTCTAATAAATGCAATTAGTTCTACCTCTGCTGATTGTATGAACTTTCAAATATTAAAATTAAGCTTTGCGTTTTCTAACAGCTATGTTAATTTGCACAGCTACACACATGCAAAAGCAAGGTAACTACTCGCAAAGATGAGCTATCTCATGTATTTGAAAAGCAAACTATATTTCTCTAATAATTCTTGTTATTAGTCAGTGATGCTTTCCAATTTTAAGCATAAACTGACAATAATGATGAACCTAGAGGCATGGAAGGTTATGTTAGAAAGGCTAGGGCAATGTTACATATAATAACATGGAAAACTTACACCACACTGTGATACAGTTTCTGCACTGAGACAATTAGTTTCCTTCTTAAATTTGTAGTTCAATTCTAGGTCAAATCCAAGAATAATTTACTATATAACTGCATGTTTAACATGTTTCAAACACATTCCTCTTTTCTATTCATGCTCATTTTTAAATGTTGCTATTTTTAGTTATGTCTATTCAAATGTGGTAGTAAATATGTTAAGATATTACTGTTTTGACTCTTGCCCTTGTTGATTTTTGCACTGTCTGGGTGAAAGGGAATATTAGTAGACAGGTTAAATGGACTGGACTTACCACACTGTTTCATCTTAAATCCAATAGTCATGTTTGTCATTGGAAGTAACTGTTTTTAATTACCTTATGTCACACAGAACCTGCTGAGACAAATAGAATTGTCGGATAGCGTGTACATCACCGAGTCAGCAATTAATAGCTTACTCAGCCTCACCCAGGAAGGTACTCATCTGTGTCGTATCATAGCTAAGGTAAGGGGATAAATATATGGGTTAATTCAAGGTAAAACCAGTAATTCAAATGCATCTAGTGGTGTTGAGTTTTGATGGGTGCAATAGTACAAGATGAAGTGCTGTATTTCCGGAGACAGATGATCTAAGTAGAAGAATGTCATAAATGTATTCTAAGGAACTTTTTTCTGCTGTTGCCTTCAAAATAAATTGAAGGTGTAAAAGGGAAGGAGGTAGCAGACAAGAAGACTCATGTCAGTTGAAGTTTCCTCATAATGTAGCAATTTCACAGCATCCCGTTAGATCTTATCTTGTTTCAATTTGGGTCCTTTTTTTTTTTTTTTTCTTTTTATTTTCCCTTCAGCCAGTTACTGCTATGTAAGGCTCTGGCTATTTCATCTTCTTAACATCCTCTTAACTGGAAGGCTGCTGTTGTTTTGTTCTGCCTATTTTCCTCCTACCTTCTCCCCAAATTCCTGCTTTATAATGCACTAATACAACTCAAATAGCATCATTTACTTAATTACCCCAAATCAAGTGAAATGGAGGGAAATTCTTAATAGTTTCAAGTGCCCAATTAATGTCAATGTTTCTTTACATTGCAGGTGAGCAATTTAGACAAAAGTTTTATGTCCAAGTAGAGAAATGAAAACCTGCAGAGGTTTTCTGTCTTTCTGATAGAACTTTCTTAAGACTTTCAGGTGTAATTTTTACACTTTGCTACACTTTTAAGTCAAATCTTGTTTTGGACTGAGATTTTCAGATGTCAGTTTGAGTGCATGTGCATTCTGAAATTAATTTAATCTACCTAAACTTAAAAACGTAGATATTAGAGGAATGCATACTGAACTGGAAAGGTAACATCCTAGGAGAAGTAACTTCTTGAAGCAGCACAATGCTTTAGCATGAAAACACTTTCTTTCAGCATTTGAGAGCTTTATTTAGATTACGGTTTTGCTAATGCGAAATATGTGAGTTGTGCCTTTAGATTAATGTTTGCACCATAAAAGGCACCACCCTGTTCTGAGGGCTCTGAATGACTTAAATGTGGATTCTCGCAACAGCATGAGAAGTTTAAATTTTTTTCTGAATTGGTATTTGAGCTCCACTCAGTGGTATTCAAAACAATATTAAAATGTTGAATATTGAGGAAGTGCAGATCTAACAAACTGAGGAAAATGGTCTTGTGCTTTTTATCATTGTGAGAATTCCACAGTTAGTTCCATTCAGCAGAAGTGAAGCCTGACCTTCAATAAAATCATTAAATGAATTTATTAACAATATCACATGGATGTGCCACAGGATGCACTAAATGACTTCCAAGTGAGGAAATGCGTGCCATTATGCAAAGAACCCTTAGTGTTGTTTGTTTGCCAAACTACAGTGGTGATTGTATCGCTTGTCATGCACTACTGTTTCCTCTTTGCACTGAAATGTAATCATCCAGACTCACCTTCATCCTTTATCCTCTGTGTTGCATCAGTTACCTGCATCACTGAGCATGGGGGCAGAGGACTATGATGGACTAGAATTTTGTATTCCATCACTCGTATAGGTTGCTACAACAGGGAAAGTGCAAGGTGATTAAAAAAAACCAAAATGCAATAATATAGCACTGCACCAGCTCATTACAAGGGCAAGAATGGATTCAGTTTTTTTGCAATGATCTCAAAACTTCTCATAGACACAGAAGCTCCCTTGAGAGCACTCTTACTGTTGGAAAAACTAGACAGAGAAGTGGAATAATTCAGACAAATTTGTGAAATGTTGTGTTTAGTTGTTTCTTTTTTTTGTTGTTGTTGTCTTATGCTATGTGCTTATATTTGATACTATGCATCAAAATGTTGAGTATAAAATCAAGAAGCACACCAGTTTTGACAAGCTGCCTGAAAATGATCTATTGTTTTAATTTTGGTAAAGTTTTCAATCATCACGCTCTCTTACTTAGTTTCCTCTGCTGATACTGTTATCAAAATCAGAAAGTCTTTGCAATGCAAAAATCATCTTCTAAAACGCCACCTACAATTTTATTCCTTCTGGAAGTTACTTTGAATGTTGCAGTGAAAATTAAAATGAGTTCTTTTTTTTTTCTTCTTCTTCTTTTTAGAAATGTAACTGCAATATTCTGTGAAAGTCACATTGCTGCCTCACGCAGGCAAACCTGCTCAGTGTTTTCCACATGAAGTGTAAAGACTAAGATTGCTAACATAAATGAGTAGCAGTAAACACAAGATAAGAAATGAAGAAACCCTAAAAAGAAATAATAATAGTGATAATAACTATCCTTGAATTTTCAGCTAATAGAGAAATAGCTGCTGTGCTATGGGTTTTGAACTAAATGTCATGTTCATCTGCTGTCAATGCCAAAGCCAGCAGTATGGGAACTCCACCAGTGAGCTTAAAGGCAAAAAGAGAAAATGAGGACAGGCATAGCCAGGTGCAGAATCTGTTGCAAAAACTTGTTTCAGTCAGGTGTTTCTTTGGTGGATCAGTTTCATACATTTGGAGCCAAATGTTGCTAAAATTCTGTCTTATCTCATGACATGAATTAAAACATGAAGCAACATGCCTAAATTATATCGTTGTTTGAAGCTGCATCTGCTGTAGCAGTGTATTCAAAATTTTTTTATAATATTGTCTATTAGATTTTGATTTCCAAATCTTTCATATTAAAACCTACAGATTAGTATTTTGGTTATTAAACCACTATCTTCATATTCTGAAACCACAAGGAGCTTTTGAGAAATGAAAGTTAAACAGTTTGAGTGAATTTGAGTACCTGTTGGAAATGCTAGCACTGCATAAGTAAATTCTCTCTAAATAGATCTATCTTTGTGATAAGCAGACGAATCCATAGCAATCAATTCTAGACTTAAAATAAATGTATAGGGGGACATCAAGTAACAAAGAGAATAAGTGTTTGAAAATAAATCCATTTCACTGATAAATTGGAATGTAATATTAACTATATTGAATTGGATGCTGTAATAATAGTCTCCTACAATGAGAGAAACAAAAACCAAGACAACTAAAGCAAATATCCCATTCCTGTTTATCTCACTTTCTGTGGAGAAACTGAGCCTGAAGGAGTCTCATAAAAATATGCAGCAGGTCGCTTGCTTCCAGGAAAACTTCTAGTATATCTTGGCTTTATCTTCTTTGTACATCAGTTCCATTTCTAGCAAATATTTACTGTAGAGATTTCTTCAGAGACCATCTTTCTAGCTAATTATATATGTCATCTTCCATCATGAGGAAAGGACTTGATGGAATTTGCTGTGCTTTGAAAAATCTGAGGCCAAACCTGCAAAGCACTACTATTTAGGGATAGATACTTTCTCTGTCTGCTCTTCACTGAACTCCTTGAGCAGTGTGGCTTTTTATCCTCATGATATCCTTCATCACATACTTGTGATTGTATTTCAGGTGATTTTGTTATCTAGTGTTAGCCTTCCTGAATCTCATCTCAGGGAATTCTCAGGGAAATTGAATTCCTACTAATGCAATACAGGAGAGAAGCAGGTCATCAAACAGTAAAGCATGTTGTGCTACCACTGCAGACAATATGTGAAGCCTGTCCCAACTGAAACTTGAATTACAGCAAGAGCAATGCTTTTATGGTATTCTTTTGGGTCCAGTTATGGAAACAAGAAGTCTGCAGAGGATAAATACAAACATGAAAGCGTGGTTAGATATGTCAGGAGTTCTAGGAAAGGTGTGCAGCTAGCTGATTTTCAAAGCAAGGGAAACTTAGTGCTGCTAGGATTCTTTAAATGGTGATTATGTATAAAGTACAAGAATAAATATGACCAATTTGTACTTGAACCTGTGAGGTGAAGTAGCTCTGTTATCATGTCGTCAACAGGGACACAAATTTAGAAAAAGGTGAACAACTTCTGGAGGATGCTGAGATACCAGTAAAGCTTCGGGTGCCTGAGTGCTTTTGAGAAGCTGTAGGGTCAGGCTCACTATTTCCTACTCACTCCATATTTCGCTTACAGCTCTCTAGATTCATTACTTATGGTCAACGTTTTACAACTTGGTAATAGTATATGGTGCACATAATAAACAATTTGGATCTTCTCCCAACAAACACAGTGATAAATCTCTTCCTGTCCCTCAGAGACAAGAGCAAGGCCCCCATTTGACAGAAAGAAAGCTTGAAGCCAGTATGCAATTGTCATTATTGTCATACACAAACTTCTGCTTATTATAATCAAATTAAAGAGCCATATTGCTCTGATCCCACAGAACTGTGAGGACTTTCATACTGGCAATAGGACCTAAGAAATCCCAGTTACCTCAGATCTGGGGACAACAGTATACTCGCTCATTTCTATACTTTTTAATAGATTAATTACTACAAAGAGGAAATATCAATATCCTTTTATGGAAGAAAGAATCACTGTAAGAATTTTCTTGTTAGTGTTCTGCCTTTTATTTTAAAGGCTCAGAAATGTCTTTGTGCAGTAGGCTGAATATAACTATCCTAGATAAAAAAATAACTCAAAGATACATGTGCAATTCTTACAATTCCACAAATAAATTTTAAGAAACCATACTGAGCCTTCTCTTTTCACTGATTTCATTGAAGCGGCACAAATGTCTGTAAAGATATACTATAAAAAATTTTGAATCCTGAAATTCAATATTGAGATGCTAATTTTATCTATTTCCAATTTAATTTTAAGTTACTATCCATTTTTTTTGCCAGGCTGAATAGATACATTATCTCACTTTATTATTCTCTGCTAAATTCCAGCAGAACTAGTACAAAAATGTGGAAGAATTCTGAATTGTATTCTGGAGGTTTCTCATCAGAACAATCTCAGAACAACCTGTTGAGATTTCAAATACAGTGACTGGCTAAAGAGGAAAAGATGACGAGTAAATCTGAAAGATAGCTTTTTATAGAGGCTACTTAAGTAGGCTTAGTCTGAACAGTCTGTATTATACTTGGTCCATGATTCCAATTAATTTTAACTCATACTTGTAATATCTTTTTTAGAGCAAGGTTGTTCATTTGTGAATAATACTTTAAATGCTTTCTTCATGATGTGGCTGCTTTTACATTAATAATAATAATAATAAAGCTTCTGTAGTATACATGGCATGCATAACATTTAGGGATAACACCACCCAACAGAAAAATTGAAGTGCACATACCATTTGTATCTGTTATCTTTCCATTTATTATGTGAATGTTGCTAATATTTATGTCTACACACTATGATGAAAACTATGAAGGACAGTCACTATAGGGATTTATATATGCTCAATTATTTCTTGTTATATGCCACATTTGAAGAAAAATGCACTGGAATGCAAATTTTATATGCTAGAAGAGGAGCATAAGGATTGTATCGCTGTAGAAGTTGACACCTTGTTCGACATTTTCAATAGCTCTTCAACCCATGACCTTCTAGTTCATATTTTATTAATGGGCAAATTATGGTATGGATCTCAGAAGCATAGAGGAATGTGAAATATTTGCTAACAAATGTGTTTTTAACTAATAGCATGTGGTTGAACTAACAATTATCAATAGGCTGCAATTGGAGTGATACTTAATTCTTGTCATTTTTCACATGAATGTCAAGCTTAGTTTGAACCATAATTGTTAAAAGTCAACTGCTTAAGCGCACCTCCTACTGAGCCTGTATTACTTTTTCATCACTTAGTGTGAAAGTGTTAATCAACTTGAGTTCTCCGTGCAAGTTTAACACCATCTTTGTTGTTGTTTTGACGGTAGCTAATTGGGTTACATTAATAAAGGAATCTGCCCTTCCCTCAGTCCCGAACTCAATTACTTTGTATAGAAATGTTTAGAGCTGTTTTTCTGATTTCTGCTGTTCTCCTGCAGGAAGGAGGTGTCGTTGCTCTCTTTAAGATCTGTCGCCAGGATTACTTCAGGTGCCTTTATCCCCAGACACTGAGAACACTGGCATCCATTTGTTGCATAGAGGAAGGGATGCACCAGCTGGAAAAGGTAGGCATTTCAGTGCTTTTTATTGGCTGCATCATAAAAAGAGAAATCCCATTTTTAATCTCCTCAAGAAATTGGTAACTTTGTGGCGTTTGATACTGTGTTCTGTTCAACACTTGCATTTTCTGTGCTGAAAACATCTTCAATCTTTACAAAATTTGCCGCAATAAAAAACATCCTATTAAGTTATTTACACAAGTAAGCTTTCTAAGTGGGAATAATTTTCGTAAAGCAGCCAAATATGTTAGTGACTACGTCAAAAAAGCAACATAAATGATGATTTCTGGACTCTTTAAAGTCCATATTTAGAAACTCTACTACTTCAAATAACCTTTAGAACATAGAAAGCTTTATAGCTCTTTATATCTTTTTCCTGACACTCAGGTAGTGTGTCTACTTGAGGTAACTTGTGAGAGTTGTAATTGCACAGAAAGAAATGCAACATATATATATCAGCCAACCAGTAAAAAGTGTCTGCTAATCTGCAACAAGTTTTCTAAAAGCCCATTTTAACTAAGATGGAAAACATAAAAACATTATCCAGTATTGACTGTTTAGTCTTCATTCCTTTTTCACCCTTGCTATGTACTGCTGTTTTGGAAAATGAACACTTCTCATAGTCACTAAATCATGATCTCATCCTTTTGTATTTCATAAAACAGTCATCTTCCAGAGCTGAATAATGTCCTCTTCAAGTTAATGATAAATGATTCCACTGCCACTTTACATTGACGTACCTTGTAATTTACTGCTACAGAATTCAAGCAAACTATGACAGAACATCTGCAGCAAAAAATCAAGTCTCTTAGCTTACAGTAAATGAAGATGACTTAAATTTTTTTGACATTATGCTAGTTCAGGCTCACATGAGAATCAGTCTAAAAGGATATTTCATTATATTCATAAGAATAGTGGAATTAATAAAGTTAGAGATGGAAAGGACTGATTCAACTCACCTGGTCCAGTAGCATTTAACGGATTTTTAATAGAAATGTTTAACACTGGTTTCAGTAGTTCGTATTCATCTGGGCCTTCAACTTTAAGAATCATAGATCGGTGAAAATTAAGGGCTAGATATCAATTCTACTTGCCTGAACAGGCAAAGGCTTGTAACTGGACTGCCTGAGTTATCACTTGTCAAATTTTTTGCCTGAAATTATGTTGGTGAAGATCCATATGTTGTGCAGGTCCAGTACATTTTTGGATTTCTTGAGAGGAGAATAGGATTTTTCATATATCAAAGGAAACAAAGATCTTTTCTCTGAAAGATGTTATTCTCTCTCTGAGTACCTCTGGAGGTTGAACGTGAAAGGCCAGTACAGTGCTATGTCATCTGTAAATATCTTTCAGCAGGTGATAGCCCAGATTTGTGATTATAGGTATGAATTAAGGAGAATATGTAAGAAAATTTTACCACCAGATATTCTTCTCTTGCATCTATTTGAAAGCAAAACAATGCTCTTATCACAAGGGAACCAATGGAAGGTGCTCTAGATTAGAAGACCAATGAAACCACGCTCATTTTTAATATTGCTGTCTTTGAGTAAGGATGATTTTTTTTTTTCTTTTAAAATTTGAAATACTCTTGCAAAGAAATAAAAGGAGGATTAATAGTATTAACATTCCTGAAATTACCATAGTACTTCTATCTGGCAGAATATCTGTTTCTATTACCCAGCTAAGCACCTGGGTGGTTGTGAAGCATTTAATTTGCTCTGATGTGAATATCATTATGCCATCTAGTGTGTTAACAATATCTGTGCAATTCGAACTTTTTTTTTTTGTTTTTTACAATGGAAACTTCATTCAAACAATAAAAACTTGATCTTCCAACAATTCAGGTTAGGTAATACAAGATCCAAAAAAATCCCTAAAAACAGCTGAACACTCAAAATTCCACTCTNGGGTGCGGGGCCCCCCCCCACCCCCCCCCCTCCCCCCCCCCCACCCCCCCCCCCTCCCCCCCCCCCCCCCCCCCCCCCCCCAAAAAAAAAAAACAAAAAAAAAACCAAAGAAGCTAACAAAAGCAAAAATTCTCACTCACTTTTGTAGCTTTAGTTAGGTTTCACAGCCATTAAAAGACCACTTCAAGTAGCACCAGCTACCATTTCTGAAAGGGAACATATATCTAGGAACTGTGCTAAAATGAGATGGTTTACTTTCTGCAGTAATTGCTGCAATTAATTATAAAACACATAAGGAATACTGTTTATTTGTCCAACGTTCTTTGATCTTGCCAGTTCACAAGCATGACAGGCTAACAGGAACATCTGAGTTAATGTAAATGGTTATTTAGAAAAAAAGTCAGGAAGTCAGTATGATGTTCACAGAAGGCAATGCAAGCACAGAAAATTTTAACACTTTTCCTGGATTTAAAGATTTAACTATTGAACTTCTTCAGTAATTAGTGCAAATTTAATGTGAATAATTCCATAATGGATTTAAATCATTTGTCCTGAGTGAATTTTTGGTTGCACGTAGGAATACTGTTCTGGTTAACTTGCTATGGAAGCTATCTACCATTTTGCCTATTTTAAGCAGGTATATTTTCCCCAACTTTGAAAAGAGTAATTGTTGCTCTTTCTAGTCATGCATCCTTAAATATGTATATATCCACTCTGTTTTCTTAGAGCACATTTGAATAAGTCATTGCTAGTTTTACATTATCTTGATAAACACGCTCATCTTTAATTACTATTACCATAACCACATTGTTGTTTCAATGATTAGCTTTACTCTTTCAGGTGAATCTAGCTGGCTATATTTACAATAATAAAAAATCAGTCACTTAAAATACCAATTTATAATACTTGCCAGTACTTTCCTGATTTAAAAAAATGTACTGTTACTTTGTTGTACGTGTAGGTACTGGCTTCCAGGAACTCAACAGTAGCAAATTAAGCTCTTAATGTAGAAAGAGAGCAAAGAAGTCACCTCATTTTAACTGAGGTGTGTGTGTAAATAGATCGAGCTCTGCGTAACCTGTGCTTCACAAGTGGTTAGTGCTTCAAGCTGCTTATAGATGTCCACTTGTTCAGCACACTTCAGATTCATAATCAATCCACTGTGACACCAGTGGACTCATCCAGAGGAGTGGAGAGGTCCTGGAAAATGTTAACAATTTCCACAATTTGTGTTATTCCTGTAGCTGGCTGTACCTGTACCCAGGAGAGCTTTGTCATTCATAATGCGGCACTTGAGCATGCAAACTTGTTAGGAGAAAGCCCGCTGCATCAGAAAGTATGATTATTTTTAGTCAAGGCATTCTAGAATTTAAGCAAAGAGGTAATAAGTAGTGCAGATAATAAGATGCTACAGGCAGATGTACTACAGATAATGATAACATATACTACAGATAATCCTAAGTGAATAAATAATACAGAAAACTTCTAAAAACAGAGTAGCAGAAAGGAATTTGAGTGAGGTGAGTAAGAGCAGAAATTAAAGATCAGTTCTACTATTACACATGCAGACCGATTTGCATATACAGCCTCAGGGATGCTTGGGACAAAAATAGAATTATTTACTGGGAGATCTGACGAATGTCTCTAATGTAAAGTAGCTTTGTGTGGAAAAGGGGTTTCTACTTGAATACAAGCCTATATCTCAGCGCATCATTTGCCTACAGCAGTTCTTCAACCCTTTCACTTCCTAAGGGTGCATTAGGTTTCTGTTTCGCAGTGCATTCTGAATGAATTTCCTTGATGCCTGTGATAGTTTCTCTGCTTCACATCTGTCTGTACAATGTTTCTAGCTGACTAGAGTTGTAAGGCAAGGCTTTCCAATTTTTTTCCTATGCTGGAGCTCAGTTATATGATTTTTACTAATTTTTCTGCTGCAGTAAAAGAACTGCAGAGTGACTTCAGAAATAATTATCAACCAAAGCAATGTACTGCAGGTTTTATTCACGTGGAACATTATTTTATTAAAAATCTGCAGCCCAGCTGAGACTGGGCCCAACTGCCACAAAAATAATGATTTGTGCAAACATTAAGCAGATGTCTAAATATCAACATTGTGCAGCATATATTTACTTACAGAATATAAACTGGTTCAATAACTAGTAACAGTTGTTACGTAAAGAAAACCTTTTATAATAAATGACGCAGCTTTTATTCCTGTGCTTTAAGCTACATTACCTAAATACAGGTTACAAATTCTTTTGAATCCTTCATTGAGAGCACATTGAATCAAATGATTTATCTCCAGAAAAAGAATCTAAAAAAAGGGGAAGTGTAAAATTTCTGTGGCTGTGAAACCGAACATTTCTTCAGGATTTCTTAAATATAAATTGTCTCAGATCTATTGTTTGATGTGACCCCAGCCTGCTTTTTAAGAACCACAATCTTACAATAAATAATTTCTGCGTGATGTGTATGCGGTCTGCCCATCATGAGAAACAAGTTTTTCTCAGTGAGCTCTTACTGGGAGTTAAGCAAAATGTTTATTACAGAACTTGCAGCTAAAACTTGTTTATAGCTTTTGACTGAATATGGGCTGATGCATTGAGTTTAAAATGAAGTTACTCTGGCTTTGACTGATGTTAACATCTGAAACTGAAAACTCAGGGTGGTTAGAAAATTTAGCTTGTGTTAAAGGTTTCTTTATATCCAATTAATGTATATGCATATAAAGAAACCTCCTATCGTCCCTTTCAGTGTTTTTGTAGCTTGTTAATTTCAGGACAAAGGATTAGATGGTCCCATAAGATGGTTGAAATTACATAGATAACGTATTCTCAAATAAGCTGAATTTGGGAGCTTAAAAGATCAAGGTGTCTTATAATATTTTAATAAAAGAAATCAAGAAAATTAAAATTTAAAAATGCATTTTTAATCTACAGGAAGTGTCATTTCATGTTATCCTATCTTCTCTAAGAGACAGGACAAAGCAGGGCATTAACAGAAACATTAACGACTCTTATAAATCATTTGAAGGGGAGAAGGGGCCCTTCTCTTACTTTTCTCTCACAAAAACATGTTAACACGGAAGGTTATACTTCTTTCTCAGTTTTCCAAGGCTTGCACTGACAAGTGCTATCAGCACTTTTATGAAGAGAATATCATTCTCGTTTGTTCCGCAGGGTAGTGCTTTGTGTATATGAAAAGTGTGGGTCTCCCTGGATGGGAAGGCACTTTCTGCATGCTTCATAGTGCTGGCTTACATGCTAAGAGCATGTGAGAGGATTTAGAGAAAAAGGGTTCAAGTGATGGATTCCTCTTTCATCTCTTTGGCTGGAAAGTAACTACTTCTGTTCTGTGTAATGCATTTTCTTGTGTCCAGCAACAGTGTTGCTGGACACCTTCCTTGGCCATTTGTAGCCAAGTTTATGCACGTGAAATTGAAAATAAAAGCCTTAAGTGGATACAGAGTTCTCTCCCGATTCTTTAGGGAGAAGCATAATCTTCTAAAGAAATAACACAAGGAACTTTTGACGCATGGTGCATAGCAGGCTGACGCTTCATGTTAGTGATAAAGCTGGGAACTGCATCTTACTGCTGCAGTTGGGTAATTCTGTAGGTTATAGAACAATCAGAAGCTGCAGTGAGAAAGAAATATGTCAGCCTTAAGGAATAGAGTGGGAAACATTTTCAAAAGTTGTTTTTCACATAATTTGCCTGATTTTCAGAGAGATACTTTCAGTATCTGAGTTTGTGGCACAATTAGATAATGTGAAGTTCTAGGCTTGCAGCTCTTTAATTTACTGGACACTTCTCAGTAAAGCTGTTTAATTAATTGGCAGTGAAAAATGTGCTGGGTTTGGCAAATTACATTTCTGTCAGAGCCCCTGCAAGATTCATTAAATCATATCTGAGAGTGCAGGAACTGCCCTATCTCACTGCTGGTTTTGTATGTATTAGGTGGTGTTTGCAAGTGTAGCAAGTCTTAGGTCTTTAAAGAATCTGACCATTCCTGAAAAACCGATGGTGGGAGGGGGGGGAGGATCATCAGATGCAAAAGCAGCCTCTTGCACTTCTAGGGCAAAGCATTCTGGAAGTCATGGAAAGGACAAGTTTCTGAATATTGAAAAAAAAGTGTGAAAATATGATGCTCAAAAAATACTTGCAGATTTCTCTGCAGTATCTTTTATTCTGTTAAAAACCTGCCAGTCATACAGCAAATTAAAATTTGTTCACTTTATGGTAATACCCATTTTACCAGGAAGAGAGAAAATCAGAAAAACCAGGTGTTATTTATTTATTTATTTATTTATTTTTGACAGCCTAATTCAAGAGATGTGGATTTGAATCAAGACAGACATGTTAGTGCTGGATTATGGGCACTGGCAGATCTCTCTAGGAAAAAAATACACACAAAATGCTTTGGCTGAGGTCACTGCCATTATTCCAATTCTGTTAAAACAGCAAATAAAATTATAGCACTTGTGCTCTTGTAGCTCCAGTGGTCTAAGGAGATATGTATCTGTTGCTCTAATAAAAGATATTACCTCTCCTTACAAACTTTGCCTCACTTTAATCATGTTATAGGATTCAGAAGAGGGAGAAAGGAGCCAGCAAGCATACCACAGGAGACAAACACTTTGATAATACTGCTAAAATCAGAAAACGTGAGACTTAGAGATGGTGAATAGATGTTGCTTAGAGGACTGATTCTGTTCATCAGTAGATCCTCATTTATATACCAGGTGTGGTGCAGCCTGCAAGCATTTGCATGTATTCTTAGACTTCTACATGTATATGTAATAAAAAGCAAGAAGACCACTACCTGTTTAAAATATCAAGAGCTACACATCTGCTAGTGTGTTCAGACTACAATAAATTTTGCATAATAAATATTCTTTCATTACGCTAAGGAGCAAAGTAGGACTTTGAGATAGAACATATAGGTATGAGAGCTTTTTTAGAAAACTTCCCTACCTTTTGAATAGAGGTGCAACTGGCAGGCTGTGAATTTATATATAAAGCCAAACACAAAATTGTATTTTATTTTTTCTTCTAGGAGAATATTCCTTAAACAGGAATGTGTGATAACATGACCACATGCAAAAATTTCACTGTAGTCAAGCAGCACTGTTACATTTGGCTTTGGTGGTGTCTTTGATAAGAGCTGGTCAGGAGAAGGCACTGTAGTGATATTCAAGTATTAACAGTGATGGGCTCGGAACAAATGTAGTGTGCTGTGTTTTATCTTCTCCCTGTTCCAGAGCAACGCTCATGCAGAGTGTGAGCTTATTAAATTAGGTGTACTCTGGCTTTTGGAGGAACATGCTCTCTTCTCATCTACACCTCTGTTCAGTCTGTTTATACACCTGTAATGTTTTAGCTCAGATACAGAAGAGTAGGTCTTTAGATTTTTTTTCTTTGTGTTTTAAAAAGATACATTTCAATGAAATAGATTCTGAAAATTGAAAAGGAAAATCCCCAGACAATGCCAATTTACTGAGGTGTACTCTTCGCTGTGTGAGAACAAATTGGAGTAGTGCCTGAAGATTGCCATTCCCTCCAACTTTGTTTTGAAAATTTGAGCTGGTGCCAGGTTCCCACTCTGCACTTGTTTGGCTCCCATATAATTTACGCATCATTTTTGCAGTCAGTTATGTTAGTATTTTATGCTATCTATTGATTTTGTATTTCGCTAAGTATTTTATTTAAAGCACTCCAAATAGCTCTGGATTTATGTTTCAAAAGTCATGATGTTAAGAGAATTTTATAAATGAAAAATAATTTGGAAATTACCAGATGATGGTTTTTTCTGTAAGGATTTAAAATAATCCTTAAAGCAGTGACAATGACGAGGGCAGCGAATGATCCATGAATGACGTCTGAAGAAACAGAAGCCAACACATCTAATGGCAGGTGGGTTTTCCCTACCTAATAATAATAATAATAATCTATCAAGCAAATTTAATTTTAAGATGAAAGAAGCAGCTTACTCAGCTCCTAAACTGAAGGCAGAGATTAATGAGAATCAATTGAAGCATTTTAAAAAAGTGGAAGGAGAGAGCTATTTTGGACCTCAAATATTCCTCCTGCTCCTGACAGAGGCAGAAAAGAAACCAGAAAGATGGAGCCTTACAGAATTACCTATCAGATGAACAGCTTTCTTAATCTTTTTTCTCACTCAGCAGGAAGTCGTTGCATTGCGTATCTACATTTGTGATAACGCACATGTAAACACACACTGAATGTGCTTACGTTGTACACATTAAATAGCTTAAATGTAGCCACAATCAAATGTGAAGTAGGAGAGATAAGAGGTGAAAATACTTATTTAAGAAGACAGACATGCTAGATAGCTTTCCTCTCACAAAATCTCTCATGAAATTATATACATGAGTCAAACTGACCCATCCTGCTGCAGGCTTCATGACTCAGCACTGCTCGTGATTTTTGTGACTCACTAGAAAAGTCCAGAGAGAGCTTACTGTTCATTTGGCTGACTTTTGAGCTTGCCTAAAACTCCAGTGATTTAAGAAGACTCTGCACTGAAGAAGAATGTACTGACATCAGTTTGGTTACAGAACAGGAATTTGCGTGCCTCTGGAACCTGAAAATTTATTACCTTTTCTGCCTTCTAAGGCTTTTTCCACACTTATTTTCCTACCTGAACTTAACAATGGTTCTTGGAGTTTTCTAATGCTCTATGTAGTTTCTTGGTCATCTATTCTTGCTTGCATAATATTGACTTTCTGATTTTTTTTCCAGTTTTGAAGCATGGAACATTCATGGATGCATATTACTGAAAAGCAAGAAGGGAAGAAAATGGTTTTTCCATTTATCAAACTACAGAGTCACTGAGCAATGCAGAATTCCTTATGTTCCTCTGTATGCTACAGAAACCCTGAATGACTAACCCCCCCACCCTCATTTAAGTAGAACAAAATCTCCTGGTTCCAGCTGACTTGCATTTCTTTTCTGTGGGGCATGCCAGCTGGAGCATACAGAGCTATCTATTACCATCTGCTTGAGTTTTTAACTCATCTGTAAATAAGCTGGTTGTCATACATGAGGATAACATGACAGAAGCTGCCAGACAAAGTGTCTGGCTTATGTTGATCTGGTAGCAAATACTGATTTCTATTGGGGTGAGTCAGGAAGTGGAGGCACCACAGAAAGTTGTTGAACCTCAGAAGAGCACTCAGACTCTGAATTCAGTTCTCAGCTTGACTACTTCCTTTCCTTGTTTTTTAGTAGTATCTGAAGCTAGCAAAACGTATCAACTTCAGCTTACACTCAGCTTAAAACCTTTAATTTTTTTCTTTTTCCTATACCTCTTTTGTAATTTCTGTATTTCCATGAGCCTTTCTGCCCTTTCCTGGGTTCCAAATGGAGCTAAGAAGCTTGCTGTAACACAGCACTCACCAGTGAGGAGCCCTCTTGTGGGGCTCAGGGCATGTGTAAATTAGGGAGCTTTTCTAGCTCTGGTTTTGTAGCTGGATGTAGCTCTGGAGATGTAGCTGGATCCTTTGCAAATTGGGCCCCAGTAGCACTCTCAAAATGGAAACTCTGGATCATTATATTTAGAGAAAAACTTGGAAATTCACCTTTTGTGAAATCTCATGTTACGCATGTACGTTTGCTTCTGGATATTGCTTTTTTTTTTTTTTTAAATCTAATAATTCCCAGAATTATTTTCAAAATAGGTGGTTAAAAACCTTTCTCTCTCTCTTTCTTTTTTTCCCTCTTCAATTTCTATTACTGCAACGAAGTGAGAAAGCACTTTACGGAATAGAAAAATAGTACAAATAGAAAACTTCTATAACAATTTCAACCACTTATAGCCGCTGTTACTTAAACTTTGTACCATAAGATTTTCTTAGCTTAAATAATGAGTACTTATCATTTTAATTTCCTCATTCAAATGGCATTATATAAATGTAAACTGATCTCATGGTTTATTTGTCAGTATCAGCATATTCTGACTCTGTCTTGCTAACTCTTACTGCGAGCTAAGATTTTTCCCAGAGATAGTTTGATTCCCTCCAGTACTCTTTTACAACTCAGCCTAAGCTAATTGACTAATTAGCTGAAACACAGCAACCATTCTTTGTGATATGCATTTGAAGTCAGGGCTGGAAGTATTGAATTACTTAGGTAAAATATCCTGCGTATGCTCACAACAAAAACAAAATAAGTTAATTGTATCACTTGTTTCTTACCTCATATTTCCAATGAGCTAAGAAGTACCATGTGGCTTAACTGAAGCTCACCCATGATATGTCTGAGTCTTCTCATATTTCTTAAAACAGTTGAAGTTTAAATAATAATTAATGGCAGGTGATGTAGAGGCCTGTTTGTGCGTCACTGTAATTTTTTTTTTTTTCACTTAGGCTAACCACTTACATCTGGCATTTTGTCTGATTTATACTAAAACTTTCATGTTTCTTAGAGCATCTTCAAAAACAGTTAGTGAGCTGTTGGAAAAACAATCTCATTTCTTTAAGATGATAATCATGTTTTTGAAAAGCTAAGCATCTGAACTGCATTGTTCATATATTGACCGCATCTTCCTTCTCATCTGTTGTTTAAGCCCCAGACAGCAACTCTTTCACTGTCTGTTCCTTCCCTTTCCAGTATTGTTTAGAGCTTTTCTTAGGACCACAGAATTCATTCGCTTGCTGCTGCTGGTAATGTATGAGTAGGCTTTGTATTGATCAGAGTGTACTGTTGTGCTAAATCGCTCTTGATTTTCAGAGACACACTGCTGCACCTTGTACAGTGACAGGCTTCCTGCTACAGCCAACATTTTGGTAGGTAGTCAGTCCAGAGATTCATCAGGGCCGACATAAACCTGGGCTGGTTTCTTGAACTAGGTGTTTAGTGGTCCTTCATTTCAAAGTAATTTGGAGTGCTGAAGATCGCCTCTTATGCCCTATTGTGGTTAGCTGGTTCTGCTCAACAATATGAGTTTTAGACTTTGACTTGATAGTGATCTTCAGCTGAGATAAGTCTTAGGAGGAAAGAATCTCCATTGGACCAGCAGATAGAAGTAAGAAGAATCATAGAATGGCTTGGGTTGCAGGGGACCTAACAGCCGTAGAAACAGAATCGTTAGAGCTGGAAGGGACCTTTTAAAGATACATTGTTATGCAAAGAGGTGTAGTGAGAGCCATACCGGACCTGCACATGATGGATCCTTTTGCTGACATCATCATCTGGTCATTCTGTTATCTACAAATCTTCATCTCTACTGCGTGATACAGTCTGCCATGTTTACCTGGGATAAAATCAACTTAGTGCCCTTTCATTTCTTACTAGAGTCCCTGATTGCCTACAGGAATGAAAATCACAATAATTAGAGAAAGAAAATGAGTAAAACAGGAGACAGGAATGCTGAGGTTCATGTTAGCCTGGTCACTGCTCTGAAGCAACCTGCATGCAGAATAAAACCCCTTAGAAAGTGTTTTAGGTAGCTTGATGTCAGCAGTTTCTCTAGACCCCGAAAGGCAGAAAAGAATATTTATATTCTAGATCCCTGGAATTAGGACTCTAATGTTATCCTATCGCAGTAAAGAGACGATTTCAGATAAGCTGTTAATGGAAAGACAGGGATTTTCCAGCTTTGTTGTAGCATGAATTGATTTATAAACCTGATCTTCCTACCTGTGACGTTTTCTTTACATCCCTACACATGTGATAGCCACATATCAATTTAAAGAACAGGTAGAAGATGTTTTATCTTATTGCTGTATTTAATGTGGTTCGGTAGGTAGGCATAATAGGAACAGCTATGTGAGTGATAGCTATTCCTACCGAGTTTGCCACGTCTGACGAACCACAGGCTGCACACTGAGAAGGGAATGCTAGCAGGGCTAGGATTTTCATCTAGTAGTACTTCTTGCCCCATGTGAATCTTTTGAACTGAGTTTACTTTTCTGAATTAACTACAGTTTCTATGTGACCTAAACTAGACACATGTGAGTTTCTCAGTGGTGCAGGAATGGCCAGGCTTCAGGGCACTGGGTTTGTCTGTTACCTCCAGAACTGCATGATGGATCAGTTTACAGGAAAATCTCTCAGAATCTCACAGAGTTCTAGAAATCGTTTTGGATTTCTGCTGGAAGAAGTCTGAGATCCTTTCAGATATCTATTCAGCTAGAGAAATTTCTGTACTTGTCAATGTCACCAACTGTCTGTCTATCAGAAAAGGCTATTGAGACTAAAGAAAGAACAGAAGTTTATAAAGCAGGCTTTATAAACACTGAGACTTTGCTTTCCTTGTCTTCAGCAACTTGAAACAGTTGTGGTTATATCAGTTCAGTCTAGTGTGAGAAATGTTTCTACTATTAAAGGACAAGATAACATTTCCCCATAACTGCCTTCTGCCTTTAAGAAATTTCCATTTTAGTGGAAATTCGCAGTGTCTTCCATTAAGAAAGACAGAAAATTAAGTTTTACTATTTGTTAATCACAGGCCTGGGAGAAGGAAATACAGTAAAATCTGAGAACAGGGATGCAGCCAAGCAGACAACCTAAAGGTGACTGTGATGATTCATAATATTAAACTTCTCAGTATTTTTTATTCCAGTTTACCTGAAAGAAATTTGATATCTAGAAAGTGATAGGTATCCACTAATCAGCAAATGGAAATTATACCCATTCCATAGAATTAATACTTAATTACCATTGAATTTAAAGGTAGACCAATGCTGTATTTTCAGCACTACTGTCGTCTCATGCAGGACAAAAGGAGGCTTTTTAAGGAACAAATCAGGAAAGAATCTGAGCAATTATGCATTTGAGCATTCTAGCTGCAGGGTTCTATGAGTAATTAAATACTACTTGATTTTATTTCTAAAAGGCATATTCTGTGAAATTTTGGTGACATAAAACTAGTGTTAACTGAATATATCTTGAAAACTTCACGCATGGAATGTGACTCATGCAGCATAATCCGCCCTGTGGATATGTGGATTATGTCGTTGTGTTATACAACAGTGCCACCCAGTGGAAGTTAGGATTATGGCAAGGTTTCCGTTGCTGGCTTCCTGATAAGGATTGAACAAACGTACGTCGAGTTTAAGGCTGCGGGCACTAATTTGGCAAGGTAGTTCTATGAGGACCAAAGGTATCTGTGGTCTGAGTATTCTCCTAAATTAAGCACTCATCTAAAAGCTGGACTTTTCACTTGAAATGTTTAGACTATCAGAGCATTCACATATCAATTTACCAGCAAACTTTAATAGCTTCACTGAATGCAAAGCCAACACTGTTAATGAACCCTTGTCTCCCAAAAATGAAGTGTTAATGAACACAAAGTATTGCAGGTAAAATCACTTTTAAATTAAAATCAATTTAATTTAAATGTTTGGATCCCATTAAGTTACCAGAACTTAGTACTGATTATGTTACTATTCAGTGTTATATATATTCTCCTAATTTCCGGAAAAACAACTGCTTATTTTAGTGATAAGAGGTAACACCATTCCAATGGCATTTACCCAAACATTATATAGAGGTTATATAAATAGATTTTATCTTTATTTTATAGGATAGAGGGCAAGAGCAAAACTAAATTGCTTAGAAATAAGTTGCCCCAAATGTATGATATGAACTTCATGAGCGATCCGTTATGTTGCACCACCCTCTAGATAAAGGGTTATAATGAAACAAAAAAGCAAATCAACTTTACTGAAAAGGTTTAAAATTTATTTTTGGAATTAGATAATTGATTGAAGTTTACAAGAAAACTTGCTATAATGTGCAAGGCAGAAGATGCCTTTTTTGTGACCTGTTAAAGGTTGTTCCTATGTCAACCCATATCCTGCAAGGAGAACTGAGTTGCAAGTTAGAAGATCCCTCTTAGGAAACATGCAAGGACAAAGTCATGTTTCTTCTAACTTTCTGCTGCTCTGTAAGGAATATGTGGTATGTGCTGAAAGACTCTGACAAACTGCTTTTCCTTTACCTGGAGGAGGATTTTCAAGAAATTGTGCCCAGGAAACTGGCAGCATTTGAATTCCTCAGCTCATGATACTTCTGTTTCAGGTTAAGTATGCTCTACGTATTTACTGTGCTGGCTTTGCCTTCTCAATTGTACTGCAAAAGATACCACTGCGACTCAGCATAAGAAAGCTGTGAGCAGTTTCCCTTCAGTTCATCTTTCCTCACAACAGGGAATCCCTGAGTACCTTTAAACATGAAATAATGCATTTGCATGTCATTTTTGGCACAGTTTTACCACTTCTTTGCTAGAAAGCTTTCTCATTTGTACAAAGCAGTTAAAAGACTTGTCACAGAATGTTGAATGGAGAAGACATAGCATTCAAATACTAGGCTACTGGAAAGGGTATTAGGACAGAGAGTTGTGGTTAAACAGATGAAGACTTACATCCTGGAAAAAGGCAGGTTATTGGGACATAGTTATGTAATTACAATAGATTTTTTTCCTCAGAAACAGAGAAGAAAAAAGAAACAAAGTGTGAGAGTTGCTGAAACTGGTAATGAAAAAGGAAGTTATTTAAGTGGAGATGACAGTGCCTCTCTTCTTTCCATTTCTCTCTTAGTTTTCAAAGAAAACTCTGAATGCTGTCTTCTAATCTTAAACGTAAGCCAGTCAGGGTAAGCTTATCCTAATAGAAAGTATTTCAGTGAACCAGAAGAGGGAAAAACACAGAGAGATAGGAAAGGATGCAACAATCAAATACCTTTTCAATAAACTGGATTAAGTTTTAAAATTGAATTAAGAAAGATGAGTTGTACAAGCTCATCGAAAGATGTCTCATTAGGCTGGTTTTTTTTAAGCCGATTGTTTCATGGACAGCTGTTCTGAACAGAAACATGATTGCACTTTCCCTTAAACTGCCCCCGACTTGGCACAGGTACTGTCTTGTGTTTGCTTTGTCCCTTCAGCTTGGTTTGTAATGGCTTTTTGATTTTAGTGCTGGTTAATGGTGCTCTTCAGTGAGACAACCATGGATCAGTTTCATAAATATTTAGATAATAAAGCTCCAATTGTTCTGTGTAACAGTTGTTGGCTAGGTTATAACACTACTTCATAGCAGACATTGTGAACAGAATATCTCCGGGTGTGCAGACTGCCTGAGATTACTTGGAAATGTTAAGATGTAGTAAAATTCTTGACGATGTGGCATGAAGAACATATTTAGTTCAATGAAGCTTTGTTCCTATGGAAAGAGTTTTATCACTGACTCCATTTGGGAACAACCAGACTTTTGGTTGGCATTGGGTTAATGTGCTTGAAATGCAAGTTACTACTATTCAGTGTTTGTAGCAGCTTATAGCATGCTATAGTGAAAGTAGCAGTGGTTCCTAGCACACCCGGGATTTGAATTAAGCCAAAGTTTTTGAATGGTTTTTAGTGATCCCTTCTTCTGAAGTGAGGTATATGTAAAAGTCAAAGGAGAACTTAAAAGAAATGGTGGCCTGAAATTTCTGTTTGAAGACTACCAGTACAGGGATAAACAATAACAAGATGCACAGGGTGTATTTTTTAGGGCCGTTTCTAAAAACTATTTGCACCCATATATTTATCTTTTCCCACCAAGATCCTCGTTGACTCTCCATTTGTTACACTGTTTAGTCTTGCTTTGTGCTGCCTACTTCTTCGACAGATAAATTCAAAGATTATACATCCAAGGAATGCTGAATTCAACTAGTCAAAACAGTGGAATTGATATAACACAACTTTTTGATGGTGTTCCTGTAGCAGTCACTATTGTTTGCAGTGCTAGCTCAACCACGTCGTGATGCTTTTCCAGGATTGAAAAAGATGTGGTGAGGTTTCTGCAGCATACCTGAACTCAGCTGTAATGTGAGATATTGCTGAAAGGGGCTGCCAATCCTAATAGAAAGAAAAATATTTTCACATTTATTTTTTCCTTTTGTTCATTGCCAGCTCTATAACTGAAGTGTAAAAATATTTGTTTTCATATTTTATTTGCAATCTAACTTATTATTATTTAACATAAACTCCTAAGAAAATGACATATACTCTGGTAAAGCTGTTGGAAAGGGAAACTGTAGCGCAAGCATGTCTCGAGAGAGTCCAGTGAGTCACTATATTAGTTTTCTGTATATCAAGGTACCATCCTTCAAACAGTTTTTCTTCCTCCCAGACTCTTCAATCTTCATCAGAATTTGAACTGTTTATAGAAGTTAGGTGTACTTTGATCGTAGGTTATGCTCCTTGGACACGGTATTAATTTAGCCCCAGTGTCAGAGTGACACACTTACACACCCTGTTTTCCAGTTGTCACACATTTCTGGTTTCTCCTCTAGATGCTTCACAACGTTATCTGTGCTGCAGCAGTTCTTTTTGTGCTACTTGCAGACTGCCAGATGGCAGGATGAAGCATGATCACATGCAGTTTTTAGGCCAGATTTGGACTTTACAGCTCTGGAGGATTAGGTTGTTTTGGAATGTGGAATCAGTTTTTACTGCCTATGTGAAGTAAAGCTTGAGTGTTATTTGGGGGTTGTAATATTTACTTGCTAATTATTATTTTCCTTTTGTCACAATACCTCTTGTGACTATTATTCTAGTGTTGAGCATACTGGCTCACAGCTAAAGGACTATTAAAATCAATCAAAGAAACAAAAAGGCCCCACGCAGACACTGACTAGATGGCAGAATCAGGAGAGTGTTTGGGACTTTCCTCAGCAACGTAGGATGCTTATTTTCCTGCATCTATTTTCTTAGCTGAAATAGAAGTTGCCTTTTTTTTTTTTTTTTTAATAACAAAGTGTTTAGTTATTTTGGATAGAAAAAAAAATGTAAAGAAGGTCCTAGACTATTGAACCTGGACTCTGTTCACTAGGTAAATTCAATTTCAAGTTCTGTCATGGTTTTGTAATAGTATAGAAGAGTTCAGTTGGAAGAAACCTATCAGGAACACAAAGTCTAACTACCCGATCACTTAAGGCCAACTAAAAGTTAAAGCATGTTAAGTGCATTATCCAAATGCCTCCTGAGTTTTCCTGATAGGTATCGACCACCCTACTTGGAAACCTGTTGCAGTGTTTGATTACCCTCAAGGCAAAGAACTTCCTTATATCCAGTCTGAGTCTTCCCTGGCAGAGCTATATGCCATTCCCATGTTTCCTGTCGTTGCTTACCGAGGAAGGGACAGGCACTTCCCTCTTTGCTCAGGGAAGGTTGTGAGAATGGACTATGAAAATAAACCTGATTTTCAAATATGATTTTTAATGCAGATTGGAACTGTCCCAAAATCCAGGTGTTCCATCGTATTTACCTTTGCTTGCTGAAAAATAATCTCTATGGAAATCTAACCAGATTTGTGTGTTTCTTCTTCAATGCAGCACTCAAACACTAGCTTACCTTTAATTGTTTGCTGTCCTCAAGAAGTATGCTCCTTTGTGTTGAGACCAGTTAGGAGAAACATCAACATTCAGGTGGTAAAAAGAATCAATTTTGTCAGCCCCTTACCATTGTCCCTATTTCTTCTAATACAGAATCAATATAGCAGCTGTATCTGACTGTGCTGGGAGATATTAATGGAGAGAAAAATGCTGAGATCATTTCATCCTGTGGTTCATTGTAGACCTCTGACTGCTCATAAAGATTCTATGCAAACAGCTGATCCCAAACATGAATTTCTTATACTTAAAGCAATTCTGAAATTACTTTATTGACATTGCTGCCATAGAAATAAATCAGTGTTCATAGGAGACCCAACGAGATTTTATTGTCTGGAGAGAAATCTCAGGATGAAATAGTTTGAGTCTGCTGCAGCCAGTGAAGTTCCATCAGTTTTCACCAGGTGAAAACTACTTTTTTGGCTCTTATTTTTTTTCTCAATTCTTGTTCAAATAAATATAGCAATTTCCTCTGTTGTTATTACAACACGAATGGACTCTTATTGAGTTGCTCACTAGAAGTTTTATAGTTAAAGTGCTGTGAGTGTTTTCATTATAAATGGCTATAATAAAGCTCTATAACTTGCCTGTAAAATTTCTCTGCCAATGAAAATCTTGCTCATACAAGGTCAGTTCTGGAGCTAATTTATTTAAATTAATTTATTAAGTAATTTGAACAGCCATCATGAAGTAATGAACGTAGCAAACAATTTTATTAACGGTTGATACCTCGTAACACTATTCTTAAAAACAGTAAATAGTTTTGGAGAGGGCAGTGTGGATAAAGCACTGTTTTTTATGGAAGTTACATGTATTTAGATGTTAAAGCTTTTGATTTTAACAGGCTGCTGTATACATTTAGTACATTCTATTAGGTAAGTGTCTTATAGTTATGGTGTGCTTTCACACTGAACATGTGATTCAAAAACTGTAGAGACCTTGTATCACGTGGAGATTGGATATTTCGTAGGCTAAATTGAGGGACACCCTTGAAATGAGGGATACTTGCAGGAAAACTGCTTGCCAAAGAACCTCTGTTTCTGGATGAATTTGCAGGTTCTCATATTTAAAGTAGCAGAAAAGAAAGAAGTGCCTTGTACTACCATCATTGCCCATTCACTCTCTGTCCATTCTAATATAGGTCTCTGCTCTCTGCCATGGCTTTTCATTGTCACCCCCGAGCACGGGGTAGGTTTATGTTTGTTTCTAACTTCTTGCTACAGTATTCTGCTGACCTGTTTGAGAATATTAGTCTCATAAGAAGTATGTGAATTTGCAGCAATAATTATAAGCTATTTTTTTAATGTCTTAGCTTATCATGTTAAGGTTTAAATTTTGGACTTAAACATATCTAGATTTCTAGCAGAAATTTTGTCAGGAAGCTTTTGCTGGGAGAAGAAAGACACAGTGGAGAGTTAGATTGGCTGATAATGACAGATTCTCTGGCTGTGACCTCCATGCTGCACTTTTTGGATAGCAGCACTTCCTCATTATTGTAATAGATGAAGAGGGCCCTCTAAAAAATGTGGCTTGCGTGAGGTTTGGTTTTGTACTCGTGAAGAGCCGCACTAACAAATACTTCTTAAAAATGATATTCACGGTGTCACCAAAAATAAATGATGCAGTGTAATCAAAAGTGATGAAAGAGCATTCTTGTTTTTAAATGGTTGACACCAGGTGTCTGAGAATATGTCCTCATGCCATGCAGTGTCTGTGACATTATTTATTTAAAACTAGATGGTCTGAGCATGTTTTTTTCAGTGAGCATATCTCATTTTGTGGAGTGCCTTGCTATGCAAAACCCCAGAGCCCCTGTTTGGTTATAGGAATAGGATGTTTTTTGGTTTTGTGCTTTTTTTTCTTTCTACTCAGACTGTGATCCCCCGGGGTAAATAAAAATGAGGGCTATGTTAACACTATACTTACGTACGGTCCTTCCCTAATTCAGATTTCAGGTCCCAGAATCTTGTTCAGCATTATTATATAACTCGTGACAGTTCCTCTCATCTTCTTGCTGAGTTCTTTTTGTGTCTGTGTTGCTTCATTTTAATGAAATTCAGACCCCAAAGTATAATACATAAAGCCTCATTCATTATTTAAAAGAAACAAACTCATACTTTCTGGAATTTATGAAGCAGATATCAAGAAATTCCTACAAATAGGAATAGATTTTTGCCAACTTTAAAACAAGCCAGCACATCCAACCCACCAAAATGCAGGGCAAGTAAATGATGAGAACCTTGGCTTCTGTCATGTGTCATGGAACTTGCAGAATTTCATCTCTATCTTATGTAAACACAAATAGTACTAAGACCATTATAAATTCCTTTCTTTTTCATGCCACTGTAGTCATTTATGCTTGGTAGTTTCTCATCTTCTTTATCAGCACTAATTCTATGCATATAAACATCGAGTAGAAGAATCTATTCTACATAACTGATAGTGAATTCCTTCTCAGACTCTTCTCCATCTGCACTTTGCAGCCACTCAGCAGCTATCCTGCAGAACTGAAGACATAGGAGGAATAGACTGGGAAGTTGGATGTATCTTTGGATGGCAGATGGTAGTCTGAAGTGATGTAAACTGTGATGTATGGCACTGGGCAGATATGAGCTGCCAGACTAATAGTGGTATAGTTTCTGATTTCTTTTATCAACAGTAACAAAAATAATACTTTAAAAGTGTTCCTAACCATGCATATTAATACTCAGACTTGAGGGAGTTCAAAACCATTTATTCTCTTATCCTTACAATGGAGACAAAGAAGACTGCATACAGTCTTACCAGTTTTGTCCATCCTTTCTACAAAAAAAGTTTTTCTTCTCATATGCAGCAAGTTTAGGCCATCTCTGAGTATGAAAGTACGTTCGCTGTGAGATGATTGCTTTTCCTGGGCTTAGAAAAGATAATTTGTATAATATTTATAATTTGCACTCCTGCTTAGCCCAGAAGAAGGAACTCGTTCAATCTTTCTCTACAATTTATTTCTTCCTACAACATGGCTGCACAGTTGCTGCTTAAGCATTACTCTTTTAATGCAAACTTCAAGATGAAATGGTTAACACTCTTATTTTTTTAATGCATCAAATATGACTTCCTATACAGATCAAATCATCTTCACATTGACCCCTGAACACTAAACACCATGAAGAGCAAAGACCTCTCTGACAGTATGGCCACATTCTGAAGAATGGAAGTTTAAAAATGTTAGTTGCTATGAACCCACGCAAAGACATATTAAATACATAGCTACGGTAATTGCCAGCAGTTTTAAAGCTACAGAGCTAGTTACCATTCAGCCTTTACTCAGCTTTGTACTATTCTTTTGCGTATAAAAGAAGAGCTTATATTTGTGAGGTCCCGTGGCCCCTGTACAACAATCCTTGGAGTTTTGTTCTTTGGTCAGTGCTGTTGCCTTGGTATTACCCCAGTAGCCTTGATCACTTGAAATCAAATTTCTGGACGCTTTAATGGCATCACTCTACCGATAAATTGTCTAACATATCTTCAGCTGGTATAAATCAGCATATTTCTCAGTGGAGTGAAGGAGGTTCTTATCTGTAGAGCACTTCATGGAACATGTGATCACAGGTTCACAACCCCATTGTGGAAAGCAGAGAGTTAAGACTTGTCTTGAACATAATATTTCAAATTGAGAAGTCAATAATGCAATTCATTACAAGTTCTGTAGTGATATTTTTATGAACTGCCAGCATTTAACTCAAGACAGTTCAACCATGTTTATGGATGTCTAGCTTTACTTAATATTTTCAGGAGAAAGAACAGGTTTACTTAAGAAAGAAGAGGGCTGCCCTGGAATTCATTCATTCCCGTTGTAGAGAAAATAAATGATTTCCTTTCAGAAGACTTTATCTATGCAGTAAAGTGATCAAGTATTTATTTTTGTCACTTGGATGAAGTTTATGTAACAGAGCAATGCTTACAAGGATGTAAGTTCCTGGCATTTTTCCATTTATCAATTTTGAAACATTAGTGATCAAGCATTTACTGAACACCATTCCTCAAATGCAGGCTCTCCACAGCATCTTACTGCATTCATGGAATTCATTTGTTTGCGTTATCTGGCTAACTGGTCCTTTTGTATTGCCAGGGTGATGAACAGATTTGACATTTAGCTGATTACTCCACCAAAATTAAAAGGAAAACAGGGCAGTCATCCAAAGTTCCTTTCAGTGTGAAAGCTAATTATAAAAATGCTTTGAGCAGCAATTTCTTTTTGGATGTTAAAGTGCTTTTATTAGATTGTTCCCCTGTCATTTTAAAATTTATTGCTAGACACTTATAAATGGGGTTGCCTGCTGGGGCAGAACTATTTTATTTTAACTTCTGTAGTTAAGGTGGGAGCCAAAAGGGTACAGAATGTATTTTAGGCTGAATTTTTAAGTTTTTATAATATTTTGTATAGAAAAGAGGAAAATTAACCAGCACTGGCTTTTATGGATCTAAAGAATAAATTCTATATTCATTATTAAGAAAGTAATATATCCACTTATATTTTCAGTTAAGCAACTTTCCATTTTCAAACAGAATTACTTAGTAAATAAAAGAAAATCAGATATGCAATTAATTTAAAAGTTGAGTACAGACCTTGTCTTGTTAGTGGCCTGTATTTTGTAATGTACATATAAGCAACCAGTTCTGCTGGAAAAATCTAACCCCATGCTTGTAGCTCTTTCTGAAGCCATTACTTGTTCTGAAATGGCATAAAACTACTCATTTTGCTGAAGTCATTGAAAAAAAAGTTGGCCAAATGAATTTCAACCAGTAAATTTAGGGCTGAGTAGTGCTCTATCCCGTTATCAAATCTTATAAGAAGCTTCTTCCGAAATGCATATACTTTTTAATGCCTTGGAATATCTTTAGATTTTCATACTGACCGTTGTTATTAGTATCCTTCAGGCTCCAGACAAGGTGTGACCTGGGGAAGTTTCAAGGTGACAAAATCGGGTGTTTTTGCATATGATATTGTCTAGCACACATTGGCTACTAAATCATCTTGTGAGGACATGTATTAATTCTTGACACTGAGATCTATTAATACACTGTGAAGCCAAGAGAATGATGTGAATCTGCTGTTTCAAACTGTAGAATTCTGCCATAACTAGGAGGAAATATTTTGCTATAGAAAGATTAATGTTGAAAGCCTGTCAAGGAAAAGTTTAATGTTGAAAATTTATTCTTCCTCTTCTTGCCAGTGCTTCAGGTTCCATTTGTAATCAACAAGAAAAAACAGAGACTTTTTTTTTGTATTTATCTATGTTTTTAAGAGTTCCAATGATACAACTGTTATTAAAAAGTGAATCCCAATGACATCTTCCAGAGGGTGATTTTTGCTCCCACCAATCTGAGAGCTTTTCTTGTAAAATATATTGTTTGTGCTTAAAAAAAATAATTCAATTCATGCTCATTGTAGGATAAATAATTAAGAGAACCCAACATAATGTATTAAAAAATAATAAAAATGTGAGTAGGAATTTTGCTAAACACACTGTGGAAAAATAGGGCATAAGATGTATGTTTTGAGGAAGCTTTGAATAGACAGACAGTGCAGTCAGAACAGGTGTAAGGCCCTTTTGTTTTGTTTGACTGTTAAAGTATATTTCAGTGGTAAGCCTTGGCAATTTCTCTTGGTATCTGTGAAGACCATGTAGCATATAAGGTAATTGACTGCATGCTGCTTCAGAAATTCAAATAAATAAGAAGACTAGTTATTAAAACACTTAGTGAAGTTTGTAAACTGTTCCTATCACTCATTCATGTAAAGATTTCAGTTGTTGAATTAGTGCAGATTTGACATTATGTGCATCTTCATTCTCTATTTTTTCCCTTTGCACATCTACCTACCTACTTGACAATGTGATGGATGATTCAGGAACACATTTAAGTGGGGTAGAAACAAAGTTCTGTTACCTTGAAAGTTCTTAGATTCTGTCCTTGTCTACAGGGGACGTTCCTTTGCTGGCTTTGGATGTTAACAGATTATACATTTGTGCAGTTTAAGAATCCAGTTGGCTCTACTCTGGTCCACCCTTTCCTTGTGTCACTGAGTCTCCTATAATCCAGAGGAAGGTGTGCACATGCGATGTATTTGGCTAAGCTGCATAAGGAATGAGTTCAGAACACTTCAGACACTCTAAAAGCAGAAACCTATGTAACTTCTAACCATTTTTCCGTTTCTCTTCTGAAAAACCAAAGGATAAATGGACCTAGCTCTAATACAACACCCATGCATGCTCATCTGTCACAGTTTATGGATCTGTCTGTAGTGGTACTTCTCGAACTTGGATTGGTTTTGCAACATGGTCAGAATGTATTTGTCAAAAAAAAAATCTGCCTGTGAAGAACTTATTGCACACCTGAGCTCAAGTCTCACAATGGGACACATTCAAAAGTTTTTAAATGAGTCTGTGACATAGCATTGATTAACGTATGCTTATCAGGGCTTATTTTTGGAGGAGAGCATTACTGACACTTCTATCATAAAATAATTTCTTTTGACAAAAACGATTTCAGCAGAATGAGGGAAAATAGCTTTAAACTGGAAGGAGGGAAGTTTTAGACTAGATATTAGGAAGAAATTCTTTACGGTGAGGATGGTGAGACACTGGAACGAGTTGCCCAGGGAAGCTGTGGATGCTCCCTCCCTGGCAGCGTTCAAGGCCAGGTTGCACAGGGCTTTGGGCAACCTGCTCTAGTGGGAGGTGTCCTGTCTATAGCAGGGGGTTGGAACTAGATGATCTTAAAGGTCCCTTCAACCCAAACCATTCTATGATTAAAGGAGAAGGAAACAAAATTTTTGTTGGTCAGCAAGCTTTTGTTCTCAATTTAGTTTATTTTCTGAACTGAAACTTCTTATGTCATAAATGCCACCAAATTTAAGTCGCTCAAAATAAACGGAGTAGTTTAGCCACAGCCTGGAAAAATGGGTTGTAAAGCCCTCTATGTTTGCAAAAATATTTATTGGAGTATTTCCAACCAATACCTATTGTTTTTCCATAGGTCGACGGAATACTGTGCCTGGCTGACATTCTTACTGATAACACCCATTCAGAAGCCACTCGTGCAGAAGCAGCAGCAGTAATTGCACAGATCACATCTCCACATCTCACGTTCACTCAACATCTCAGCAGTTTTCTGGAAAATATGGAAGAAATTGTAACAGCACTTGTTAGTAAGTTCTTCTGAGGCTTTCCAGTTAAAATGACAGCTTGAGGGTAGGATCTTTCTTTAACTGCATTCCATAAACAATGGTTGAATTTCTTTGCTTGCCTGATAGAAGATATAATTTAACCCTGAAGCTGGGCATTCTGCAGTTACATAATATTTTTAACTCCTGTCAATTTTTTGCGTAAAATTTATGCATATTTATCAAAATAAGATCCATATGCAATTCTACCATTAGAACCACAAAATGAACTGAGCTAAGGGTCCTGCTGTCTCATGTTTGTCTGTAAAAGGGACTTTCTAATCACTCCTATATGGTTGTTGTGTTTTCTAAATTTGCTGTAAGTAGACTGCTAGAGGGATCTGAACAGATTTGAAATGTATTTAGCAGTTATTACAATGCACCAACCTTAATAGCCTATCCAGAAGGGATTAGCAGGTGGAGAATTGCCCTGATTGTCAGTGCTTCAGTTTCACATGAATTTTAGTAATATAAACTCTGCTCAGGAAATGTGAGCATTAAAAATAAACCAGGTGTAACTTTGGGAGAGCTCTTTCAATAACCACACACCAGTGTCCTTTCAATATTTATAGCTCAGTAATCGAACTACTGTAATACGTTTAATTTTTAAAACAGCCTGGAATGTTATTGCCAGGTGATTCAGATCTTAAAGTATGTGTGTGCAAGGAATTAAAAGATAAGCATGAATTCAGCACTTCTTATTGAAGATAGAAAATACGCAGGGTGACTACAAAATAATAGGCTTAGAGATAGGTAAAATGTGTGCAGTTTGCTCTGAAGAGCAGGATACGTGCAAGAAATACTCTCTTATGGATCAATTACTGTCAGTCTTTTGCCTGTGGTATTTCATTTTATTTATGTCAAGGTGCTGAACAACATTCAGTGGAATATTCTCTGTAGAATGATATACTAGGTAGATATTCTCATTAAATAGATAAATGCTCAGGGTACAATTGCTTTTGGTGCTCAGAAGCACCAAGCACCCTAAAAATATAATATATAATAACCAGCTTAAGATGATTCTTTTGTTTTGTTTTGTTTCCTTTCTGCTTATGTCTTGAGTATTACAAACTCGGCCATAGATTACTAATGCAAACTGCAGATGGTTAAATATTGCTTTGAAACAAATGTGTTTTTGCAATGAGAGGGTGATTTTTATTCAATTTATTCTCTGCATTCCTAGAACTGTGCCAAGAAGCCTCATCTGGTGAAGTTTTCCTGCTGGCTTCAGCAGCTCTTGCCAATATTACTTTCTTTGATACCATGGCTTGTGAAATGTTACTTCAACTAAATGCTATGAAGATTCTTCTAACTGCATGTTCAGACAAACACATAGTGGATACTCCATATTCCCGAGATCAGGTGAGTGACTTCTCAGCAAGATACTATGAGCACATTTATGAAAAAAACAGCTGTTTTCAGCTCCTTGTCTGTTTTGATGTAGGCAAACCTGATTTGATTTCCTGTCTTCACTTTCGTTCTTCTTAATATGAGGTTTTTTTTCTTTATCTGTTTGCATCCATTCTTGTGCATTCTGAAATCTGAACATAGTTTTATGGAGAAAAATAGCCAATTCCCATATATGTAAGACACAGGGATTTATTTTTTACCACTGTGAAGCTGGTCAAGTACCCACACAGAGAACCAGAGACGCTGTGGAATCTCTCTCTTTGAAGGTATTCAAGACTTGGCTGGGCAAAGCTCTGACACGATTAAGATATATAGAGACATCAAGGCCTAAATAAACAATTTTCAGTTCAAGGATGAATTAACTTCAAGAGCTGAATAAGGACCTGATCCTCAGTCCATTGACGATGGTGGGCTTTGGATCAAGTCTGAACTGCATGGTACATGGCTTGCAAATTCTGCTGTCCAACATAACTGATACAGGTTTGCATTGCCCCTTCATTGTCTCTCTCTTTCTTTTTTCGTCTCCTTCAGGAAACAGACAGAAAATTAAAAGTCTGTGTTAATGCGTAAGTGAAGTCAGAGGGAATTCTTTTGTTTCTCTCAGCTACTTCCACCTAAATCAGGAGTTCTGGAGAAGCACTGCTTGTTTGACATCTCAGTGCTGAATTTTGCCCCAGCACAGTACAAATACAGGGGCTTCAGTAATTGCTGCTAAAGGACAGAGGTTGCTAGTCAGTTCTTTTAACCTACTTATATTTATAAGACATTGTGAATATTAGTGTTAAAAAAGCCCAGAATTCTGGCCTCATAAGTCTATCTCCTTCTCACCTCTGGAAATCATTAATAGAAGGCTTGAGACCTGCACTGCCATGAAAAACTCTGTTATCCTTCAACAGGAGCAAGCTATCAAGGCACAAGAGACCTTAGGAACATAGAGTTATTAGTCCTACTCTGACTTGAATCAAGAGAAGTTAGTAATTTTCCAGCTCAGAAATGTTTATGAAACAATTGAATAAACTGTAATGACTATGCTGCTGTTTTGGTGCAAACAAAACCTTAGTTGTGGTGTGGTTTTAGACACGGCTGTATAATGTTAATTCATATGTACTTTGTGACTCTTTATATTTATTCCTCCTGTGTTCTCGTATTTGAATTCCGTATTTCATTATGCCTTCATCATTGTTCTGAGTGAGATTGCAGTTTGCTCTGTGGCCTGCCCTTTCTTTGAATGGGGGAGGCAGACATCTAAAGAAATGCTTATGATTTTGTTAGGTAACAGACCAGTGTTAGAGGCCTTTTGCAGCTTTGCAGGTTGTGGGACATCTTTTTATCTGTCTAGATTAAGAGAAACCTTTGGAATATCTTCCTTCCAAGAATTGTGATTTCACCTCCAGCAACACCTTCCATTCCTTCCTGGAATGAAAAATTAGATCAGAAAGTTGTGATGGAATCTGTGATGTGTCACAGTAAGTTTCTGAGCTGACTTCCAGTTATTTCTGCAGCAGTGGACCTGTGATATGCTGCCTGTGGGTGCTGCTCAGGTGGAACTTGAGTGCTGCTCTACTTGGCTTTAAGAGCTGTCAGTGTTGCTGGTCAAGCAGCTTTGATAAGGCAATAGCCTTAAGAGAATTCTTTCTTCCAAGTACTGAGCAAATATATGTTTGAGCAGACTATCCACCTTTCAAAAACATAGTTGTTTCAGTGTTAGATTAACAGTCAGGATCTGTTAATTATCACAGTTTTCAAGAAAAGCTTATGTTTCGTATTTTCAATTTTCTGTGTGACTAGTTGTTGCAGCGGAGATAACAGACTTGGCTAGAGAAAAAAATAACAGCACATTCATTTTCTAAGGGTATTCTAAATTGCCATTCTGGCTTTTGATATAGATACTTTAATTCCTTTTATGTACAATCTTTCTCATATGTATTGTCTCATCCAGTGAACTTTCACCTAGGGACACAGATTAAAGTTGAATAGGCTTCGAAATTTTTGATTCAAGATTTTATTTTGTAGTGTGCTACCTTTATGGATTATGCTTTTATGGACTAATGTCTATTCTGAATGATCAGATCATCCTGTTTGATGAAATAAATACAGTGGAATCAAAATATACTAAATGTTGAAGCAGTGAAAGAACAAAGATGGAACATTCATAGAAAACACAGCAAAATACAGTCTAATAATGACAAAATGTTTTAAAAGTGCACATCGAACTTAGAGCCCCATTTCTTACATAGAGCATTAAGTAAAACATCATATTCATGAAAGGAAAATTGAATCATTTTCATCTGTGCCATTTTCTATCATCAGAAAGTCACAGACTGCCCTTCCATACAGACCTTCTAAGGATGGCTAGCACTGAGTAGTTGTCACCCTCCACAATAGCATGGATAGCACTTTACTCTTGAGTTTAATGTCATTATTTGTTACCTGTAGAAAGTATTTTTCTGCTTACGCTCCTCTAGTAATATTCTGCCTTTTCATTTCTAAGAAGCTGTTTTATGCAAATAATAACAAAGTTCCTGCCTTTACTATCTGAAAACTGCCTTCCTCTTTCACTTTCCAGATAGTGCTAGCTAAGATGAGGTCAGAAACAGAAAATTGTGTTGCTGGATTTAATGATTAACAACATAATAATAGACCACGTAATAGCAGCAGGCATTGTTTCTGTAACCAGCAGTATTACAGTGGAATTGCTTGATTTTATAACAGAATGCTTTGCATAAGAGATGTTAGATGAAATCATGATTTCTAAACAGCTTAACCTCTAGTTTTCTTTCAGAATATATATGAGCTTGTCCTCTGTTATTTTCTTAAGGCGGGTACATTTTTTTTCTTTTTCTCCCTGTATAGCAGGTTTTCTACTTTAAAGCCACATCTTTCAGATAGGTTCCTGACTAAGTTCATGTAACGTGTAGGTGTTTAATGTATAGTCAGGTGTCTTAATGGAGAGATAACATTGAAGAAGACAGGTTATAACAAAAATCCTTGTCATTTAGGGCCTCTTTCATTTTAGCTGTCATCTTAGACTCAGTATGGAAAAATATGAAATATGTATTTTTGTGCAAGGCATATTTATATGCCTTTATAAATTTTTTTCTCTCTGCATTCCCACTTGTCTCTTCAGTGTTGCTAGTATTCTCACCTCACCTGTGAAGCTGTGGAGGTAAAGTCTAACATCTTCTGATCTTCTGTTATTCAAGCAGACAAAGAATTAATGTGCAGTGAACACATTGATTTTGAAGTGCTTACTCCTAGGTCTAAAATCAGTGTTATTTTTTGAAAAAGTTTTAGGTGGAAAAAAAAAAAAGCTTTAAACTGGAAGTTGAAAACTGAAATAGTTACTGCTTTCTTTCCCTTTCTCTTTCCCTTTCACTTCTTTTTTATCCCACCTGAATTCTTTCCATTTTCCTTGGCATCTGGGGGACACTGAAGGCTCTGAAGCTGAGACCTTCTCTCTCAGTTAAGATTGGAATCCCTTAACATTTTTTCCCTTGCATGGATGATTGCAGGGTCAAAAAGAGAGCAGAGACAGATATTTCTTGAAGATCAGGAAGTTTAGATGCTTAAATATTGCCTAGATTTCAGTGAAAGACTTCGGTAGTGTTAGTTTTAAAGACAAGAATATTGACAGATCCTTAAGACTTCTTATAAAAGTCCCCACCTGAACAGCAGAGTTTGCAACACTAATTCTCCGCATGTCTTTCTTGAATACTGGAGAACTTATAACTCCTTGTCAATTACTTTTTATTTTTGCTTGTCATGAAGAAGGACTCCATTTTGTTAAATGTCTGTCCAGATTTTTCCTTATATTTGGAAGTCGGTATGATCTGAGGAGAACTTGGGGCTTGGAATGGAGTTTGAGAAGTGAAGTCTGTGTAAGATGCCCATCCTCCCTACACTCCAAAGAGTGGGAGACAAAATCATTGCTGGTAAGAAAGGCAGTTGGTGAAGTACTTGCTTAGGCTTTCTAAGTTCTAGGAGCAAAAGAATGGTGCAGGAGGCTGCCTCTCCTTGGTGGATCAGGAAAGGAATATCCCTTCCACTGCTGAACCATCAACTATTCTTTTCTAGGGAATAAAAGCATGTGATACCCTGGGACTCTTTGGCCTATGGCATATTTCACAGGGAGACAGGGACAGAGCAAAGGTTGGTGGTCAGACTGTTGTGTCTGGCTGTGAACTGTGCTTGGTAAACTGTACACAAATATTGTGCAATGTATCCTAGAGTTGACTAGATCATGCTGAGAAAACATGTTTTCAGCTAATACAGTTAGAAATGGAGGTGATACGTTACACAATTAAGTTGTTAAACAATATACTTAAAAAAAAACAAGCAAGAAACAAGACAACTGGTAAGGTGCAGAAAGGAGAACTAGGTCCAGAGTCACATGACCTTATGTGAACTTTAACCATGCCATTATATCACAGTTATCCCAATTAATTTTCTGTGCAAGTCTGCAATTGTTTTCCTCGTATCCTTCTTTTTGTTTGTTTGTTTCAAGAAAAAAATCTCTGAAACAAAATCTTCTTGAGAAAAAATGCCTGTTCAGTTATAATTCTGCCTTGCACATTCAGATTAGATGCAGTAAAATGCAACGTGCAGCAATATGCAAAACAAGAGGCACAGTTGAAAGAGTGAAATCCTCACGTCAGCTGAAGAACCCTTTGCTGTTCTTATCTAGTGGCTAGGGTTTTATTCCTGGGATCAATTCCCAATATTGTTCTTGCTCTGATTTTTGAAGTAGTAATTTAACTTCTCAGCATTTCTGTTTAATCATCTGTAAAGTTGGGCAGACAGCGTGCTTACTCAGTGTAAAGCCTCTCTGGAGGAAACTTGTTGTGTCAGCACAATTCATTGCAGTTTTTATTCTCAACCCTTGCCTGCCAGGTTCATAGTACAATCAGGCTGGTGCTGGAGTAGAGCTATTTCTTGCAGAATCTAAACAGGAGACTGTAATGATTATAAAGCTGCAAGTCTGAGATGGTTGTTTATGTGTTTTGCTACTTCTGTCTTGGCTTCACCACAAAATGTGACAGTAGACTTCTAGAAGTCTTTGCCTTTTGCCATTTCTCATTTTTTCTGAGAGTATCACTGCCCAGGTGAGGTTGTAATTTCAGTCTCAGTTCTAAGCAGGTGAGCTGATATGAGCATTTCTACATACTATGATGCCTTTTTGTCTGTTTGCTTCTCTGGTGGCTAACTGATACTTTCTAGGATAGGCACCAGAAATGACTTCTGACCACTCTTCTTGAGTTAGTGGCAGCTGAACTAGTTCCTGTGCTCTTGGGAATGATGAACTTTCCTCTCACAGACTCAAACCATGATTCCAAGTAAACTAAATAAAATTGTTTCCCATAGCTGTGCCTCAGCTTAGGCCAAATTGTGCTCTGCTATAGGGAGACCAGGTGTCTTGCATTGACTGAATCAGTTCCATAATCTGAGAAGTTTTTGAAAAACACAAACAGTGTCTTAGGGATGATCTTTTCCCCCAGGTTTTCATGTGAAACAAAGGAAACTGTGGCCCTAGAAGCAAGAGAAGAGACATGGTCAATCCTCACCATTAGATCAGAGTTATATAACCTGGTTTATGGAGCATTCCTATTCATCATGTTGGCCGTGCAGGATGCACTTCCCATATGCCTCCTTAAAACAAAAAAAAGTGAGAATTCTGCCCACTCCTTGGCTACTTTAGTCAGCACTATGAAACAAAATAAATAAAAAGGTAGTAAAGACATCCTTCTTACCACACGAGAAAATTAATTTAGTTATAGCCTCTGATGCTTTGTTTTAGCATTCCAAGACTGTGGTGCCCTGATGCAGACTCAGAGTAGACCTGGAGTTCACAGGAGATCCTGTCTCTAACTTCTATTATTTTTCCATGGGAATGTTTTTCTCTTCCAATGAGATGACAGAAAGACTCTATTTTTGTAGGAATATATATGTTTTCACTGTTTTAAGGAAGAAAACTGTTCTTAATTTACATTCAGATACAAAGACTCTCTCCTGATTATTTATCAGATGCCCCTTTCTTCCTGAAGATGAGTATCTGAAACTTTGTAGACACAATCTTATTTATCCTTATATCATTAATTTGAATTAATTACCAAATAGACTTACAATATATAGCAAAAATTAATTTTACATAATGATGAATCAGCCTTAAAGGAGTAATTATCTAAGAAGATCAGCAATTCTATATTGATCTATTTTGGCACTCTATTAAAAGTACTCAGTAATTCTTATTTTGAGCTTGTGACTTTCTATTTATGCTGGGACTATCAATAAATGCTTACTGGACAGTGTACCTTTACTATCAACAGCAGTATATTAGCATCACACTTTCCAACTCTGTAGAACTCTCCCCACAAATGAAGTAAGTGACCCTCAAATGTGGAAGTTGTCGGCCCTTTAACAAGCTGAAATGTGTGCTTTCATCTTTCAAATCTTGCTGTATTTTTCTTCCTGAGTATCTGGTTTCACACTAATGAGAAACACTATAAGATCATCTTATATCTCCCATTAAGAGTGAGTTATCTCAAGCAGTGAAGAAGCCTTCTGTTTTCTGTGTTCTTTAGGTTTAACTCTCTTTGTCACTTAAAGCATTTGAGTTTTACACTCACAGCGTATGCATCTGTGTTTATAAAAAGAAATTTCAGCTAGTTTTCATTCTTGTTAAAATGGCCAGTATCATTATTCACCAGTTAATGAGCATTAGTCACCATTACTTGTTTAGAAAGAGAAGCGCTATTGAGGTGCTCCATGGTTTTAGCGAGGAACTCTCCAGGCTGGCTCTGATGCTCCAGAGTTTTCGGACAAAAGCATTTTAACGATTCTTTAGCCTAGTTTCTCAAATTTCTATTACTCTTGACAACTGCAATTCCTAAACTTCAGGGCAAAGTAAACCACAGAAAGATATATTCAGTATGTGTGAAAGGCTGGCTGGGTGGAAGGAAATTGTGTGGAACTAAAAATGTTTTGATTGATTTTTTATTTTGTTTATTAAAGAACAATATAAACATTGCCAATGATAAGGATGTTACATTATCATTACAGGGAGATGTATCTGTGTTTACTACTTATTCTGCTTATAGAAAAACACTGATATTTAGTGAGATTTTAAATTAATTTCCAGGGCAACAGTAAAAATAATAATATGATGCTGTACTGACTTTTGAGAAGTCTGAAATGTCTTTATTAGTTTAAGTGTATTTATTAAATATGGAACATTTACATGGATCTAAACTGGAGACTATAGGCTCCAGAATTTTTTATATAGCTTTTAAGCTCGGAAAACAAACTCTTTAATCTCGTTTTAACCTTGTAGTAATTCATATTAGTGGGACTCTCTGCATGTTAATATGCTGATAAATTGCTACCTTTTCATGAGGTGCTAAAATAGAAGAACATCTGACAGTTTTCTTCCTGTCATTTTGTGTTTTACTATCTCACTACCTGGCTTGTGTAGGTGGGCAGTGCATAGCACATATTAGCAATTGGGTGGTGAATTCAGGGATAAACCCCAGAGGCCAATTCCACTGGTTCCTTTTAATAGTGCAATTCATGCAACACTGACTGGAATTATTCAGCTTTCATCTGGAGGCACACAGATGTCTTAGACAGTTTTATATTTGTTTACCACGTCCGTTTTTCCATGGTGTTTATTACTTCAGTGTTTGAGAGTTATAATTCTTCAGTGTTCCCTTGTGAGTCAGGACTGGCATTGCAATTTCTTTTGAACAAATAATTTTTCAAAATAGATTAGAAGCTAACTGAGAAACTAGCAGTAAAGAGTCTCGTGAATAATTGTGCTGAAATGCTTGAATTTTATAAAAATAAAGAGCTTAGGCAGCTTAAATTTCCTAAAAGATTGAGAGGTAATTCTGGACACCAAACTCTGGTAAATAAGCCAAATTCATGACTGGACAGAGAAGGAATGAAAAAGAGCCATGAAACCAAGACCAAAAAACCGCGCAGAACACTACTTATTCTGCTCTAACCACATTTGCTATTGGGATACACATCTTAGAATTCTCTCAATATGCAGAATTACATTTCTACTATTCAGCTGGTCCAAAACTGTCATGAATGTTTTCTTCACCTTGAAATATAGCACATTATTCTCTTCTGAGAGAGAGAGAATGAGTCAGAGTCCTATGGTTTCAAACACAGTATGACAGACATGGCTTTAGACTTGGGATTAAGAATGGAAAGATCTGAATTGTGTAGTCAGTCAGTTTATCTTTTCTGAACAGGACCCAAAAAATGTGTCTGTCCTTCCATACAGGACTACTAAATGGTTCATAAACAAGCACACTTTTCAAAAAGTATGTCCTTCTCTTCCTGTACTTCATGTTGCCATGTTGACAACTCAACTAGGCAACTCTAATTGAGTTTATGGATTTTTATTTCTTTTGTATCTATATAGTTATTCTGTATAATTCTTATTCAGTGTACCCTTTGAATTGGATAGCTTCCAAACTCTGCAGCATTCCCTGCTGTGTGCAAGAGGTCTACATTCTGAGACCCCTAACTTTGCAACTTATTTCTGCCTATGTTCTCAGTTCCCACAGAGAAAGCTGCAGGCACCAGATTTATCTAGGTCCTCCTGTCAGAGATGAACACCAGAACGTTTTAGTTGGTCTGGATAACTGAGACTACAATGGAGTGAGTCTATTGGAGGGATCTGCTGGAATAGAGATATGAGAGATGCGAGCGCTCAGTGGGCCACTTTTGGTAAGCAGAACTGGCGCTGCGGGATGAACCGCAGCGCCAGTTCTGCTTACCAAAAGTGAACTAGCTCCAGAACAGATGAACTAGCTCCAGAACAGATCTTAGTACACATGGGGATCCTGAGGCAGTGAATTGCTGCTGGATGGGATTAGTGTTTGCAGTATATGGTTTCTAAGGCATTACATTAAGAATCTTGCCTCAGGTTTGGCAATAGATTCTGAGATCAGATATTATGTCAGGAATTCTCTAAAAGATGATGCAATCATATGTGTGTTTTTGGTTTGCTGTTGTTGTTTTCCACCCTGGAAAATAAAGTCTGATAATCTTTTCTTAATAGCACGTGTGCAAACTCCACACTTCTGTGTATTGCAAACGTTGGTGGAATTTGCAGGCCTCAGCATAGGCTTTCCAGATACCACTGGAAAAGTTCATCTTACTGGTTTGCAATCAACTGTAAATGCTAAGGAAATTTTGCTACATTAATGCTAGTGCTCTTAGGAGTGTTCTTCAAAGCAATTTGAGTCTACCTACAGGTCTGTTTTCCTCTAGAGACTTTATCCTTAGAATTATACATCCTTGAACTTTGGCCTGTACTACAGAGGAAAATTTTACATAGGTTGCATGTACAGTGAATTCTAAAAGAGGCAAATACAACAGAAATACACCATTTTAAGTCAACTCTTTATTCAGCTTGCCTATTATGTGTTCATGTGTGCTATTTCATGCTTACATTGTTAGCATGATGCTTCTGGGATAAAATTTATCTATATGATGTGAATTAATTTATACATTAACTGCCTTTACAGTCTTAAGATATTCAAAGACAACTTAGGTAGAACCTGATATTTATTGATGGGAAGACTTAAACGAACGCCTTTGCACAAGGTTACGTATAAAACCTTTAGGCACTAAATGCATTGTAAAGTAAAGGAGCTATGTAATCAATACAGAGGAGTTTGAAGTATAGATAAAACCACCATGCAAATAATTTTTGATGTCAAAAGACATACATAAAATATTTTTACATATGAAAATACTTATTAGACAAAATAACTTGAAGCAGTGGAATAATTGGCGCATATTCAAATTATGGTTAATTGAATTATTCATCTGTGGCATAGAGAGCCACATGGGGTACAGACTCTGCATAGAGGAAGTAATTTTCATTAACAGGATATAATTTAGAATGAGAAAACATATACACTCTGCCTGAAACACTGTTAATAATTAATATGGAATAAATACATAGACATATACTGAGTTACCATATTTCTACCTGTCACTCTAGAGTTTCAGCAACTCATTTGCATCCTAAGTAAGTGTATTTATTCAGAGAGATGACACTGTAACACTACCTTTGAAAGTGGAAGACCTTTATGTCACAGCATCAAAAATGACTCATCCCTTTTATTGAGATGGCAAGGTGAGATCAGAATCATGATTTGATTTACTTACACCTCTCTAAGAAGTTTGTTTATCTCTGAACAAACACCATACAAGTACAAAGCTGATAAACAGTTCTCAAACTGATCATTACTACTGGGGCTGATCAGTTTTTCTCAACTGCAATGGAGACAAAAGGAACCTTTTGGAAAAAAAAAAAAAAAAAAAAAGACTTTCATTTTGTATTCTAATGATATGTAGTATTTGTTATTTTGTCTCATATATGTCGAGATGTATTTGCATATAGGAAGCAAATTATTTGAGACCAAAGTATAAGAAAAAGCTATTTTGTAGGATGTATTGTTAGGCACTGGAATAGGGTCCCCAGGAAGGTGGTTGAGTCATCATCCCTGGATGTGTTTAAAAACCGTCTGGATGTGTTGCTCAGGGACATGATTTAGCAGAGGGTTGTTAGAGTTAGGGTAGTATGGTTAGGCTGTGGTTAGACTCAATAATCTTCAAGGTCTTTTCCCACCTGAGCGATTTTATGATTCTATGATTCTGTGAAAGCCTATGATGTCAATAAAGTGGATGGATAAAGTCTACTTGATCCAAGCTCTGTCAATGGCTCAACACATGAATTTTAAGGAAGCTGCATTGTACCTAATCCTGAAAACAGTTAATGTTATTTTGGTTAAAAAATTCTGTAAATCAGGATCTCACATGGGCTTTTCTTAGTACAAAACTTGGTTTTGTTCTTAGCTCAGGGAAAGTGTAAACACACTTAAGACCAGCTCCATTTGAGACATAGCTTTAACATGCACATAATCTATGGCTTCATCAAAACTGAAGTGTTCCTTGGATAATTTTTCAAATCGTGTTGAAGATTCCTCAGCATTTCAGCTGAACCCTGAAGCAGAAGGGTAGTGAGAGCATACTTAGAAAGTATACAGTGTGGTAGACCTTAACCTGCCCTGCGAGTTCTTCCTGAGCAGGAACGTGCCCGCATACATCTCAGGAAGGGCAGCTACAGGACAAATCCTTGTAGACCCTCCAGGAATTTTAATTGGTTGTTTTTATAATTGTTTCTTTCTCATTCTTCTAATCTGAGCAAACATTTGTTTTGCTGTATAGATTTCCATGACATGCTTTAATGCATGAGTATGGTAGTGCAAGAAAAAGATACTTTATTTTTTTTGTTTGGATTTGAATTATCATCCATATGTAAGATAAAGAACCTTGAGAGATGAGAAGTGGGAACAGACTGTTAATCTACTGTAATGCTTTTTAATTCTACTCATTTTGTCATATTTCTGCCATGCTTATTTTATACACTGCACTCCTATTTAGTATTTCAGAATTGCAAGGCTGTATTTAGTATTTCCTTTTCTTTTTAATAACAGGTAGTAACAATATTGGCAAACATGTCTGTCTTGGACCAATGTGCTTCAGAAATCATTCAAGGAAATGGTATGTGTTTTAACTGAATTACATTCTGCATGTGTTTGTGGAGAATATTTGAAAGGACAGGAATATTTACTAGATAAAGTAGAAAGGCTTCACAACTAATTCTTCACATTGCATCCCGTCTCTGCTGGATATTGCATATTGCTGCAGGGTGCAAACTGAATCCTTGGGATGGTTCTATGCAATGGAAATAAATTACCACTGGTTTAGAAAACTTCACGTGTAAGGCAACAGACTAATTGTGTGCATGCAACTTATTTGTAGACAGAATGGAAGGTATTAAGTATTTCAACAACTGTTATTCTTGTAATTACATTTCGTAAGGTGGCAATTCTTAAACACTGAAAGATATCATTTGGTACTGAGCCACTTAATATTTTTGTTTGACTTTGCTTGCAAGTATTCAGAGGTACATATTTTGAAGCATTGTTTATATTACCATGCAGTGCTTGCCAGCTGTTTCCACACTTCTTTATATATCACATTGTGAGAAATTAATAATACTGGAAACAATTAGGTCCACCAGCAGAGAACTCACAGGTTAGGTTAATAATTGTTGGATGAGAATACAGGAAGTCCTAACTGCCTTATTAATACAACTATCAACAATTTCATGGCCAAGGTAAAATGTAAGCTTTTTTTTCCTGTATTCTCTAGTGAGAAATATTCAATTACTGTGAAGTTTCACATATGTTACCTTTTCTGTCCTAGAAATAGCCCTTCCACAATTTTTTAATTAATGTTTGATAGTAATGGCTTGGTTTTGGATCCATTTGAATCTCAAATGTGGATGTAGGTGGGAGAAAGGGTATGCAGAAGTAGGTCTTGAGACAAAACTGATCTGCTCTCAAGTACATAGCTCTCTGAAAACAATGTCTTCAATTTCCTTCTGTGATAATGGCAACAGATGCAAGGAGCACCATATTTGGTAGTGCAAAACACTGATTTTCAACACAAGTCACCACCATAGGTATTCATTTTCACCAGCAGTGAACAAGACCCTGAATGCCATGCTCATAAAAATCTGCACCAGAGGACATGACCCAGTGTTTCACAGCTGCTATGATGGTGTTGTTGCTAGGAAAATGTTTCCCATACAGTCTATCTTTCATTGGCCTGAACAGATGGAAGTCGGAAGGTGCCAAATCTGAACTACAAGGTGAACATGGTAGGACATTCCATCCAAGAGCAATACGCTCCAGGGTCTTCGAACTCGTATGGGGCCTTGTGTTATCATGCTGCAGGAGAAAGGTTGTCTTCTTCTTTACCCTTACTGTGGAAGTTCAAGGCTTTGGCTTAGTCAGTATAACGTATAGATGTCAGAGCTGATAGTTTGTCCAGCTTCGAGGAAATCCAGAAGGATCATCAAAAAGACAGTGCTGAGGCCTGCATCTTGGACTTTTTCTTTGATAGGGAATTCACGAGTTGCTATTGTATGGGCTGCTGTTTAACTCTGCATGAAAGGGTGGTACCATGTCTATTCACCAGTAATGATGTATTCCAGGAAACCGTCAGCACTGGTCTTATATTGACACAATATGTCCCAACGGACTTGCTTATGGTGTTCTTTCTGCTCCTTTGAGGAGGAAACTTTGTGATGTTCCAACATCGCCACCATCATTTACAGTGCATTAAAGCCTTTACTCAGCTTTGTACACAGTTCCCTGGTTCTAATCCACGATTTGTGCAGATGAGTTGACAGATGCTTTTCATTTTATGATGTGACAGCTGTGCACGGCCATATGCAACATGGCTTGTCTTTCACATTACTGCTGAAAAGCACCACCCACAGCCTCACTGTGCTAATATCCACTGTTGGTCTCCATAAATGTTCAGCAGGCATTGATGAATGTCAGTAGGTGCATTTTTTTCCACATGGAGGAATTCGGTTCCACACCTTTGTTTTATGTGGAATTCTGCGTCAGATGATGTTTTGTCAGACTGCCCTTCTACTGCCATCTATCCTGTGACAACAAAGTGGTGGGAAGGTTCAACCTCTACAGCCATACCACCAACATTTGTCTTTGATGTTGTCGGCCAACATAATAACATAGGAGGCATTACTCTCAGCAGCCCTTGTAATACTGGATTTAGCTGTTTCTTGCAATGCAGTGAAAAATTGAGTTCTGAGCACATAAATATGACTGTCAAGGTTCAGGTACAACTAATTTGCTTGATGGGATCCGTGTTTACAGAGAAGTAGCATGCATGGAGATAAGGAGGTTGATTATTTACTTTGGATATCTGTTTCCTTGAGCACACCAGAAACTGTATTGTTGTTGGGAAAGTTGTTTGATCATGTTTCCACAAGTGCAGAAAGATCATAAAAAGACAGTCAAGCATAAAGTGCTCTGTGGTTCAGGGATGCTACTGTGAAAGAGCTCAAGCAAGTTGTTGCATACTCATTATAGACTGTACTGGATCTGTGTGTGTTCACATCACTGGTGAACTGTGACTAGAAGTAATAAAAAATAAACATACTATACCAAATAGCCCCTTCTCTTTCCTAAAACAATACAGAAGTACTTTCTCTAATCCTCTTTCAGTGAAACGTGTAACTAATGGAAGTGTGTATGTGATAAAGTTTGTGTATATGTTCTTTAATGGAAGTTCATACTGAAGCATTTGCCCCCAGGCTTTTCAGAAGGGTTGGCACTCATCTTGTGTATAAAAGCTTGTTGTACTTGCCTAATGCTCTGATAATTAGATGCTGGTCAGAAGCCAGGTTTACATATGTTCTACTGAGAAGGACCTTAAAATCTTATAGAGACTGGATGGGTTTTCTTGCAACTTTGACTTATTTTGTATGTCAATTGATTATTATCTAGCTCAGTGATTCTGGTGCTAATTCTCCTAATTATTTATGCAAATGTTCTAACAGTTAAAATCCTCTGATGCTACCTAAAGTAATCTGAATTTCCTAATGGCATATGGAGTCTAATAGCACATAATTGTCCTTACAGTTAAAATAACTTAGAAAATATAAATCAGCACAGTCCCTGGTTTTCTCCTGCTGCAATATGAGTATGTACTCCTACAGGTAACAAAAAGTTAGTAAAACCATTTTGACACTGCTTCTTTTGAAATGAAGAGTAGTCATACAGTAAACTTCAAGAGGTAGAACTTCATAATTTCCCTCATTAAGGGTATTTAGAATGCAGATTGCTGTAAACAGTTTGAGGTGGAAGCTTTTAAAGGCTTGCTTAAAATTGCATAAACTTAGAAAAAAACAAGCTACCACCACTTTTACTTTCTTTTAATTAAAAGGAAAACTTCATTTAGAAACCTGAAATATATTCCTACTGTTGCTGAGGTTAGTGACTGACTTTAGGCTAGCTTGAATGCAATTAGAGAATATGCATCTACTTTTCACAATTTTCTTTGAGTCAGTATGTAGTCACACTGTTTCCGAGCAGACTGAATGGAAGAGGAAAGAGTTACTGCATTTTCTAGTTAAGAAAGTTCTGTAATTTCCTAGTGAAAACAAACTCATTCACAGATCAGATGAGCCTAAACACCGATGGCAAAATTGCAACTCACAGTTACGCATTCTTCATGCCCTAATCCAAAACATTTACCTAACTTTCTATTTCCCTTTACTATTTTAAATTGATTTTTCTCGTTGGAGAGAAGCTAACAATGGCTCTTACATCTTTGCAGGTGTTCAACTTTTAATGGAAATGCTCTTTGAAAGGTCGTCTTCAGGAAATTCAGCAGAAGTTGCTGCTTGTGAGCGAGTCCAACAGAAATCTGCAGTTACACTGGCACGACTCAGCCGGGATCCTGAAGTGGCAGATGCAGCTGTAAAACTGAGCTGTAAGGATGTGTCACTAGCTTAATGGAAAGCTGAAAAAGAGGGAGAAACTGCCAGTCAAGGAGAAGCTCTTTTATTTTTTTACCCTCGCTTGGTACAGTTTGTGGAATAGATTCCCTATAAAATCTGTTCAGAAGGTGAGGAGGTTGTACTAAATGAACCTCTGGCTCAATTCCCAGAGGAACGTGAGGTGCAGCTTCCACTCAGTGCATAGCTGTGGCAGATTGTGACAACTGACAGCAAAGCCTCTCCTATATTTAAAGCCTAGGGCAGAATCCACCAATGGGCATAAAACTCAAACTCCTACAAGCTCAGATATGATGAATCTGAAGGGAAGGCACATACTCTTTTGGCTGGAGGTTTTTAAAGACATGGGAAGATTAACAGGGAAAAAAGGGAGTCATGATTTTCATTTTGAAATGGCAACAAAGGGTAAAAACAATGCATTTCTTGTTTATGATTTATGATAATTAATCACGAACTGCTAGCTCCATGGAGAGTCCCTTAAGTATTTGCATAGTATTTTTCATTAGAGAACATATCTGATAAGGGAGATAAATATAGAAGTTTACAAGAGAGGAAGATCTTTTATTCTTATTATCTCAGAAGTAATTTGTGTTTCTAAAATATTTCTCTCAATACTCTTCTGTGCTTCCAGGTATTCCTCGCCTAATTAAACTTTGCAGGTCACCAACTGAAAGAAATAACAGTGATTCTGTTCTAGTGGCATGCCTGGTACGTACCTTTTTACCATCTTCTTGTGCTTATCCTGAAATAAGAATAAAATGCAGCACTTTCAATTTAAAAATGCATAAGCATTGCACAAGTATTTAAAATTCTTGCCAGGAGACTATGTATAATACTTTACAGTGTCGATTATTTTTCCTCTAATTGAAGATTTAGACACATGTAAAAATGACTAAATATTACTGAGCAGTCTAAAATTTCACTAAAACACTTTAAAATATAAGGTTTCAATCATTCGTAAACTTCATTCTCTGATGATGCTGTCTTTGCTGAAATAAGTCCTGTAATCATGGAGGCAGTAGCCCTTTAGGTGTATGAGTACATACATATGTATGTGTGAAAATATGTAAGTAAAATGGCCTGAGAGAGTAAGGGAGATTTGTTTTCTCTACAGTCCATTTTTTTCTACTTAAGACTATAACATAATATAGATCTCAGCCAAAGTTAACACTGCTTAAGAGAAAAATCCTTGCTGCTTGCTGGCCCTGCTTGGATATTGTGGCTTTGGTTAACATCTAGCTATGTACTTGCACATGAGAACTTTTGCTCATTTAAGCAGAACTTATTCAGGATGTAGAAAGTTTGAACTTGAAGACAAGATCTGTGGTTATTCTATGTATGTACTGAGAAGAGTGGATAATCTTGCATGGCTTGAGCAGGGGCCACAGAATGACAGCAGCAAACTAGCTGGTGAATTTTCTGCTGCACTGTCTCACCGAAGTTCACAGAATCACAGGATTGCAGAGGTTGGAAGGGATCTCAAGATACATTAAGTCCAAACCCCTGCTAAAGCAAGTACCCTACAATCACAAAAGTTGTGATGCACATTCCCTGAATTCATAGCTATTGTTTGAGATGTTACTTGTTTGTCTCAGCACTTCTGCTTCTCTTAGCATTTAAGTAACTGCTGGATGTCACTTTCTGCAAACACGGCAAAATATCGTGTCTGAGATAGATACACTGCCTCAGGCTCATAGGTATTGTCACTGAAATCCAAGGGCTTGCACTGTTTGGTATTTTTAGCTTGGTTCTTCACTTTTCGTGCATTTTGAAGCAGGTGTTTAACTCATGTAGCATTGATAAACACTGCAAGGATAGCTGATCACAACTATCAGACCTTACTAGCTTAAAGATGCTTTTTACTATTGAAGAAAGCCAACCTGCTGCTCAGTTGCATCTATAGTGTTAGGTTGCTAGAAGGTATGTAATTATATATTCTGAATTGATGAGAAAAATTAATTTCTTAGAAAAGGAGAGGTTAAAGACAACTGTGTGATCAAAGCAATTTGTTCTGTAGTCTCCTAATCTGAAAAATTAGCACTTTTGTTTGTTCCCAAATGGTTTGCCACATTTGGCTTCTTTCTACTGCCTTTTTATGTAAAAGATCTCTGTTCTACACACTGTGTAAAAGATCAGTGGGAGAAGTTTACATTCAAAATGCTCTGGGTGTCACTCATGTTCTTTCCTTCAATATCCCACTGTCCCTGCTGCTCATGTTCAGGAATAATCTGCTCGCAAAGCATTGTCATTTAGTGGCCGATTCTGAGGGGGGATTCATCTGACAGTTGAGGACAGCAGTGAAAGATTAGCTTGATAGAAGAGTCCATATAACTGAGTTGATCTGTTTTGAGTCTTGGTTACTACTTGGAGATTGTAATAATGGGTTTCTGCAATGAAGACGTTCTCAAAGCTTAAGTGCATTAATATTTTGTCTTGTTTTATTTTAGGCAGCCTTACGAAGACTAGCAGTTATGAGTCCTGATGGACTTGAAGATTCAGATTTTCAGCAGTTAGTAAAGCCCAGGCTTGTGGATTCCTTCCTGCTATGCACAAATATGGAGGAGAGCTTTGTATAAATGTGAGCCAAAAGCAAGCTATCTTTTGAAAAACAGTCAAGATAATACTTATTCAATAAGATAGTACATACTCAATTTTATTTAGGTTTAGTTATTTATGACTTATTTATTTTAAAACCATGATCATGTGGCTTGTGGAGGAAAAGAGAAATAGAATAAGCAAATGAATTTCTGTGGTTTGTAAAGGTAAATTAAAAAACAAAAGAAAACAAACAAACAAAAAATACACAAAAACCTCCTATACCAAGGTACATTAGGAGGTCTTACTGTTGCCGACTGACAATTATTGTCATGTTTAGCAGAACTGAAAGAAGGTAGGGAAGCCGAGATTTTGGTGCTCTTATTTTAAATGCTTCTGATGATGTCTTATTGCTGATATTTTTCTATAGTTAGAACATTTCTCAGTTGTCCGCTGCATTTGTTGTATCAAAAGAGAAGTGATCCTTTAGGCTGTAAGTATATACTTTGAAATGAATGGGATGTTACAGTCTAAGTCCAGTTCTTCATCATTCCATCTTTTAATATATTATAGTTATAAAAATGATAATATGAGAAATTTTTCAGAAATTTTTCAAATGCTCGACATTATGTTAGAGGGCATTTCTAAGGGGTATACAGATGTACTTCATTAGAAGATATGCAACTACAGACAGCTTTCATTTGCATGTACTGACATTTTTAAAAAAAAAATGAAAATGGATTAGAAGACTTATAGAGAAGCCTTCGTGAGAACAAACTTATCATCAGTGCAAAGGTATCCACATGAGATTTAGGATCATTGCACATTAATAATCTTCCCTCCTTTTCAAACCTTCCAGGAAGTGGAAGTGAATACATACAGACACGCTTTTAATACTCAGTTTACTAGTTTTATGAAAAACGTTGCTTGCATTAAATAATTAGAACAGGTAGTTGCAACATTTTCTGTTTTGTTCTTTCTTTCTTTCTTTTATTTTTTTAAGTTTTGATTAAGTTAGTCTTGTATTTCTAAAGCTGTGTAACAGGACTTTCAAGAACTCTTGAAGCTGACACAAGGAGATATTACCAATAGATTACAAGAAAGAAAATAAAGTTGATTTAAAAATAGATATATTTTTTCTTGTCATCAAGAAACTACATACATTTACAATTAGCCTATTTGCAGTATCCTGAGTGTTTTTCACCCCAGCTTCGCACAATACATTCTGTAAGTTATGAAAGTTTATTCAGTCTTCTCTTGGTGGCTTGCATCCACTACTCTGGATCATTTTGTGAACAGAAACTTTAAGGTACTAGGACATATGCCGAATAAATAGATAAGTACACTTCTTTACTGTACTTACTTCATAGATATCTTAAGCAACTGAATTCATTAATGTTTATTTAGTATTATGTGGTTTTTAGATGACAGGCACCAGGAAACTGCTGCACTGTGTTTGACTTCCACATTTCTTTGAGGAATGCCTCTTGCTTCAAGCAGTGATAAATGGTGACAGCTTTTTTTTTTTCCTTTAGAAGGTATGGTTTAAGAAGTCTCTGCCTTAACATTTCTTCTTAGTGATCTCTTCATTTAACTATGGACTCTATCCTAACAGAAGTTTTAAAAACATTAGAAGATACACTAGAATGTCTTGTAACTGTTCAAAGATAAACAGTGCATCAGACGTTTCACAGATGTGATGTCCTAGTAAGAGAAGAGATGAATTGCACCTGTGAGACCTGACTTTTGCTAGTGGTAGAGGTGAATATAATAGCACTGTTCTCAAATGTGTTTTACCTAGGCAAGAAATACTCATTCCACTGGAAGTTGAATTAGAAATTAATGAAAAGAAATAATCACAGATAGTTTATAATGATCTGTTTTGTAAAATTATTTTGTACATTTTGTAAAATTACAACCACAGTATAGTGTCAAGTAATTTAGTGTCCACAGATGCAAAGTAAATTAATGTAGCTATTAAGAATATACCATTATGACCTATAACATTTTCAAGCCATTTCAAACATGTCTCAAACAAATATTCAGTGAGCAGTCCAGTGGGAACAAAGGAGTCTACTTTCCCTGCAGGTACAACAATGTGAATCCAGATTAATTGATTTTACTACAGATACTCTCTGTCTGTAAGTATGTAGCCATAATTTTGAGCCCGTATTGTTTGTTTACATGTATTCGTATTATAAATGTGGCTGTTTACAGAATAAAATACATTTGAATGAATCTTGTATTTGTAGTTGAAAAGTATATATTGAATGAACCAGTTCAGACCTGGAGTCATTTAAATGCCATTGAAACTATTTTTGCTAGGTCTAAACTTTTCATCTAAAGTTGTGCACTTTATTTTTATATATGCTAAAGTTTATGGAAAAACAGTCATCCTGCTTCCTTTCTTCTTCATTCGTTGTGTGTTTAAAATTCATTAAAAATATAAAGTTTTCTGAACTATTCTCTTCTATGGCTGAGTTCTGGATCAACAATGTTTCCTTTGATAGTCATTTTTGTTTTTTTTTAATTTTTAAAATGAATATTTTAAGGCAGAATAAAAATGTTTGCTGTCAATGTAGTACAAAAAAATATTTCATGTCAAGAATTTCACTGAAGTATGCTGTGTGGTGGATGAAAATTAGGGCTCTGTTTACACATTTAGTTAGTAGAGTAAGGTAGAAGGCATCTGTAATATCTATACATATCCATATACACAGACTCATTACACTGTAGAAAATGCATGTAAGTTATATATTAGCATAGTCATTCTGGAAACTGAATGTTGCAATTGCTGAAATTGTTTTAATTTCATCTAAACTGTTCTGAAAATGTTAGTTTTTGTATGTTTTTAGAAATGTTGGACAAATATGCAGTGGACTGCAGAATTCTTAGTAAATGATTTACATTCCAGTGGCTTTGGACAGTGTGTTCAATTTCTAGCTTTAGTTTGAACTGTTTAAAGATATATGCATCCCAACATTCTATTCACAGAATAATTTTTTTTTGTGTGTGCGTTTAATACATGAATCATTTATGTGGCATGTTACTTGTCTACTTTTTCTGTTTAAAATAATATTTGTATCTACAAGGGACAAGATAATATCTTGGTAAATTGGTTGACTTACCTATTTTCTAGGGTTGCCTATTAGTGTCTGAAAGAGGATTTGGTTTGCAGTGGCTCACGCTGCCTTATTATAAAACTGATTATCTATCTTGAATGACTTGTTCTAAACATTCATCTTCAATATCAAGCTTCTAAGCTATGTCCTTTAAAATAACAGCAATGAACTGCCAAAATCACAGAATCACAGGGGTTGGAAGGACCTCAAGAGATTGAGACAAACCCCTCTGCTAAAGCAGGTACCCTCCAATAGGTCGGAAGGGAATTCATCCAGACAGATCTTGAATATCTCCATAGAGTGAAACTCCACTATCTCTCTGGGCGGCCTGTTCCAGTGCTCTGTTGCCCTTACCATAAAGAAGTTCATCTGCACGTTAGTACAGAACTTCCCATGTTCAACTTTTAGGACATTTTTCCTTGTCTTATTGCTACACACCACTGAGAAGAACCTGGCCTCATCCATTTGCCTCCCACCTCCCTTTAGATATTTATAAACACTGATCAGATCCCCTCTCAGTCTTCTTTTCCCCAGACTTAACAGCCCCAAGGTCTCTCAGCCTTTTCTCATAAGGGAGATGCTCCAGACCTCTAATAATCTTTGTGGCCCTCTACTGAACTCCATCTATGAAAGCTCTGTCTTTTTGAGCTGGGGAGCCCAGAACTGGACACAATATTCTAAATGTAGCCTCACTAGGGTTGAGTAGAGGGGGAAGATAACCCACTGGCCACAGTCGTTATTACTGTCCTTCTTGGCCTCAAGGGCTCATGACCAACCTGTTGTCCACCAGAACCCCCAGGTCCTTCTCTGCAGAGCTCCTCTCTGGCAGGTAAAATAACATTGGCTTCTTTAATCTGAGAAATCTACTCTGATTTTTCTGTCCAAATTTATATTAAACTTAGTATATTGAAAGTAACACTCTGCTCACTAAATGACTCACTACCATTCTTATTTTTAAGGGTAGGTAGGGAGGTGGCATTGAGCATTGAAAAACAGGTCTATAGTGAATTTATTCATCTGAGGTTTCTGGTGGTGAGGTTGTTGAATAGCTTCAGCTGTTGACAAGTTAAAGATTAGTGAAAAAGGAAAACACATGGTCACGTATTTTAGAAACCCATGTTTTCAGAAATCCTTATCTCAACTTCCTAAATTTCTCTTGGTTCTTGACACTCTCTTTTATACATTTGTGACAAAATCCTGCTGGTTGGGAGTTTTATTTGTGTAATTGCTCGTAATCAGAATAGAAAAGAGTTAAATTCCTAGCTCTGTCCTTGCTAATTATAAGATTGATAAGGGTATTTTTATATACATATATAAATATATATATATAAAGAAACTAAGGAACAAAAAACAACTTGTTTAATAAGTCTATTTTAGATCACCTGGAATAAAAATAAAGGAAAAAAAAAGATCAGGATATTCTCCAGAAAACTTTAGAGAAAATATGTATAATAGTCTACTTTGAAGTATTAGTACATTTACACAAATAGAAGCAGACCACTGGCAAGTCAAAGACTTTTTTTTTTTTTTCAACATTTAATGAGTAGCTTTTCATTTTATTAATTAAAACAAGCTGAAAGCCAAAGGGAACCTATAAGAAAGCGCATAAAATAAATGCAAATTAGTTAATACTGCTAATTTCTGTTACAGATAAATAAATGCAGTGAACATGCCTAATGCAGTATCTTTTCTATTACTACTGTAATCACTCAGTTCACAAATGAATCACAGAAATGCATACTGCTTGTACCATTTTCTTCAAGCTTTCTGGATAGTACCAGGCTTTTAATTAGCTTTAGTCATTGTCCTCTATAACCTTTAGAATGTCACCCAACAACACAAATATCTTAAAAAGAACTTATTTATTTCCACTGTATATAACAGTTGACTTTGTTGTGATTTTGTTTATTTGTTTTATTTTGAAAAGCAGTTTGCTTATACTGAGTCAAGGACTTTTTAGCTTCTCACACTGCCCAGCCAGTGTGGAGCTGGAGGCGCACAAGGAGCTGGGAAGGGATAACTGATCCCAAATGGCCACAGGGAGATTCCATGCCATATCGTGTCATGATGAACTATGCAACTGGAGATGTCAGCCAGGAAGAAACTGCTCGAGGTATGGCTGAGCATTGGTCAGTGCATGGTGAGCAGTTGCATAGTGCATCACTTGTTTTGTGCACGTGCATTATTTTATCATTGTTATTATTACATATAACAAATATTATATAATAATAATTATAACAAATAATAATTATAATATGTTATTAATATAATATATAACATGATATATAATGTAATATATTATATAATAAAATTATATAATATTAATAATTATAATATATATTACTATTATATAATATTTTTCCTTCCTTTTCTCTGCTGTTAAACTGTCTTTGTCTCCTCCTTTTTTCCCATTCTCTCCCCTGTCCCTCTGACGGAAAAACTGCCATGTTAACTGTCTGCTGGGTTAAACTAGAACAGCCATTCCTCCTCTTTGAGAATGAATGCCCAAGACAAGAGAGTATGCACAATGCCATCAAACTGCTTTTAATAATGGCTATGGAAAAATCCTGATAATGTGTTTGGAGCAGATGTCTAAACATCTCACATATAGATACTAATTTAGGTCAGAAGAGATGAATTCCAGACACAGACTGGAGGCAAAAGACACTTTTTCAGCAGAGACTTCACATTCTGTTTATGTACCAAAAGAATTCCTATCAAAACAGAAAAATTTGCAGCATCACACTCTCCCTTTGAAATTAGAGAGACGTTATTTTCTTGTTTTTTATGCACCAGATGACTCCTGTTTGCCAGTGTTGTAAAACAAATGGATACCTGGACAAACTCTTTAAGCTCAGACTGTTACAACAGATTATACATTACTTATTAGAGATAACTTTTGCATTTGCAGAGAGGGAGAAAGAAATCAGGTGACGGGACACTAAATCCGAGTAGTTATAGAATCACAGAATGGCTTGGGTTGGAAGGGATCGTAAAGATCATCATTCCCAACACCCTTCCATAGTTTGCCAGCCACTAAATCGGGCTGCCCAGAGTCCCACCTCATCCACTGTGGCCTTGAATGCCTGCAGGGATGGGGCATCCACAACTTCCCTGGGCAGCCTGCACCAGGGCCTTGCCACTCTCTGAGTAAAGAATTTCTAACATCTAACCTAAATCTCCCCTCTTCTAGTTTAAAGCCATTCCTCCCAGTCTTGTCACTATTAGACCACAAAGAAGTCAGTCTCCCTCTTATTTTTAAGCTCCACTCAAGTACTTGAAGGCTGCAATGAGGTATCCCTGCAGCCTTCTACAAGCTAAACAAACATAGCTCCCTCAAACAAGCAAAAAAAAACAAAACAAAAAAGCCACCTCAAACCCTGTACCCTTATTTCCCTTCCCAATAGGTAAGAAATCGTGCTTTGAGTGTAAAATTTCTCTTAGACTTCCAGCTTTATTTTAGAATCATCTTGCATTGCTATCGTCCTGTCTCCATCTGGACAATTGTCTGTTTTCCCTTCATTTGTATGAAAGACCTCCTGATCATTACTGATACAGTAATAAATATTTTTCCTCAAACTCAGAATGTTTAGCTCTAAAGATAATATTAAATGATAAAAGATGACAAAACTGAAAAACGGAAGCTAAATTAACATGACTTAAAAGATTTCTCCTTAGAAATGCATTCCTGTGGAAAAATATATTAAAACAAGAGTCTGATTAAACAGCTTCTTAATGAGGGAGAAANACTGATCCCAAATGGCCACAGGGAGATTCCATGCCATATCGTGTCATGATGAACTATGCAACTGGAGATGTCAGCCAGGAAGAAACTGCTCGAGGTATGGCTGAGCATTGGTCAGTGCATGGTGAGCAGTTGCATAGTGCATCACTTGTTTTGTGCACGTGCATTATTTTATCATTGTTATTATTACATATAACAAATATTATATAATAATAATTATAACAAATAATAATTATAATATGTTATTAATATAATATATAACATGATATATAATGTAATATATTATATAATAAAATTATATAATATTAATAATTATAATATATATTACTATTATATAATATTTTTCCTTCCTTTTCTCTGCTGTTAAACTGTCTTTGTCTCCTCCTTTTTTCCCATTCTCTCCCCTGTCCCTCTGACGGAAAAACTGCCATGTTAACTGTCTGCTGGGTTAAACTAGAACAGCCATTCCTCCTCTTTGAGAATGAATGCCCAAGACAAGAGAGTATGCACAATGCCATCAAACTGCTTTTAATAATGGCTATGGAAAAATCCTGATAATGTGTTTGGAGCAGATGTCTAAACATCTCACATATAGATACTAATTTAGGTCAGAAGAGATGAATTCCAGACACAGACTGGAGGCAAAAGACACTTTTTCAGCAGAGACTTCACATTCTGTTTATGTACCAAAAGAATTCCTATCAAAACAGAAAAATTTGCAGCATCACACTCTCCCTTTGAAATTAGAGAGACGTTATTTTCTTGTTTTTTATGCACCAGATGACTCCTGTTTGCCAGTGTTGTAAAACAAATGGATACCTGGACAAACTCTTTAAGCTCAGACTGTTACAACAGATTATACATTACTTATTAGAGATAACTTTTGCATTTGCAGAGAGGGAGAAAGAAATCAGGTGACGGGACACTAAATCCGAGTAGTTATAGAATCACAGAATGGCTTGGGTTGGAAGGGATCGTAAAGATCATCATTCCCAACACCCTTCCATAGTTTGCCAGCCACTAAATCGGGCTGCCCAGAGTCCCACCTCATCCACTGTGGCCTTGAATGCCTGCAGGGATGGGGCATCCACAACTTCCCTGGGCAGCCTGCACCAGGGCCTTGCCACTCTCTGAGTAAAGAATTTCTAACATCTAACCTAAATCTCCCCTCTTCTAGTTTAAAGCCATTCCTCCCAGTCTTGTCACTATTAGACCACAAAGAAGTCAGTCTCCCTCTTATTTTTAAGCTCCACTCAAGTACTTGAAGGCTGCAATGAGGTATCCCTGCAGCCTTCTACAAGCTAAACAAACATAGCTCCCTCAAACAAGCAAAAAAAAACAAAACAAAAAAGCCACCTCAAACCCTGTACCCTTATTTCCCTTCCCAATAGGTAAGAAATCGTGCTTTGAGTGTAAAATTTCTCTTAGACTTCCAGCTTTATTTTAGAATCATCTTGCATTGCTATCGTCCTGTCTCCATCTGGACAATTGTCTGTTTTCCCTTCATTTGTATGAAAGACCTCCTGATCATTACTGATACAGTAATAAATATTTTTCCTCAAACTCAGAATGTTTAGCTCTAAAGATAATATTAAATGATAAAAGATGACAAAACTGAAAAACGGAAGCTAAATTAACATGACTTAAAAGATTTCTCCTTAGAAATGCATTCCTGTGGAAAAATATATTAAAACAAGAGTCTGATTAAACAGCTTCTTAATGAGGGAGAAAACTGAAAAATTGTGTGAAGAAGTTCCTCTTCAAAGTTATAAAAAATTTGCTATGGTGATAGACAAATCTGATTTTACTAGCTCTTAAAGGTCAAGAGAGTTTCAGAAATGGTGTATTCAGGAGTTTTGCACTTAACTGTTTGAGATGATGAGGTGAAAATTTTATAAATTAGTAATACATGAGTAATATATGTACATCTTAAAAAAGCAGAATCCATTAAGCTGCGATTCCACAGATGCCATCACTTCACTGTAGGCCACAGTGACAGAAGCTATTGGATGTACTTTTGCTGGAAAGCACTGGATTTCTTAACTGCTTTTTTTCATGGTTAGTCTCAAAAGGAAAAACAGTATGGACAGAGCAAGCACCATTTCAATAGCTGCAAAGGACTTCATCAAAATCAGTTTTGCATTTCTGCACTTGACTAGACAGCTGTCAGTCTTGGACCACAGCACAACATTAAGGGAGGAGCCAGGTTACACATGGAGGTTAGGACCTAACATGGGTAACATGGGTAACATGCTGATTAGTGAGGACCTTTTCTAGGTGTCTCCAGCCATGCTATTGGAAGCCATGCTGATATGTTAGAAGCAACCCTTTCTTAAATATCAAGAACATACTTTCCATCAGTGCTGCAGATGATGACATGTATATGTTCTGGTTCAAAGTTGTGCTTCTTTTTGATTGATTTTCTCTGTTCCTTGCCACCTGATGTCAAAAATGAGTCAGTGCTTGCCTTTAGAGTGAGTCAGAACTGCAAGATATGGATGGACCAATAGAAGGAAAAACCAGTGAAAGATCAAATCCATCATTCGCGAACCCCAAGACTGTTATACAGTGTGTTTGCTGATTCTGTCTCATTGCTCTGTTACACCAGCATCAAGGCAATCCCTTGACCTAGCTCTGGGGCCAAATGGTTGTGCTTTCTCATTTGCACAGTTATCACCATCAGACAGATATTTCTCCTTAAATACTCAAATCTTAATTATTTTACCTCTTGGAAAGCAATCTTCTCAGTTACCAAAATGCTGGGCAGTAACTCAACTGAAGTTTCTGGATTCTGCTGCCAAGGATCAGATGACTGCATGAATTGCCACTATTCTTCTTTTCTCTCTCTCTTTCTTATGTAGTCCAAAATCTGCAAATGCGGTGTGTTCTTTTCCACCTTCTTCTGTGATTGAAGCTTCCCTAGCACCTCTCAGTTCTTTTGACATCACTTAATGATAATGCATATAAAAGAAATATTAATAAATAGAACAGCTCCATCAAACAAGCCAATATATTCTTTGTGACTCTATGATGTTCTTCACACGTAAATGTCTCTGTAGATAGCTATACAGTTACTAATCTGACACAGCTTTAATCAAGGCAGTTGCCTTTTGTGTCCGACTGCATTGTCAGCTCAGCTTCATTCATTCTAAAAGAAAAGTAATAATAATAATGACCCCAAATAAAAATGACCCCAATAATAATGACCCAAAAACAATTGCTTAGTTTGAATTCTTGTTCGCAAGCTCATTGGTGCACCCTTTCCATGTGACAATAATTTGTTGCTTCTCATATTCTCTTAAAGAACAGGTTTCTTCATATATCCATTGGTCACCTTACATAATTTGCTGACTTTTCATACTGGGCATATCCATAAAAAGTTTTTCAAATCCGAGATGTTTTTTTGGTGACACAGTTGTGATTTGTGTTCATGGTAAAGAATATGTTTAAGGGCAGGTTTGTTGCTCAGCATGTAAAAGATCTTTCCTTACACACAGAAATCTACCTGCCAGTTTCAGTAGCACAGTTTAGCCTTGCATTCTATATGCTTATCTGAAATCATGAAAATTAGAAATTTAAAATGTTCTGTGTAGTGCTTTTTAAGTGTCTGATGTCTTTCTAAATGGATGAGTTTCACTTCATTACCCTGTTCAGTGCAGAAAACATAATGTTTTTTGTTGTGCGCTGAACTTTCCCCTCCCCCTCTTGTTAGTGAAAAGTTTGCTTGTTCCTTTGGTTGTCAATGATTTATTTTGAGTGATCTGTGAGCTATTAAATAGACTGTATATTAATGATACAATAAGAAATATATTATCCTCTTAAACATGAAAATAGAACATGTACACTGCAGTCCTGATGAGCAGAAGAAAGACATTAATGTGCTGTGAATTTCTTAATAATGGAGAGGAGAACAAGGCAGTTACATTGTCAGGCAGGGAAAACGTTCCTGGTGAATGAAAAATAAGTTCCTTTATTAGGATCTTGGGATGGGGCAGCAAGGGAATATTAACACATCTAAAATACTGGCTGTGGAATTGCCTAATCAATAAAATCACTGATTTTATTTGGAGAATAGCACCTATTAATTAATTTTGCTCCCAGCCAGAAGAAAAAAAAAATCAAAAAACAATTGCAGGTGTTTTAATTCTGATTTAAGTGTTGTATGTTGTACAGGGTAAGATAATAATTGAAATGGCTTCTGAAAATTAAATAATTGAACCATATATTTTTCAAATAAAGCATCTTCCACTGAAGAAGTAGAGATATATATTCCTAAATTTTTTTTTTAATCAGCTTTGTTTTTAAAGAAGGGAAGTTCTAAAAATATAAATATCTTTTACTATAGAAAGTCCAGTTTTGTTTTAGCTGTAAGTCACAATTAAAAACCTTTCTATTAAAATAAATGCATGTAGGCCAAAAGTCTTTTTTTAAAAAAAGCTAATCAAAAGAGAAAAAAAAATTAGTTTGAAGTAAAGTTAGGATACAAATCAGTAAAAAATTCTTTAACAATTGCTCTGTTTTCTAGGGTCTTGCTGCGTATGAATAAACACACCAGGTCATTCGCTGGTGAGTGTCAATGAGCAAAGTAAATTTCATTAAGATTCTAAGAGTACTTTTTCTAATATATGTCTATTTACAGACATCCTATCATTTCTAGTATATATCTGTTTCAGCTGTACACTGTATAATAAAATATGGCTGATGGTGAATAGAAATTTTAGGAGTACGAAGTATTCCTGGTCAGTTACGAACCATCCCAAGGTCCTGATACGACCCTCACTGTCAAATGTTTCTCAGTAGTTCTAGATACTTTTTTGCATTTGCATAACATTTTGCCACACAGAATTTTGTATTTTGTTTTATTTCAGGACATTTCGCAGAGGTTGTGCGATCTTTTTACATTGTGTCCAGACACTCCTGTGTCAATGGACAAGAAAATCCAGTTTCACTCGGGGGATACTTTTGTAGTCACAGGCAAGTGAATGGACCTTCCAGGATTTTATTTGCAGCAGTTTTATTGTCCTGTCCTACAAACTGAAGGTCTGTTTCAAGCGGAAGGCCAGTAGATAGAAAATGCCTTTACAGCAGCAGCAAAGATCTCACTGATAGTGCTTTCTCCAGCTGAAGACTCAACAAAGTTGTCTTCACCTGGGGAATGCTCCCATGGCACCTAATGAGTTTGGGCATCTATTGCCTTTGTTCAGTATTCTGTGGACTTGCTTGTTTTTTCAAAAAACTTTGTCAAAATACCTTCTCTTCATTCACATCAGAACAGCTGAGAGCTGCAGCACTGTGGATAATTCTGATTTTATCTGCATACCGCTTTTATTCCACTATATTTGTTACTCTTGCCTGTTGAAGAGCAACTATTTATTTGCTTATGATAAGCTCTATGAAATCTAGGAAATGGCAACTAAACTCAGTACCTACATAATATTTTTCAGACAGTGTTATTTTAACGACACTAGAACTTTTCTGGCTTCCATATTCTGGCACATATTATTCTTCTGCAGTCGGAATATTTTAGTCAAGTTAATAAACTCCTTTTAACAGTTCAGGTAAAACATCTTTTTCAATTTTGTCCTAATTTAAAACAAGAAAGAAATTTTAAAAACTTAAAATGAAAGATTGTTTTTTTTTTGAAGTAGAAATAATTAAGAACCTTGTAAAAAATATCAATCCTCACGAACCAAAAGCCTTGCCTTTTGAAGACTTTTTTTTTTTTTTTCTTTTTATTGAGAAGTACAGTGTTGCCATTGTTCATTTTCTTGTTAGTTCTGGCTGCTATTCTACAAATCCCATGGACAATACAGTAATCTAGAGGCCCCTTACAGCTGGCTCGGAGAGGATTTGAAACAATAATGTTTAAAATATTCTTTAACAGTGCTTGACCTGTTCAAGTGACACGGTCATATCAATAAGGAGACTTCTGAAAACTCTTAGTGACATATTCAAACCCTATTGCCCATTCTAAAGCATATTAGAATTGATTTTCCTTACATTTGCAACATTATTAGTCAGAGTTTGGCTGTATGACTCTGGGTGAAATCTGAATAACACATTTACATATCACAAATGAACCTTCCTAAAATTTTGAAAACACTGTTGAACTAACAGAAATGTATGATAATTATGTAGTGTTAATCATCCAAATTCTTAAGGGATGCATGCAGTCAGAAAACTAGCTTCTCCTGGGGCCATCAGGTCATAAGAAAAGAATGACACAATATATTTTATGTGAGTTGGTAAGGATTAATTTTTTCTTCCAATATTTTCTTAACAAAACTGTAATATTTGTCTCTCTATAAAAGGAATATTCTTAAGTTACCCAGAAAATGAGGTTTACAGTACAGAATTCCGTAGTGGGATAAGATTTTCCTAGGGTAGTTTTAAATATTCGTCTATATATACATATATATACATATTTAGATTTAAATATATGTTCCGTGGATTTGAGTTTCCTTTAAAAGAGCAGAATAAGAGACTTTTTTTTGTTTGTTTTATTCCATGATGCAGATAAATAAAAAGTGATGAAAAGTTATTCGTTTTATAGAAAACAATGAAAGATGCTACAGCTGTCAGATGCAAGGAGTGAAGGTCAGTATAAACAAATTGATATCCATTGATGTTGTGTGACCTTCACTACAGATGCGAATTTTAGCTTGTTTAATCTGATATTTATTAAATAATGTATGTTCTCATGGAGGTTTAGTGTGCAAAGGGGAAGGAAAAAATGCAAAGTATCTCAAAGTATCTGAATGTGCAGAATGAGCACACTCCCTCTTCTGTAAGGTGGGAGCTTTAGGACTCATGGGACTCTTGTTCCCAATGGGAATGAAGAAAAATGTAACCATGAAAGTCAGGGAAACTTAAACAGGCAGCATTTTCATGAGATGGGAGGATAACAAGTGAAAGTTGAAATGAACTGAACAGATTTTGGGGAAGGAGACGCTACTGGGGCTTATTTAACTTGGTAAATTAAAGGAAAAGAATGTTGCAGAAATTGTATGTGAGGAATATAGGTGGAAAAACTCATCATGATCGTTTCATATCATCATAACGTATTGTTGGAAAAGTTGCTATTTATGAAGTATCTAATAACATGGGAGAAATTAATGCAACACTAGAAGCTTCTAGATGCTTTTGTATTAGTGACTATGTCACTTTCTTTTGCAACTGATAACTAATTTGCATATGGTTAGTTTTACAGTAATGGTATGAGTTCTGTATCCTCATTAATTCATTGACACAGATTAGAAAAAGTTTTTATTTATTTTCCTTCTGTCAAAACACATAGATGTAACTCAAAGCAAAACGAGTCTCACAGCTTTCTTATCTCATGACAGAGTACAAACTCAGCTTTTAAAAGCTTCTTATAGACGTACAAAAGGACTGGCTGGGGGAGAAGTGGTGACATCTACTGGAATTTTAAACCACTTCATCATGTTGCCATGGCTGCCAGAAAGACATATTTGGTTTAGGTCGAGAGTTGGATGAGTAATGCAGAAACAATTTCTACAGATACTTGTGCAAATTTACAATCAAATCTTCAGCCATCTTGGGGTTGCTTTTGGTGTAATTTCCTGTGTGCACTCATAGAGTTATTACGCTTTAATTGTGTGACTGTTGGCAGAAAACAAATGTTAAACTCACACTGGAATACTGTGAAAAGTGAATTTCAGATGTGCTTCCTGAGTGTCTACGTATCACAAAGCGGATTCTTTGAGCTTTCTTTACACTGGAGGATGGAAACAATATCAAGTGCTTTATGGCACCAGCCCCAATAGAACAGTGAGTTTGTTCTTGGATTAGCACCCCCTTCCTTTACAAGAAATTAAAAAATTCAATGAGTCATTTTGAAAGAGGAAGGAATACGTGGAGCAAATTGCATCCTGCTCACCACATTTCATGGAAAGAAGGAAGAAAACTCATCCATCATTAAATATATTCATTAAAAATTATGCACTCCGTTCCATTTAAAACATGTTCTAACTTTAATCTCCTGATTTCTTGGGGCTAGATCGTGATTGTACTGCATATCCAATAAGAGAATGAAGGCTTTTCTTGCATTCTGATATAGGTTTCTTGGACCTTGGGTCTGGGTGTTCAGGAGCAGTACAGTAATACATCTGCTGCTCCTCTCTCCCCTCTGAGAGAATCTGCAGAAGGGAGGAAAGGGCATGTGGGATTGCAGAAGATGAAGCAATTCCTATAAGCACAAAAAAATGCTGTCTGACTTGCTGGGATGAGCTGTGTGGAGTCAAACATCTCCTAAAATTTTAGTATTGTGATCCTGTAACAAATTCCCTCTGGGACAATGAAGAATGAAGGCAATAAATTGGCCCTTGAGATGTGCCTTCAAGCATGTTCTTCAACACTATATGTGTGCTGTAGCAATTTACTTATGTTTTCCCTTTTGGTCTATGCCTAATGGTTTAAGCCTTAAAATCCAAAGACTAACTGTATGACGTGATTCCACCTTACAATTAAAAATCTTAGTGAGGGTTGGGAAGCTTCCTCCTCTCCTTAAACTACAAGACAAATAAGCAATGTCCAAAGGAATTTCACTGGCTCGCTGACTCTCTCTATTACCTGGCAAACAGCATGCTTTGCTTTTCCAGTCTTTCCATACAGCAGACAGACTTCTGTGGTTTCCAGTGAATAACATTTAAATAATTGTTCTGATTCACAATTATTTAGTGGGGTCAAATTCATCTTCAGTATGGAAATGATAATCATGGCCAGACTTTACAGCATTTTGACATTTTCTTCAGTATTTAAAGTAGCAGGCACAGGAAATATCCAGGGGAAAATAGAGCCTGATGTTCTTGAAGTCTCACCACTATGTTTTGTCCTTAGCTTTTCTATTCTTACCTATTTCACATTATGGAATCTGTTTAGGTGGTTGGTTTTTTTTGGTGGTGGTTTTTGAAAGCTTCTCATGTAGCTCCCTTTAAGGATTTTCCACTGTCAAAATTTATTGCTATGCTATAACAAAAGAAAACTACCTGCTGTCATTCATCAAAATGCAACGCTGCCACTGGTCTTAACACCTGAGTCTGAACATTGCAGATGTGTTGACATTTTCACCTGTGGATTTACAACCTTCTGTAATATCCAATTCCTGAAGGCTTCAGTTGAGTCCTGTGAGGAAAGTAGATGACAGACACAATGACTGTTGTAGTTATGGGAGTTGTTTTGTTTCATCACTGTGCTGTGGTCACGACACTGGCAAAAGGACTGTGGAAGAGTGATAGTAACTTAACCGCTAAACTGGAACTGTTTGGCTGTCAGCAGTACAGTGAAAGACTCAGATCTGACAGCTTTCTGACTTCATTAATAAGTTCCAATCTTCCAAACTAATTTCGTTACTTCATCTTGACTTTCTTGCATTGTGTCTGATTTGCTAGACTGACAGGTTGCTGTCAATCCACCAATCTTATTTTGATGATAAATCTCAAGATTTATCATAACACAAACAATGCATTTTTAATTTAACAGAGGTTTCTCGAGTCGCTACTCATATCCATGTCCATTTCTAATACTTTTCATTGCTAAAAGCTACTCTTACTGCAGACCTTTGAATACACATAATCTGTACAATCTTCTACATTTTCAGCCAGCACTTGTCATCATTACTCTTTGCAGAATCAGACTGGATGCTCAATCTAGTAAAGAATTACACCTCTGTAAGTAAGAAACGTAAGAAATTTTCTGTACTAGGAAGCTGGCACACCATATGGTGTAAGTTCATATAATTTAATACTAGGCCAGCTTACACAAACTGTAAATCTGGCTGAAGACATTGTGGCTACAATACTGTAATGTAAGCTAATAAACAATAAATGATTGGGGGTGCTATTGTTAAAATCTCCCCCAGAAAATAGCCCATAATATCCAGTTAATAGTTAAGGTAAATCTGTCTGAAATGTATTCCTTGTCATTTGTGGCAAGGCTTGCTTTCAATCAGAGATTACAGAGAACATTCAAATTAGCAGTGAGAATTAGCCTCAATAACAACCTTGTTATTTATTATATTTGCATTTCCATAAGCTTATTAGTATCACTGTCTGGTTAGATTTGTTGGCTCCTTTTCTATTCTTTCTGTACAAACGCACAGCCACGGAACATTTCTGAAAGCAACAATTGTGATTTTATAATGAACCACAAGAGGGGGAAGAATGAACATAAATGAAAGACCTCGATTTTAATGAACAATTGTTACGTTCAGGACAATGCAGTGTTAATGCTGTATTTAAGAATGTTGTCCAGGTGTGGTGTGTGGAATGAAGAATTTGAATTAGTGGTGAGATGCTGTTCCTAAAATTCATCTTAATTACTGAGCTTCACTTAAAGCAGTGGGCAGACCACACTTCCAAAGTTGAAAATACCATGCCGAGCATATCGTCCCTTTCTTTATTGCCTTGATCAAACATAAAAAATGCTAATAGATTGAAAAAAAAATAGTGATCTCTGTGACCCAAATAATCATTTTTAAAACTTCCTGCCCTGCCTTTTGTTTTTGTTTGTTTGAGTTATTTAAAGGAGTTCGCTACCTCAAATAATCAGATGAGATTTTGGTCCCTGTATGAAAACTAAATCACCTCACTGTAGTGATTGTGGACTGACCCAGGGCTGGTGAAATCCCAAGACTGTTTGCAGGCAGCTTAAGAAAAATTTCCTTGTCTCCCGCAACCCGTATGCAGAAGCAGCTGTAATGATGACAGTAATGGGGTCACCTAGAGATGGTGCTCTGGGGAGCTGAGAGCACAGCCCTCTACAGCTGCATCAGCTCCTGGGACAGCACACACACGCCAGGCAACTTTGGCAAGCTATCAGCTTTCTAACCCAAGGAGTCTGTGGGGCTTGACGGTAGTTCCTATAGCCAGCTGGAGGACAGGGATGGAAAACATTTCAAGAAGTCACCCACTTCACTCTACCCTTTCTCCTATTTCAAAGTAGATATGAGGGGCAGGCAACTTTTCCCATTGTTATTCCTCAGTATCTCATGTTCAGTGTCCCTCCTGGCCTAGGTCATCAGTCCCCTGGGAGAGGGAAAGGAGAGAAAATGAGTCTTTCTCTCATACTAAGAAGCAAAGCAACAATTAGAACAGTAATATGAGGATAGTATTGCAGCAGGTGTTTGCAGCATGGCAAAAAAATAGCAGTGTAGGCTGAAAAGCTTCTCATTTCTCTCTGCAAGTAGTTGCAAGTAGCCCAGTAGACTATAACTCTGAGAGAGTATCATACAATATTATTAAGCAAAATTATAACGTCCTTAATTTCATGCTAAGAAGCTGAATGATGCTGAAGGAGGCTTACAGAAAGAAATTAGTAAGATAGTTCTACTAGAAGAAGGCAGAATGTTGATTACCAGCAGTGAGGTTTCCGGATTTGAATAATGGCACAGTTATTGTATGCATAAGCCCTAATGGTGTTTAAGTGGTTGCTGGAATGAGTGCAATTAATGTAATTTATTTGTCAGCATCCAAATACTATTATACTCTGAATAAGATGGGAGGTCCCTTGCCTAGCATATAGCCCTAGGATTTTTCTTTCTATCTCTCTTTTCACAAGTAATCGTTAATCTTCTAGCAGCCAAAATTAGTAATTGATTTTTTTAAATTATTATTTATTTCCCTCATTTCTAAAGGATGTCATCTACATCAGCTCCATTGGCTCAAACTGATTTGTTCTTGCTTTGTGTCATGGATTACAGAGGAGTGGTTTGGGATAATCAAGTTTGGCTTGCCACTTGAAGGCAATAAGTGAGCTTGAAGTTATAGTATAGCTCCTGAGTGAGTATACGCTTTTAGTGAGAGACCATGCCAGTTTGACTGGAAATCTTTAACTGTCATAGAATTAACAAAGAATTGATTGCTTTCTTGAATTGGTCTAGTGCTTAATGACCATTTATGTGTGAAAAAAGAAAAGGAAAAAGAGTGTATTTCTAATGTGATTTTCTTTTAACTGAAAGCTGAAGTTAATCTTCAGCTGTGGGATCTCGCCATGCCTCTTAAAAGAACTTTCTCTTCATGGACACTTTTCCTTTCTCTATGTAAGTATGACTGAGATGTGACATGAGTTTTAAACTACACAGATAAAACTTAACGTATTTCTCATTTTATGACCGTTGCTCTTAATCTCACATTTTTATAATTTTGTAAACTTTTCAAATATTATTTTTATTTTATTTTTAGGTCTAGGGACTCCACAGAGGTCATAAATGTGGACAGAACCATCTCAGTGCTCTTGTCTGATGTTCCCCTGCTTACACAGGGAGTCAGGGGCCTTAGAGTCCTGTTCAGACCTACTCCTTTACATAACATAGCTCTCTCAAATTCATACAGGAAATCAGGCTTGTGTTTCTAAAAGGCATGGTTAGACATCATCTAGAAACCTCATCCCACTGAAATCAGTTGAACGCAGAACCTTTTTTTTTTTTTAAATTAGGATTACCTATTGGTATTTAAGTCACCTTGGTTTATCAGGTGTTCCAGGGTGCTGTGTAAACCAACTGTGTGTTATGTAGCACCCCGCTACGTGCACTAATGTGCGAGCACTACCAGCTCTGGCACTGCATTCCTAGATAAATCAGTGCGAAAACAGATTTGTTGGTCCTGAACAAATGAAAGTTGGTGAATATGTTAGAATTAATAACAAAACTTTATCAACGTGCATTTTTTTCCAAGTACCCTAAAAGTTAACGGACTTTCTAAGTTCCAGCTGCTCACTGCACTAGGAACTAACACTGCAGGACTGTGCTGAGACACATTTAACTTCTAGTGTGGATTCAGGTCAATTACCTCATTGTGAGGCCACCAACGAGAAAACTGTGGCCGGTCTATATGTCAAAGTTCAACACAAATAGCATCTGCCAAAACCATCAGATTGGTGTTCATTAATCGTTTTATTTAAGTTGGAGAACCCTTACAAATCAAAGCACAAAAACAGGAATCTGATATTTACAGCAGTGAACGTGTACTCTGGTGAGAGGTTATAGATTTCTCTAATGTTTATTATTTACATGCTAAATCATTTTTTACTGGAAGCCTCTTTCTAGGTTACAAATAACGCACTTAAAATTTAAAAAATCTCATAAAAGAGAAAGTAATGTAGTTCCAGCGTAGAAAGTGGAGTTGTACAAGAGGTATGACTGCTATTTGTTCACCCTATCTTAACTTGTCTTGAAGGCAGTATCATATTTAGGATATCTTAAAAGAGCATGTAATATTTCTCTTGAGACACATCACTACAGATGGGAGATTTTCCCATTTTTTGGGGGGGTAAGCATGTTGTAAGCTTAGTTAATAAGGAAGCTCTATGTAATAGAACAAATGGATATTTAAAAGTAGAAATCTTGTGAAACAATGAAAGAAAAAGGTGGTTGAGTTCTACTGTGTATAATATGACAAACACAAGGTGCTTGACTTTTATTTCAAATAATCACAATTAGCCACAAATGGACTTTTCATTTTTCCCTTGCAAGTGTAGTAAAACCTAAGGTAAACTTTCCTGCCAAATTGCATTTATGGGAACCTCGCTTTCCTGTTCACTAGTTTTACTCCAGTTAATTAAAAGCAGCGTTCCTGCCCTTAGCTCTGGTTTTTAAGGTATTTGCAGAAGGGCTCATGCCCTGTCCAAAGTCCTAAGTGAGGCCAAATCAGAAGTTCTTCATGGATTCATACCCTGGGACTCCTGCACCTGGAGATTTGAGGTATGTTTTTTTGTAAAGTTCTCTTCTTCTTAAGATGGAAACCCTAAAATGCTGAAGAAAACAGACTTTATAGAATTTTATACAGAGCTACAGAGGTGAAGACAAGCTTACTCTGTGCTGATTCATTTGCTTGTTTCAAATAGGAACAGTTATTTGATGTCTCTACACGGGGACAAGGTGAGATGAATATTTGTATTTCTTTTTTATTTTTTTTCTTAATATTTTTTTTTTCACAAATATTTCTGACTGAAAAAGGTCTTTAAGCATTCTGCACTCACCTTGCTTTCCAATTAAGTTTTCTGGGCTTTCTAATGTGGTCCTTTGAGTGCTGGAAAGCAACAGAAACAAGAATGCATTTAATACCTGGTGTCTTGGCAGCAAAGCTTAGCACTCCAGAGTGGGGAGTAGCAGGTTCAACACCAACCCCAGGAGTCTTACTACTTGGACTGGCAGAGGGCTAGCGTAATGCACAGACAGTGAGCTCATTCTGCAGGTGGAGTGTTCAGCTGCATTGATCTTATGGCAAACCCAGCCTGCTAAGGTTTTGGAGAAACATTGGCTCTGATCTGAAAGGAAATTGTGCTGCCTTTCCCTGCCTTTCCACTAGTTTAGCTTGCAAGCTCTAATAACATTAAAACATAGTTTAAACAAGAAGGCTGACAAAGCCAGAAAGACACAAAATAATTTCCTAGAAGTACTAAATACAATAAGTAAAATTCTATAATCTCTCATTAGGTAATTGTATTTTCATGGGGTCAGCCAGCCTCCCTGACTAGGTTGAGGTCAATTCTAAAATATGTGTATTTATATACATTAGGTATCTGTTAATGAAGCATGAATTTCATCAGCAATGTGGGTGCCAAAATCAACTCATTTGGGTACATGTTTTGCATCTACATTGGTGTCTTACATGTCTGCTCCTTAGCTTGAACAGCAAGGTTGTATAGATGCAATGAATGGCACATGATAAGGAAAGAAAGCAACACCAGAAGCTTTTTCAAGAAGCATAAATTCTCCACATTTTCATTAGATGAAAGTCAGAGCTCAGACAATTTTAAGATGACAGGAAGCAAAGAGTAAGAAATGATCATGTTACCTGATCCAATAATATCTGGTCAGTGCAAATAATTATTTCCCTATAAGAAAATATGAAACTGTAGTAGATAAATGTGAAGCCCAACAACTATTTTTAAGCACTCTTTTTTGGCTAGAGGGAACTGAGTGGGGCTTCAGTTTAAAAATTCACCACTACTTTGTTCAGATCCACCACAGGGGCCCTGGAGAAGCAGCATGAAGACATTACCCTGTTAGCAGTTAAGAAATGAGCCCTTGTGCTTCTTACTTCTCCTGTCAGGCCACAGTGTTAAATGCAGGTTTTTTTTTTTTTTTTTCCCAACAATGACAGGCCTAGAAATGAAAACACGTACAAAATCCCTAATGAAAAACCTTACAAAATCACAGTATAACAACCATCTTCATCTGCAAGAACCACAGGCACAAATGCTATTTTGCCTTGGAAGTGAAGTGAGGTTATGCTCCTTCTCAACATGTAGGCTGGAACACTGCTTTGTTTTATTTAAGCACCACGGGGTCTATGGACAGCCATGACTTTGGTCATTTTTTATTGCCTGTTAAAGTGGCAGAAGTGTTTGAGAGTAGTAGCCAATGTAAAAAAGTGTATGAAGAAAGAATTCTTCAGAGTTCGGAAATGGTCCCCTTTCAGTCCTTAAGTTTCCATAGCTGAGCACAGGACTGCTGTGTGCTTTGGCAGTGAAAAATAATATAACATTTTTGAAAAAGCAAACTTCACCAGTAGCATATGTTGGAGCAACACTATAGGCTTCAAGCTGTATTAAGCCAACTATAATTTTGACAGCAGAAATACATCTGTCTCCTTGAACAAATAATCTGAGGGATATATGTAGATCCATATGAGCTGTTCTCTTAGTTTCAACTCAGTAATATTCATGTGAAGTAAAGGTGAGATTTTAGTAAGCGATAGCATAAGCAAATTATCATGAAAAAGACTACATCATGCTAAGAATTGTCTCATAAGAGACTGAATCCCAATGAGAAATGGTGACCAACAAGTGTACAGGGAAAAAGGGGATCTCCAAACTCTTCAGCTCTCTTCCACTGCCACGTGAAGAGAGGATGGGTAAGTAAAGGCAAGTTAGCCCTTGTTACTTCTTTGTATCCACACTTCAGGGGACAAGGAACTGAGTAAGGAGTATGGAGAAAATGATGATATATCTCTCTGTTCATATATGAATAACATACAGACTCCTGTCTAATTTATATCACTGCCTGACCCTAAATATTTATATGTGTATTTTAAAACTCAGTTTTGCATTACTTACTAAATAAACCATACAGTTGAAAAAAAAGATAAATTAAGGTGCAGTATGTGCTACTTGTTGGCAAGAGGCAAATTTTATGCACAAAAAATATCTTTTCCTCCTTGCAAATGCAGTTAAGTCCTTCTGTTTTTGTGAACTGTAAATAGAAAATCTGAGTTGAAGGGTCAGGTTTCAGTGATCCTACAAATTGAAATAATAAGATGTACCTTGAGGCTGACTTTTGAAATGTTATGGAGACATGCAGTCACAGAACTCCATATGGATTTTGTTTCCCATTTGTGAAATACATCTTCTTCTTGCTCTGTCAGATAATGACATCATATGGAGTTTGATAAACTCATGTCTTGGTGAAATCCGCCTTTGCCATGGACAGGGATAACTAAATATCCATTTCCTTTAGAGCTTCTTCAACTGTGCCATTTGCTGCCATTGATCATGGCCTTTTGTTTGCACAGTTTGGTGGTTCAAGTGATTAGAAGGCACTATGATGAACGGTGCCACACAGTAAGCAAAATTTACAGAGAGATGCTAAAGAGAGCTCAGCATACTTTTGATGTCTTATATTCTTATATGGTACAGTGTGAAGTATCCAGTGGCTAGTTACTCTATTGTGCTTTGGTATGTTATGAGGTATTTTTAATTCTGTAAGTACTGAGTTTTTCTGTACTTCTGTACTTCTGCAGTTTCTGCAGCACAGCCAAGAGGACTGACTGCAGAACAAAATGATAGCAAATAATAGGGAACAAAGTTTTGGAAATGCATAATTGGTGGATGAATAGGTTATACAGTTTGTGTATAAAAGAGGACGTTTTTTAGATTTGTATAAATAAGTGTATTACGGCGTGACTCTTTAAAGCAGTCAGCGTTCATATAAACTGATAGTTCCTCAAGAGAAGAAATGAAAAATGTCATGTCCTCTCTACGTGCCCATAGCTTGCTCACCTAGTGAGACCAATAGAAATCCTTCTGTTGATTTCAGTGGGTTTTGAGACAGAGCTGTAATTGCCCCTTGGAATGAAGGTACCTTTAGAGGCTGCTTGTTTCCATTTTGCTTCAGGTAACAGTGTTACAGTCTAGATTAAGAGGCTTTTTATGCATACCAGCTGAAAAGAAGTAGTTCCTGATTGCCCCTGCAAGAAAAAGCAATGAGTAAAACAGCTTAGGTTGCTGTTAGCTTGCTGGTTAAAAAGGACTGAATCTCTTTTTGAAAATCTATACAGTTGAAATCAGTGCAAACATCATGAATTTCTTGGGGAAAAAAATCAATGACATATTTCCCTCTTTATCCTTCTAGACCTGAAGAGTGTAATGCTGCTGAATATGCTGGCTTTTGTAAGAGATGTAAAGCAGATTCTGCGATCATCTGTGGTCGTTAAGAATCACCTTTTTTCCTTTTTCTTTTTTCTTTTTCTTTTTCATGAATAGAGGTGTTAGTGAAGGTGTTCTGGCCTAATTCCAGCTCTGGTAATTTGATTTTTCTGCCTACACACGTTCTTTCAGCAGTCTCATTTGGCTGAATATGTTGGGCTCAATTCAGTGTTGCCCCATGATACCTCTTGCATCAGTTGGACTGGTACAAATGGGTACTAAGACAACTGTATATCCTTTTTTTCCTGCTCATATAGCCCTTTGTTCCAAGATCAACTTTAATGCTTGAGACAGCTGTACCAGATGAATTTTCAGTAGCATATCTGTGCCACCCTTCCATCAATGGATGGCACTGGGGCATTTGCAGATGGGAGTATTCAGAAGGGACCCAAACAAGTGAATGGATTGGGTATTAGAGATAGAGTAGAAGCTGGAGGCCAAAGCATTCTCATAACAATGATTTTCAGCCCTGCAGTGACACACAGGAACATGATCAAATCAGCTTGTGGCAGGAAGTGTGACCCACTATGTGCTGCACAGTTGAATTTGTAGTGATGAATGGTATCAACATTTGGTAAGGATAATTCTTTCTGTGTGTGTAACATGGTAAAATGCTCCCAAAATTTCTCAGGAAGAGGACATGAATACTGAAGAAAGAATTACAATATTGGATGTAAGAAAGGAAGAAACACATGAGGCTGAAACAAGGGTCTGGATTGAAATGATACATCCTTTGCTCTGACAGATACAAGGATATACTGGCAAACAAGGCTGCTATCTTTCAGTTGTCAAACTGAAACAACATAAGACAAAGAAAGGTCAGACACAGTGCAAAACTCTCATTTTTCATCTAGATTTTGAATAGTTTCCAATATGGTATCTGCTCCAAGTAAGTTCATCTACCCTTCGTTATACAGGGGCTCTTCAGCAAGGCATGAGATACTGCAGGATGCCTGAACAGCCAGGGGTTGGCTGAGGCTTGATAGACTACAAGAAATCTGGTTTCATGGTCTCTCCACAGAGATCAGCAGGAGCTAATGTTGGGCCAAGTAACTAGGCAGATTTCCTCACATCATTCCTTGTCTTAGAGTAACTCCAGGCATGTTACAGTTTTATATCCAGGGATTTTATCTTACCTTTACAACAGAATCACAAGACCATAGAATGGCTTGGGTTGGAAGGGATCTTAAAGATCATCTAAGTCCAAACCCCCTGCCATGGGCAGACACTAGATCAGGCTGCCCAGTATCCCATCCAACCTGGCCTTGGACACCTCCAGAGAGGGGGCATTCACAGCCTCTTTAGGCAGCCTGTTCCAGCACCCACTAAGTAAAAAAATTTCTGCCAAGTGTCTAGCCTAAACCTCCCCTCTTTTAGTTTAAAGTCATTCTTTCTTGTCTTATCACTATAAGAATATGTAAAGAGTCAGTCCTCCTCCTGCTTGTAAGCTCCCTTTGAGTACTGCAGCAAGGTTGTCCCACAACATTTTCTTCTCCGAATTAGACAAGCACAACTGTCTCAAACTTTCTTCACAGGGGAGGTGCCCCAGGCCACTGATCATCTTTATGGCACTCCTCTGGACCTGCTCCAACAGCTCCACATCCTTCCTGTACCAAGGGCCCCAGGCTTGGATGCAGTACTCCAGATGGGGCCTAACAAGGGCAGAGCAGAGGGGGACATTCCCCCCCCCCTCCCTACTGGCCACCCAGGATACTGCTGTCCTTCCAGGCTGCATGTGCACACTGCTGGATCATGTCCAGATTTTTTTTCCATCAGGACCTGCAAGTCCTTCTTCCTGGGGCTGCTATCAAGGAGTTTTTAAGTCAGCACTCATCTGGATTTCCTTGACCCAAGTGCAACACCTTGTGCTTCACCTTGTTAAACCTCTTTAGATTCTCATGTGCCCACTTTTCAAGCCTTTCCAGGTCCCTCTGGATGGCATGCTTCCCTTCTATTGTGTCAATTGCACCACTCAGCTTGGTGTCATCAGCAAACTTGCTGAAGGTACACTCAAATCACACAGTCTATATCATTGATAAAAATGTTGAGGAGCACTGGTCCTAAGACAGACCACTGGGTGACATCACTTGTGATATCAGCCTCCACCTGGACGATAGACCTGTCGAAAACTCTCTGGCTATGACCATCTAACCAGTTCTTTATCCATCTAATAGTCCAGCCTTAAAATTCATCTCTCTCCAATTTACAGATGAGGATGTGGTGTGGAACCATATCAAAGGCCTTGCATAAGTTCAAGGCAACATCAGTTGCCTTTCCTCTGTACACCAGTGCTGTTACTCCATGTTAGAAGGCCACCAGATTGGTCAGGTATGATCTATCTTTGGTGAAGCCATACTGGCTGAGTTAGATCACCTTCTCATCTCGCATGTGCCTTAACATCTCTTCAAGGAGGATCTGCTCCATCATCTTTCCAGGCACAGATATGAGCCTCGCCAGCTTGCAGTTCCCTGGGTCTTCCTTTCTGGTATGAGAGTGATGTTTCTCATTTTTCAGTCAATGGGAACTTCACCTGACAGACATAATTTTTCAGGTATGATGGAGAGCAGCTTGGCAAGCGCATAAGCCTGTTCCTTCAGAACCCTGGGGTGGGGTAAAATAAGTCCTAAGTCCTTTCCCTCATGGAAGGGCAATCAGAAATCATGATATGTTTAACTAGTCTTGACCTTCCCCCAGTCCTCATTGGAGTTGTTTGTTTTGTTGTTCTTATTTTGTTTTGTTGTTCTTATTTTATGTTGTTTTGTTGCTGTTGTTTCAATAAGGCTTTCAAACTGAAACATCAAAAACTGTTATTTCACCTCAGGAGAGATATGGCGCTTCTGTCCCTGGTCTGTGTGCATTACAGTGAGGACAGG
>VXAB01012773.1:308883-354050 GCA_013399175.1 Odontophorus gujanensis
ACAGTCTATATCATTGATAAAAATGTTGAGGAGCACTGGTCCTAAGACAGACCACTGGGTGACATCACTTGTGATATCAGCCTCCACCTGGACGATAGACCTGTCGAAAACTCTCTGGCTATGACCATCTAACCAGTTCTTTATCCATCTAATAGTCCAGCCTTAAAATTCATCTCTCTCCAATTTACAGATGAGGATGTGGTGTGGAACCATATCAAAGGCCTTGCATAAGTTCAAAGCAACATCAGTTGCCTTTCCTCTGTACACCAGTGCTGTTACTCCATGTTAGAAGGCCACCAGATTGGTCAGGTATGATCTATCTTTGGTGAAGCCATACTGGCTGAGTTAGATCACCTTCTCATCTCGCATGTGCCTTAACATCTCTTCAAGGAGGATCTGCTCCATCATCTTTCCAGGCACNTGCCTTACCATCTCTTCAAGGAGGATCTGCTCCATCATCTTTCCAGGCACAGATATGAGCCTCGACAGCTTGCAGTTCCCTGGGTCTTCCTTTCTGGTATGAGAGTGATGTTTCTCATTTTTCAGTCAATGGGAACTTCACCTGACAGACATAATTTTTCAGGTATGATGGAGAGCAGCTTGGCAAGCGCATAAGCCTGTTCCTTCAGAACACTGGGGTGGGGTAAAATAAGTCCTAAGGCCTTTCCCTCATGGAAGGGCAATCAGAAATCATGATATGTTTAACTAGTCTTGACCTTCCCCCAGTCCTCATTGGAGTTGTTTGTTTTGTTGTTCTTATTTTGTTTTGTTGTTCTTATTTTATGTTGTTTTGTTGCTGTTGTTTCAATAAGGCTTTCAAACTGAAACATCAAAAACTGTTATTTCACCTCAGGAGAGATATGGCGCTTCTGTCCCTGGTCTGTGTGCATTACAGTGAGGACAGGNCCCTGGGTCTTCCTTTCTGGTATGAGAGTGATGTTTCTCATTTTTCAGTCAATGGGAACTTCACCTGACAGACATAATTTTTCAGGTATGATGGAGAGCAGCTTGGCAAGCGCATAAGCCTGTTCCTTCAGAACCCTGGGGTGGGGTAAAATAAGTCCTAAGTCCTTTCCCTCATGGAAGGGCAATCAGAAATCATGATATGTTTAACTAGTCTTGACCTTCCCCCAGTCCTCATTGGAGTTGTTTGTTTTGTTGTTCTTATTTTGTTTTGTTGTTCTTATTTTATGTTGTTTTGTTGCTGTTGTTTCAATAAGGCTTTCAAACTGAAACATCAAAAACTGTTATTTCACCTCAGGAGAGATATGGCGCTTCTGTCCCTGGTCTGTGTGCATTACAGTGAGGACAGGTACACAGGATAGACAGAAGCACCATATTTAAATACAACCAAACACACATATATAGTATTAACACATATTATTCTTTTCAGAAATACTGATGTGTTTGCTCTTGAAAATTTCATCATAGGCTATCAAGGGTTAAAGAAGCTTTTTAAAATCAACTTCTATTGGACTATTTTGTTTGGCCAGTATCTGACATGAGTTGTACTGAGCACATTTTGCCACCTGGCCAATTTTTTTTCCTGCCAAGCTATTCATTCAGGCTTGCGGTGTGAAAAATAGATGTTTAATAGTCAATGAAGTACTATAGTATGTAATAGTTTATAAATTTCCATGACTTATTATACTTAGCCTAAGTGACTGTTTATTAAGTGTATTTAAAGCCCCCCATCTCATTAACTTACGGCACTGATGATTCCCGCCTCCTACCACTGCTGCTTCTAATGGAAAATATTCACCCATGCCTTTTGCCTAGGGCATGTGAAACAACTCAGTGGAAAAGAGACTGCCTGGATAAGAACAGGACGTAACCCTTGGCTAGGTACAATATGTTTATCATTTTCGGAAGTAAAGTGAATCTGAAATATGAGATACATATGTTATGGACCAAAAATCTATAGAAGTACTTTGTATGAATTACAGCTGCCAATATCCTATCCCTTTCTGCTTTGGATTTACAGTGAATGATATGGTCAGTTTTATCAATAAAATATGTCTCGTGTAAAAAAGAAAAAATATATATATATATATATTATTAAACCAGCAACTTAATTATGAAATACCACCTTTATTTTCTTAATGAAATTCCATAGTACTTCAGGGAAATATTACATACTAAGGTTAAATAAATTCTTGGTTAACAAAAAACAGGCCCAGTCTTAACTTTAGCGAATCTACTATTAAACGTGCAAGGAGAAAGTCAGTTTCTCTAACTGGGCAAGGCTGCTAAGTATAAAGAACATATTTTATTCCCTTACATTAACCTCTACAATGAGAAAGGTCATTTGTCGCTCTTGCTAAGTTGTGTGAAATTCATCAAAAGGATCCCACTGACATCAATGAGATGAGCAGCCTATTGCCATATATAGTTTTAGTACGCAACTAAAACTCCAGATTAATTTCTGAGGTAATCCTATCTAAGATACTGGGATCATAATACAGTTAACTTTAGTCCTCTAACATTTGGCTTACTGCTTCACATTCTTTACATCCATTTCCTGAAGGCCTTTTGGAAGCTGAAGTTAAGCATAAGATAATGGCACTATGAAAACAGAAGAAATGGTAAGTACTATGATAATGTGAAGATGAGGGTCTAATAAAGGTAAAAGGATAATGTGCACAAAACCCCCATTGTTAAGGAACATCTGTAGATACAGCTTTTCTGAACTGAGATCTTAAGTTGGCACAGATTTCACGGAGCAGCCCATTCCATAGACTATCAGATGCCATGCATAGAAATAACCACAGACATCATCACTTCAACCTGCACTGCGATAAGCAGAGCAAGAGCAGGGGCACCTGCGCCGCACAGAGCGAAGCTTATCACTTGGCCTGCTCCCAGGTGTTTCCACACAGCAGACAGGAAAACACACACCCTGGTGTCGAGGGGGTTAATGTGACATTGCAAAAGGAGCTTTGCTGTTTGCTGTTTTGTTTGGCCAATAGCTGACACAAGCACATTTTGCCACCTGGCTAATTTTGTGCTGCCAAGTTATTCATTCAGGCCAGTGGTGTGAAAAAGGAGACGTTTAGTAGTCAACAGAGCACTATATAGAGTAATAGTTTATGATTTTCCATGACTACTTAGATGCTGTTCAAATTATTCTTGATTGAGCAAATTATTCTTTTTAAAAATCATCCAATTCACTTATTTACTAACGATTCTATCCCCTCCCTCCCAAGCACCATTTTCCCAAGCCGTTTCCCTGTTAGAGGGGACTGAGCCAAACGAAAGCTAAGCGCACCCGATAGCTGAGATTACAACTTCCAAAGACTTTCCATCCAGGCATTAAGGTGAAGCATTAAGGTGAAGCGAATTCCTTCCCGAACGCTTTAGGAAACGCCACATGGAGGTCAAGTTGTGCTGTGTGAAAACACGGACAAAATGTGACGCTCCTTCCTCGAAGTTACTCTTTTCGACAAGTTACGCTTGCTTGCCATTCCGTTTTGCTTGCTTTTAAGCTGGACGAGACTGCCCTGACCTTCGCAGGGATACGTCAGGCTGCCTGAGCGGGACGCAAGGGCGCGAACGAGCAGACAAGGGCGGGAACCGGCAGGCACGGCTGGGATCCGCATAGCGCCGCGCGCGGGGGCTATAGGGGCGGAACAAGCGCGAGATCCGGCCAGAAAATGGAGCTGGGCTGCGAGCTGCGGCTTCGTTTGTTTCCTGTGGTGAGGAAGGCGGGCTGCGAGCCCTGCCCTCCCCCGACAGGCGCACGAAGCGCTCGCTTCCTGCAGTAGATGGCTATTCACACACTCTCCGGCTATCTGCAGTTTTAGTTTTGCTTTAGTTACCTGATTGAAAAGCGCTTAACTCTTCGCGGATGGAGAATTCTTGATGAGGTCACTCAAGGTTAACGTTGAAACACTTCCTTGTATCTAATAGGTAGTACCTATTAATAGACGATTTTTTTCTCTTCTAAGGTAGTGGCACAGGCTCCTGCATGCATGCTGGAGACTGTGTTCAGGGAAGATTTGTTTTGTACTTGTTTGCTTTTATAAATAGTTCCTACTGCGATAGAGATCCATTGTCTCTTTGTGCACGCACACTGCCACCGTGTGCAAGCCGATTTCCAGACGTTTCCTGACCTTTGCTAGTCCAAAAGGAGGAGGGCCAATCAAGGCATCTTACTCTACAGTTGCTAGTTTATTCAGCAAGAATGTCGGAAGTTGCCAGAGCAAAATCCTCTTCAACGAGTTTATCTGGTGTCACACAGTTTAGAGAAAACACTGGTGTTAACATTCCTTGTGTGGCTTAATTCTTTCGATACAGCGTAGCAACACCAGTGGGGTGAGATGTTTGTTATGTAGGTCTCCATGTTGTTTCAAAGTCTTTATTATTATGACGGCAAAGTCTTGTTCATTAAAGTTTCACAATCCATTTTCATTAGGATGAAACTGATTCTGTAAATGAACAGTTGCTCTGAAAAATCAAACCCTTGCAGCTATCACAGGGGAGGTACAAAGTCTGTATTAATTATCAGGAATATGGTGTCGATCGAAGATGTTAATTGCCCTGATGGTTAGTTATTTGGGGAATTGCCATGCATTTCATGCAGGGATAATAAAAATGAATTTTTAAACAAAGAGATCTTAAAATAATATATAATCTGTAGAGAATACCAACATCAAAGGCTTATCTCAAAGCTTTGAATTTTATCTTTGTGGTCCAAAATGTTAAAGATGAACTGAGCAATATTTCAGCTGGTTCAAGTTTGTGAGAGGAAAACAAAACAAGAGTTAATTAACTGTTATTACAAACCTTTTCAACTTTAATTTGACTTTCAAATATTAGCATTTATCTATGAACTATGCTTCTGGGTTTGACAAATTAGCTTTCACAGAGCAAGTTTAATTAGGCTTCATTGTGCTTTTATGTCACTTTGCACAGTTCCAGACAATGAATGGATTAACTTACTAAAAGTCATATATTGAAAAGAATTTGTTGAATGCTAAAAAGGTTGACAAAGTTGCAAAGCTTTGCCAGCCTAATGTGCAAAAGATGCATCCTGTTTAGCATGACAACGCGCATTCTTCGCAGAGAACAGCTGGTGCTGACACACACTTCCCTGCCTGGCTGCTGTCAAGGCCCACGGGCTATTTCACTCCCATACCACCCTGAGAAAGTGTTGGATGTATGTTTACTACCAAAGTCTAGTACCTGTGAAGGCAGGAGAGAGAGAGAGAGCTACAGTTGCATACCACTTGAATAGGTGCTGGTTCTGTAGCTGTAATGAAATTATCTCAGAGTGAACTTGTGTTTCTGATTTATTTTTAGATACATGTATGTATCCAGTGGCATTAGGGATGCTCCATATTTATGCCTAAGAGATCAAAAAGGAAAGAAAAGTAAGCATGAGACTATGAAGCAATATAGCTAGCTGATTGGACTCAACATAATCCCAGGTGAGAGTGGTGAATGTTGTAGAAAAGTATAAATAGATCCTGACATTTGAGAAGCATGTTGTTGCTCTCCTTACAAAGAGATGTGTCTCTTTAGGACTCACTAAGTATGGATCTGGCACTACAGTAGATCCTGTGTATAGGACAGCCGAATTTTTGGCTGACTATTAGACATCTGGTTGTCTCCAGTTTCTGTCCTTAAATGTAGCAACACATGCTTCTCTGCCTTATTGGGCATATAAAAGAGTTGACCTCTTCTGTCTAGAAAAGACGTAGCTGGTGCTTGTCATAATCAGGAAATCTTGAAGAGACCTGAGAAGTGATTTTGTGGAAATTATGCTTAATAAGAAAAACTCATGTCAGTTTGTGAATGGATAGAAAGAGAAGCATGATATTTTTTTAAGGGAGCAGAGCAGTGTACCCTACCAATGAATGCCTTTCTGGCTCCATATAAAGTGGCAGAAAGAAAAATATACGTTATTGAAGCAGGAGTAGGCTTGTGCATCTTCACCCATTTTGAATCCTGAATCTTAGTAACCAGTGTAATTTAGGCTCACATCAAGACTGTGCTAACTCATGGCTGGCTCACTGCCTGGAGGGTTGTTCCAGCAGCTGATACTGCACCAGGATCATCCAGACAGGCCATTTATTCTCCAAACATATCCTGTATTCCACTGGCAAGAAAAACCTATGCCATATATGTTGATTGGCTCACTGCCAGTTAAAGATTTTCTCCATGCAGAAGGATTGCCTGGGGGCCTGCTGGTTTCTGGGCTAATAGCTGAGGATGTACCTTTTTACCTTTGGGGTCAGAATGGTGCTGGGGTCTGTGGCTTAGTTGAGGAAGGTCATGGTGTGTGAAAGACAAGAAGGGCTGTGTGTGAGAAAGCAATAAAAAAAGTTAGAAGAAAGACTAAGTAGGGAAGGAGAATGCTGCACAGAACCAGAGGGAACAAGGAAAACACTGTTTAGTAGCACTGAGTAAACAAAAACGTAGGGATATTATTGGGGGGAAAAAATGAAAGCGTGCCCCAGAAATACACTGTAGGGCAGAGATAGAACGCAGAGAAGCAGCAAACATCTGAGAAGAGTGTCAGGCTTCCACTTGAACTACACAGTTTCTGGTTATCACTAGCTAGCTCAGATCAAGTTTGTCTCAAAGGTATCTTTGCTCCAGTGACCATTTTGAAAATAGTCCTTTAAATCTATGAGAGTAGGTGCAGCTTTAGCCCTTTCGGTGCACTATAAATGTACACCTTTTTCTCCTCTCTAGCTGACACCGGCTACTTTGTTTTTCTATAGGGCCATTATTTGGAATTTTCCTGTAATTTTTACACATTTTAAAAATATATATACATACAATAGAAATCTAGATGAAAACATCTGAGAAAGGAATCAGATGGAATACACAGTATGCCTTTGTAAACTCCCATTCTCCTCATCAGGATTTATGAGTACTCAGGAAAAATGGGCCCAGAGTAAACACCTTTAACACTATCTTACATTTTCCTAAAATTCAACTCAAAGAATACATAAAATATAAGAGGTTGCTTGTATGGGAACTGGCTAGAAAATGGAAAAACAATTTGTAGAAAACTTCAAAATATTTGACATAGTTGTTTTATGAAGTTTAAAAAAGCAATGTTTGCAAAACACATGCACTATTTTAGAAATCAGTCTTTTTTCTTGCCTTTCATAATTTTCCTTTTTGGTACTGAATCAGTTTAAATCCATAATGTCCACAAGTGCTTACTTCCAACTTCCTTTTTCCATTCTCTTCTGCTTTATCTAATTGGAAATGTTACAATTTAAAAAAATAAATAAATAGTAGTCTCTTCTTTCCTAATCCTGAGAAATTAGAACAGTTTCAGTTCCAGAATGCAAATACACATGAAACTAAAAATCTTAGTTTACTAAAGAGCATTTCCCAACAGCTTTGACATGTCAGACACTTACATGTATCATTTTGGTCCAAAAACACCATTCAGTATTCTATTTAGTACTTATCCTGATTGATTCCAAAGAGAGCTTTCTGAATAAGAATAGCATAAAATACTAAGTAAGAACTTCAAAATTTGGTTTGCTTGCTTTAAAGGCCTCAGTGTTGGAAAGATTGATGCATTTGCTTTATATGTGTGCACTGTAAGTAGGTCCTTAGAAGTCAGTGGGGCAAATCCGTAGTTGATATTGATTGCTATTCCTCAACAAATTTCAGCAAAGTGATAACATTTATGGTTGCTGAAGATCTATTCCTCAGGGACTACACTCTATTGTAGAGTTGCATATTTAAAAGCTTTTGCCAGACTTACACCAAGTCTATTTCCTCTTTGTTTTCAGAACATTCAATCAGCCCTTTGTAGTATTTCATTTCACTGCAGTGATGACAGGAGTTTTATTTCAATGATGGAAGAAAATCCTATACTTCTGTGGAAGATAAAATGTTACAAACAAAAGGCAAGTGGTAAAGCAGACATACATACTACGTTTTACTAATATGTATATATGCATATACGCACACACTTTCAGGACATTGTTTTCTGCCCATACAGGTATGGAATTATCTCAATTACACCTTTGTTCTGTGAAGGGGTTTTACTCCCTTCTGCCAGTATTACTGCCTTGTCCAGTAATGTACATGGATTCTATGAAAACATTGCCAAAATCCTGGTTTTGGTGTGTTTTAGTTTTCTATCCCATTGAAAGATGAAAACAAGTAAAATTTTTCTTCTTTGTTGTCACATCTGACAAAGGGCTTACAGGGCAATTTATACTCTCAATTTCTGCCTGTGCAGGCTCTTCTCTTTTTTCAAGTGTTAGGCTGATTTTAGAGTATGCTGATTAGAAACTGCTGTGTGAGACTGCCCTGTGTTCTCTCTTTTCATCTCCTTGTATGCTTATGCAGTGCTAAATGGAGCTTTTCTGTTTTTTGGGCTTTGCTCTCTAATGGTTTGTCCTTTAATTTTTCTACTATTTGTCCTCTGCATTCAGTAGACAAATAAAAATTAATATTTAGGTTGATTTTCAAAGACTTATAAGTGGACCCAGAAATATTTTGGGAGAGAAACTAAAAACTGTGAAGCTGTTTTCCAAAGTGAGTTCTTTCAAAAAATAAGATGAAGGTAAGAGTTGGTGTCAGGGAGAGCTGACAGGGAGCTTTTTGAAAAAAACAGCAGCAACAACAGCCCAGATACCTGCGTTAATAAATATACCCAAATCTGAACTTAGATTCTTCCACAGTGGAAATTCTGACAGGTGAACTTGGGGGCAACAAGCTTCAGCTGTGTGATACAGTTGGAAAAGGATCATCAGACTTAGCCAAATCATTTTGACATGGCAGTACTTCCATAGGCAGAACACAAATGTAAGGCTCAGGTTGTCTTTTACTGCTGATTCAGGGAGTATAATTATTTTCACACTTCTTTTCTGAAAAACTGCAAAATGATCTCGGGTAATTAGAAACAGTAGTCTTACTTGTAGACTCAGCAATATTTAAACTCTATAGCTACCTTCTTATCCAAAGCATGGTTCCCAGAACCCAGAAGATGTGGCTCTAGGCCAAAACCCCTAGCCCACCCTTACTCAAGGGAGGAATTATGGTCTTTGTCTTTTGCTGAAGGAAGAATGTCTGCCTCTTGCTTCTGAGGTAGCAGCAACTCTTGAGTGTGCTTAATTCCTGGGGTATCCCTCTCTTGAGTTTGTTTTCTGGAAATTGCTCCCACCAGCTTCAAATGCTATGTCATGTCCAGCTGCCTTCAGCCAGAAACTGATTTGATGTATGAAAATGAGGATGATAAAAATGAGGTAAATTAAGTTCCTCAGATTTTAGGGGGAGGATGTTGAATTATCCCCCCCCTTTCATGTGAAAATGTGAAAAGGATGAAAGTATGTATTCTTTGGAGATATTAATCCTCAAGAAACATACCACTGCAAGAGCAGCTCCATATACCTACTAGGTGGAAACAATCTGCCACTAGCAAACAGTGCACTTTGCTCACCAGTAAGCCGCTGTTACTGCCGATTTTGCAGGTAGATTGTCACCCATTTGCTGAGTCGTTCCATGCAATCTCTAAATCATTGCAGGCCATCTATTTGAAAAACGTTAGTGGAGGAAGCATAATGTGCTTTCATGGTAATGTAAAATGCATTAGAAGAGAACTGTATGATGCTTACCTCTCAAATTACAGAAAAGACAATGACGACCATATGTGCAAATGCAAATTATACATAAAAATATCATAGATGAATCCCTGAGCTGTAACACTTGTTGTTCATTTCTATAAATATTAACATATCAGGATTTATTTTGACATACCACTAAGATAAGTGCTAGAACTGACAATAATAATGTATAATTTATGTCCTTCGTATTACCTTAACATCACTATGCTTACATTATTGCATAAATTAATTTAATGTTTCTGACATGCAGCAGATGATTCAAGCATTTGTTCTTTTGTCTTCTACTGGTTTCTGTTGCTGTTTTCCAAATTACAGAATATTATTATACTCTAATGTTTATTTTATGGTACATACAATTCATAAAGTCACTTTAAAGTTCTGAAAGCTTTTATTTAGCACTCAGATAAACATGTGTTGTTATATGATGCAGAAGGATCATTAAAGCTTTTGTATATTAAATAACTTTATGCTTGTGATGCAAATTGACAATAGCTGAGAAATGCAGAGCTCAGGATAAGTCAAATCTGCAGCCTGTAGTATCAGGGTACTTAGGGAATAGTATGGCTGGTACCAGGGGGAAGTGAGAATCTCTCCCAAAGGTATATAAAAAGCTCCCATCTTTAGCAGAAAAACTGTTGGCATTTGTCACTTGGAGCCACAGTCCCGTTTATTACTCAGTCCGTATTACAGGCAGTTGTGTCATCACGTGCATTTTCATATGGCCACCAAATGCAGTTATTATGTGCCTGTTCCATCCCACCAATTACACTGTGGTTTTGTTTTGCACTTGAGGTAAGAATTCAACTTTGTCTTTTCCATACAAAAATCCCTCTTAAAAGGCAGAATAGTCTCTCTGGACGTTAAATTAGGAATGGGTTTCAGAGAATTGACAGTTAAATCCCTTAATTTCCTTGCATTTAACAGAAAGAAAAAACAAGTTCCCTTTGAAAACAAAACAGAACAAAACGAACACTGGCAGCATCTGTGTCATTTCCTTTGGACGTTTTTCAGCAGTGGATAACTGGGGGCACTTTCAACATTCAGTAATTGTTAATAAAGACCATGCATCTCCACTGGTTTTGGAGAATGCAAGAAAGCCAGGCTGTTCACAACTCCTCAGCCCAGGCCAGCAGCCTGCAGAACTGCTCTTGGAGAGGTCGCAGGTTGAAGTTCCTCGACTCCTCCTCGACTCAGTACCGCAGACCTGCCACTTGTATCCCTAGAGGTACTGGGAGCACAGCTCCATCATTGGCTGTAACAGCTCTGGGTTGTGGAGGACAGAACACACATAGCAAGAGTTTTTACTGGTAGATCGTCTGGACTGCTTCCCTTGGTTTTTAAAGTCTTCCTGGTTATGTAATCCCTAATTGGTATTATTAAAAAAAAAAAAATGTTAAAAAAGAAGAGAGGTATGGAGACTGGCTTTGCCCTATGTTTTTCACAGACACGTGAGGAACTTATAAGCCTGTGTCATCTACTCGGTGTACATTTCTTGTGTTCTTGCCCCAAAATCCAAGCAGCTGTAGGCCTCACTTAAAACCAACTAGGTACTGCTGTGATTACTAAACTAAAGACCATCCTTTAAAATGAGTAAAAATAATTCAGTACCAACACTAACCATCAGTTCATTAGGTCACAGGCTTTTATGTGCTTGTTTATTGCTTTTGTTTGAATATTGAATAAATGGAACTAAGGTTAAGATGGTTTGGAAGAGTCACATGTATGAGTATTGCAATAAACCCAAAGAAAATATTACGGATACTGGGAAGATCTAGTAAAGCCTAGGACACTTGATATTTCATTGCAGCAACCCAAGTAAGGACCTCATCTTTGAAGCAGAATCTATAGCCCTGAATTATAAATATACCTACTGATCTTTTCTGGATAGCTATTGAGAAAGTTAGTTAAGAAAATCTTCAAAACAGTTATCATTTGTGCAGAGCTACAAAGCACCAAAAGAACACTAAGGAACAGGATAAGTTTGCTGTGCTGAGAGACCACTGATAAAGCAACCTCTGATGTAAATTTGCAGAGTCCCTCTGCTGCTGCTCAATGTGGATCCTCTTTGGAGGTGCTGGCTCTGACACTGCTGATGGTGGCTGGCACTGAGCAAAGTGGCCTACTGCAATTTAGTTCCTGCTGGTGCAAACCAAGCCAAAAAGAAAAATGGGCATTCTCGTAGGATGTCAGGAATTACAGTTTCACACTACCTTGGTATTAGAAGTCGAACTTAAATGGTAGATTGTTTAGATGGTTTAAATCCCATGAAAAAAAGAAAATAAAACCAACACTTTTTAAAGGCAGTGTTTTGTGCTTGTTAGAAACATCTATATCAAGGGGCAATAAAAATCAGTCTTTCAAATTAAAACAAAATTTTACATTCAATATTTTGACACTGAGTTGTTGTTTTCCCCATGGTAAAAGCTTAAGATGTTGAAACTTTATGTTATCTGTGTAAGTTTCATTTACTGGAGTCCAGTCATGGCAGTGATAGAAAACATAATGTTCCTAGTCTTTAGTTGTATTTTGAGGTAAATGAATCCCTAAGTTTGTCTTTTTCTCCCTTACTAACAGGAATAGTACCATTCTTTGTTTTTTTGGTGGTGTTTTTTTTTCCCCCTACTGTGAGTTAGGGGCAGAGGAGTTATTAAAAAATTAAGAAGCTACTTTGTATAAACCATAGTAGAGCAACATCTCCAGAATTTTGTTAAGAGACATAGGGGAGGCAGTTTTATTCTGTAGCATCCAACTGCTAAAGCTGTCCTCTTCCCAGGGGGGAATTACTTCTGAAAGGTGCAGTGGGCATAGCAGTCCTATCTGATACCTGGTATGGCAGCAGAAATTACTTCCCACAGAGACAGACCCCAGTCTGAAAGATAACTACGGGCAGGAGGCAATAATACTTGCAAAAAAGTAAACCAGCAAAACTAGTAAGGAAGCGTAGAGGGTAGAAAAGCAACTTCAGCAGTATATCAGAAGTAGCACACTGAAGAAGTCCTTCAGAATGAGCAGCTGGGCAGTGACCATAACTAGGTGGGGGAGCAGCAGCTGATGCCAATTGTTAGTAGTGGTGTCAGCTGTGGAACAGAGCAGAGACCGGAAGCTCGGTGGAGAGCAGGTTCCACACCTGAAATGGCTGCAAGAGGGAGGGAGGCAGAGGAGCAGTTTAACTTTTTGTCCTTACAGTAAGCTATCAGAACAGAAAAGGCAGGAGGTGTGAAGGTATTGTAAATAGGCTTCTGTAAAAAGGAAAAAGGGTGAGAGGCTTGAAGGCAGTGTCAAAAGAAATGAAGCTTTGCAATGATGGAGCTCATATTTGTGCTTCCTCTTCAACTGACAGAATTACTAGTTGTGGAAGTAAAAGCTGTTGTGTGAGATATTTAAAGGAGTATATTAAGAAGAGCCTTATTTCCAACCACAGGATGCTGGAAACAGTATTAGAGGAACAAGGTAACTTTTTCTGGTGTGTTGGTTTTTTTTAGTTTTTTGTGACTGTAGTCGGTTTTGTCAGTTTGTGGCTGTGAAGAATTTCTGCCCCCCCCCTTGAATTGGCAACCACTGTTGGGCTGAAACTATAACCATGCCTTCACTTGAAAGTCAGTGACAGTAGAGCTCTAAAAGTCTGTAACACCACTGAAATGTCCCCAGTCTGGATACAGCTGTACTGGCAAAACTAATTCCCAAGAGAGAAATTAGCTATGCTGGCAAAAGCTTCCTTTTGCCAGTAAAACCACATCTATGCTAGGGCTGCATGCCAGCACAGCTGTGTTGGTTGCAAATCCCATGTCCTCGCACCCCTGACTTTCAGCTAGCAGAAGTTTAGTATGAAATTTCCCTCAAAAAGTAAATAATAGAGAGATTCACTTGTGTTTATTCAAAGCTACTTGTTTTAATATAGAAAGTAAGGCAAAATCTACATAATGTTATAGCTCATTCAGTCTCCAAATAGAGCTTTTCTTACTCATGTCTCTTAGACATTGATTTTTATTTTGTGTTAAGCGCTTTAATACTAAGTTATCAAAAATGCAATCTAGTAACCTGAGACACATTACAACTTCAATACAGCACTGCCTCGTTCTGTGGTAACCCACAGTTCTTTGATAAAAACCATGATAAAGAGCTGCATTGTGCAAAACACAGTACAGCCAGCTGCAAATATTCCAGGGCTATCCAGTAGTAAATAGCATGAAATATAGAATGTGTGGAGGCTAATGCTCTCATTCATTCCTGGATGTATTTTTTTTTTTTTAAACTAGAAATTCGTTAAAGAAAAACATATAAAATCTGCCTAGCATCAGCTGAAGGCATCAAGAAAGCTGAACGATTTCATCATTTATCTACCAAACAGGAACACAGTTCAAATGTAGATGTACTTTCAGAGCTCCTGAACTAGATTTGAAAGTAAACTAAAGCTTTAGATTCTTTCTTTTTTATTATGCTCTGGGTTGGACCTTGCTTTGGTGGGTCAAATAATGTCGATTTTACTTCCTTGAATGAGAAAGATTCATCTCTTACTGTTGTGGTTTTGGTTTAGAGGAAAAAAAAAATAAAAAGTAAACAACTTCAAAAGATGCATGTCTATATAGGAAATGAAGATGCCAGCTATTTGCAAGAGGCCTGTGTAGTGAATGAGGTTGGTGGATGGCATGTCTGTTTGCTGATGAATCTCATTCTTGTTCCCTTTGTGTGGAAATAAGGCTGATGTGAGAAGCTTTGGAGAGAAACAGATAAACAAATGCGATTAGGTCAGGAAGCCAAGTTTAACAGTCCATTTGCACACCTATAAAGGAAGAGCGCTTTTGGCGATCCTCACTTAAGAGAGTGCTTTGTAGGTAGAGTATTCTGTTGGAAAATGTTACCTGAGTCTAATGTGACAGTCATAAGAGAACCATCTCTTGCTAGGCAGATCCTGAAGTGGTGCCAGAGGCTTGCTGGCTTTGAGGCACGTTGGGAGTTATTCATAACTCAGTGTGGGTACCTACTAGAGCTGGAATGTGCAAAGTGATTTTCTGAAACCCACACGGAATCTTCAGAAGACTGTCATATTTGATGTAGGTTTTTCATGCTATAGAGTCTATGCATAAGAAATCATAGCATGCATAAATAGTGCCAAGGCTTGAAATTCCAGGCTTTTCCCAAGGAGGCTGTTCTCAGTTTTTAAAATTATTTTTTTGGTCCTACTGCAGCCAGGAGATGAGAGCATGAGGGATGACACTCATTGTGTTTTTGACACTGAAAATCACACTTGTTGCTGTAGTTCTGAGTGAATATCTGTGGTGTTTAATTGTGGCAGTGGCATCAAAGCATTAAAATGTTTCCTGCAAAGGCTTGTCATAAGGAAAGTATAGACTCAGATGGGTTTAAGTGGCTCCCGTCTTCTTTTCCTGGAGCTGTTAACACAAACTAGGCCTGAATACGTCTCTGCTGAAAATCAGCATATCCATTGAAGATCTGTGAAAGATATTGGTACTGTGGCTGCTGCAAGGAATTTTGATGATGATTTGTTTTTCATTAACAATGAGTAGCTAGGGAGCAGGGTAAAAACTAGGGTTTGATCTCTTAATGAAGAATCATTATTTTTATCATACATTCAAGCTTTTGAGGCCAAAAAAGTCAATAATCGTAAGAACAATAAACAAAAGTGATAGAGTGAGAGGGATGACAAAAATTTGGGCAGGGTTTTCAGGAATGCAGCCAAACATTTCAAGTGCCCCTAGGTGAGAACCTGTGCATCAGTGTATGCTGCTATACTGTGTGAAGTATTGTGATACCTGCCTGAGCTCAAGAAAACTTGCCATACTGGCTGCTGGCAGATCAGTATCAATTACTGAAAAAGGACAGATGGAGATCTCTGGTGTAGAAATCTTGACAGAGAAAAGCTGACGTAGGGCATGATGTCAAATGAGCCAGCATTACTACCATGGAGCCTTGGACTACGTGTCAGTGAAATATATACATTTTTCACTGAAGTATTTGTGCTTTTCTCAAATAAAATTGAGGAAGTGACGTTGTTACAAAGGTTACATTGCTGAGTCTCTTCTAAATGCAGTTCTTTTTTTTTTTTCAAGTTCTAATGTCCTGAAGATGGCTGTAATGTGATACTTTTCAGAAGCCTCAGGTCAGCACATTGCTAAATATTTCCTTCTTTGGTGATAAAATAGTCTCTTAATGAAAGCCTGAGTTTGTAGGGGACCCTGTCATAGAGTGCTTCCAGCCCTTGATAGTATTAAATAAATTAAGAATTTATCTGCCCTTCTCACTGCAGTGATGAAACCCACATGTTTGTTGTGCTTGCTGTCTGTAAAAGGGGAGGTCAAGCAGTTCTTTCTTCCTGTACTGTTTTGTGTCACTGCACAAGATATGTGCCAAAGAGTTCAGGATCTTATGTTTCTGCAAGGAACTTTCCTGCACTGTGACAGAGAATGGGTTGTATCTTTGCTTTTTATTTTGCTTGTGGAAAGTCCATTGAACCAGCCCCTGAATTAGGAAGTAAATAGGGTTTTGACAGTATTTTTGCATCACACAGAAAGTGAGGTTTACAGGAGATCAGTGGGATAAATAACTTCCTTACTAAAAGTGGGTCAGCATGTGGCTGTAGGCATGATGGGGCAATCTGAATTGGCATCAATAAAAGGTCAAATGCGTGGTTATCTCTTTACTCGCCCTGGTGCAGATGTACTCTTTTGTGTTGTCTCTTTTTATTATGATTACCTAGAGTAAAGCAATAGCTGATGGATGGAAGTGTTCAACTACCTTCCCTCCCCACCCCCCTTTTTTTTTTCTATGAAATAAATTATGGTCATCGGCTACAGAAGTTGCTCAGTATCAGTTCAGGCTAAATGACAACTTCTATGGCCAGCCTGCAGTTTCTGGTCACGAGCACTGAACTGAGTGCTCAGGGTGGCTGTGCTGTACCCATGGCATGGGTGCGATTCTTGCTCTGCACAACTTGTTCCTGTAGGTTAGGAGGGGAAAGGTGAGGGTATAGCTCCTTGGGCTTTCTGCCCAGTGTGCCAGGAAGATGCCTTTTTCTGAAGTGTTGGAGAACAGCTTTGGGTGAAGGCGTTTGAATGGTCTCTGACTTTTCCAGTACTTTTCCTTTAGCCAGGATAGGCTGCTAGGCAGACCAATAGGCTCAGGCTGGGCTGGCTTATATATCTGTGCCACAGCAGAGCTGGAGTGCATGCCACTACCAGGTACATACCTGCAGCTCTCTACCCCTTCAACTTGAGTGCCAATAGAGCTGGCTTGCTGTAGTGGCTGTGAAAAGCTAGGACAAATCGAATGTGCTCTGTGGATCAATTTTGAACAGATAAATGAATGCTTTCAAAACATAAAAACAGTTTTCTTTGTTCACTATTTTTCCTTTTTTATTGTCGTCTTCTTTTTTTCCCCTCTGTCTGTGCTGTGGCTTCCAAACTCTGTGGCTTGAAAGGCGAAGATGTCATTTCCAAACCTTCAGGGTCCTAAAATCAATAAATGACGAAGATTCTCTGCTTTCTCTATGATCACATAAAGAAAAGCACAAAAAGAAAAAGGCTGCCTCTTCTGGATGGAAGGGTGGAGAGGGCATAGATAGACTTTGTTTTGTGGAAGCTCTAGTACAGAGTTGGTCTCTTCGTGAGAAGATGTGATATGAGAGGAGTAATTTTTGAATGGCAAAAATATTCATTAGCTGCAGTTAGTGAATGATATTTTGAGTCTTAAAGTCAGATGACCCAAATCTGAGGTCTGCTCTGACTTCAGAGGGACAGATGTTTGAGGATCAATGGCTAGGTGTCTGTCTTTAATTCTCTTTTTCTTTATTTCTTTGGCTATCCTTCATGGAATAGTCCTAGTTTTTAATACGTATACTCCCATCTCTCACTGAGGAAGGAGGTTTGGGAAGCTGCTTACATTGGCACTAAGACCTGTGGCTAGATAGACAGGCGGGGTGTTTTTGGTTATCTTTTCAGCATATCTCTGGCAACTCAAAGCAGCAGTCAGTGGCACGCTCTCTCTCCTTCCTAGCAAAGAAGGACCTGATTTGCTAGAGCAAAGGGCTTGCTGTTTGCCTCTGTAAGCACAGGACTCCCCACTGCTGTGGTTTTCCAGAGCTCTGGTGTAGAGTGCAGCAGAGGGGTGCTTGTTGCTGTGTGTGATCCATGTGTGTGATTTGAGGTTGGTATCAGGCTAGAAGTCCTCCAGAACTTGGTAGGAGTGAGAAACTTGTGGAAAGAGGATTCACTCATGCGGAAATCATCCTTAAGGGAAGATAAAGAGTTGTGAAAATTTAGGTGGATCCTCAGTGAGGTAGTGTATGGTAAAGAGGAATGTAGGCAGTACAGAGAGTGAGGAGAAAAGCAGTGCATGGGATGTGAAAATGTGAAAAAAGAACAACAAAAAGGTCAACTTGCTTGGCTGTAATGGGCTGAGAAATTTGGAGGAAAAGAAGAATGAAGCTAGTTTCAAAACGCAAATGTCACATTTGATTAATCACTTGGAGCTGCAAGATGAATTCATTTCCCACCTCACTGACTGAACCACAACTCATCCCTTGTCTCAGCTGGTGCAAGTTACAGCCCTTTAAAATAGTCATATATTGCACATAGTAACCTGTAAAAGAAGAATATCCTTAAATAGGATGCAGGAAAATGATTTGGCTCTGCAGGAGTATTCTCCTTTAATGAAAGTTTTGCACTAGACTTTCAAAAAGAGATGGAGGGAGGCCTTGGAGCAATTGCATAATTTTAAATATTAAGGGCGTAAATTTGATAAAGCCTCAAACCATGCAGAAGGCTTAATTTTTCCACATTTACAAATGGGTTGTGCATTGGCTTATAAAGTTCAACTTTGTTTCTGATTTCTTAAAATTGAGTTTACTTTCTAATAAGTCTTTTGATTTCCTACCGTTTAGCTTTCTGCATTATAAGCAGGAAATGCAATAAAGAGATAAAGTGAAGCATTCTGCTTCATGTGCTTCTTTGAAACCTTGACCGTGCATGAACATCCTTATTTCTTTGCAATGATTTTTCAGTGGTTACTTGGAGAGAAAAATGTGTAATCAGCCACTGGTAATTTTAATTGAGAGAATTTCTCAAAATGAAAAATGGTGCAAGGCTGACAATTATAGCTGAAATTTGTTCACAAACCTTAGCATTGGCCAAAAATTGCTACGCAGATGTAAGAATCGCTGGTATGTAGCGGGCTGGAGGACATAGATCTTGTGTATAATGCAGTGTACTTTCTTCGACAATTGCCAGAATTGGAGATAACAATCCTACTTCTGCAACTCCTCTGTGGTAGGAAATGTCCTGCAAAACCACTCTGAAAACTGACTTTACTATAAACAGAACTAATAACCCCACAATATTTTTCTGTGTCAGTGACTGTAATTGTTCTTGTTGACACAGAAGTGGTGTCTGTTTTTGCTTATGATAAGCTATTTAATAATTTGGATACTAGCAACAATCGTGAGTTTCATATGTGCACGCATTCAGTGGAATGCTTGCATAATTTTACAAAATGGAAACGAATACTTTTTCCTCTAGTAGGTCATTGTTAACTGGCATTTACCAGTAATTGTTAAGAAAATTGTTCAATTGGTTTTGAGTTGTTAATAGTTATTGCTAAGAAACAATGACATCATGAGGGCAGGAAGGAAAGGATAGATAAGGGAGAAGTTGAACAGAAGAAGTGGACTATATAGATAAAATAGAGGAGAAAGTTGAAGAGCAATGAACTCTCAAGAACAGTTGGTATGAAGTGGGCTTGAGCAGTTCTAGGTTGCAAATTAGATTTAACTATTGGAGTAGTAGGAAACTAAACAGCCTTCCGTGAGCTTGTGGACCAAAATTAACATCTCCAAAATGGAGACTTATCAGATTAAGACAGGCCTGATAGGAAATGTGCAACTACGAGGCCAGAAACTTGTAGTCCAGCTTGTGTTCTCGAATTCCATCTCTGCAGGAGTCTTGTGTGTGCAGTTGTGCTATGTATAGATTGGAAATGATTGTAAAGTGACGATTAGGTTAAATAAATACACAATGTTGGGGTTTAATAGTGTAGTAGACAGTTAAACCAGGTTATATGCTGCATGAAACCGACAAGAAAAAAAATACCAACCCCCCCCCCCCAAAAAAAAATAAAGAAAAACAAACAAAAAAACAACCCCAAACATCCCTTGGCATATTTATTTTCAAAAATATACTATAAATAATAAATGTCACAGTAATCACTATGAGGCTAGAGCTCATCTTGCATTCAGAAAGTGGAAATCTCCTTTACTAAGTACTTCTGTTTTTTTCTTATCAGCAGTTATTATTTTATATGCAGTCACGTTATAACACTAGACAGTAAAAGTAGTGGTTAAGGAGATATGATTTATTTTTATAAGACCTTTTCATGTGAGACCCAGTCCTCACCTCTCCTGAAAACAGGCGGAGTGATACAAGCAGAATTTGCATTGAGGTTATTGCAGTTCAGCCTAGAAAGTTGCTAGCTCTCCATTTTTAGTCTTTGTATAGGCCCACGTGTAAAAATTACACGTTTCTTAATAATGGTAGGGAGTTTGCTCACAAGCTTATTGATTCGTCAGTCCATGTGTTCCGACCAGTATATTATGCACAGTAAATCAGGAAACTCATGAAAAATAAAAAGTGATGTTATCATATTAGAGAATTTGCTCTCTTTGGCGATACATATATAATGCCAGTTCCAATAATCGACTAGAGTTTTCCCTGTACTTTCTGAAGCCTGCAGGCTAAATGGAAGAGAATGCCGTGGGCATTATGGTCTTGATTATATGGTGTATCCATTTTCATATCCTGTATGTCTGACCATAGCCTCTGGGCATCTGTAACAGAGGAGCAGGTTTACTAACTCATGCATTTGTTACTTGTACATATAGCTGCACTTTGCAATGGTTCCGAGCACTTCTGCTGTTAAAATTGTTCTGAGAATTATTTTGTATAGGTTGCTAAGTTGGCTAATTTTGCTCTGGCTATTAGGTTTTACAGGAACAGTTCCTCATTAGATCCCAGCTATTCTTTTCTGAGGTCGCTGTGCTTTCTATTTTCATCCCTCCTTTCATGCCTGTTCAGAGTCCCCGTGGGCACCAGGAAGCTTCCAGTAGCTTAAGTCACTTGGAACAATATTTCAGTGTTAAGTCTGTATGAGGAGTATGTGGGATGTCATGCAGTAAACAACGAAAGTGTAAGAGAGGAGGAAGAGGTACACTATTTGTATTCTACTGTATCAGTTTTATGCAAAATTTTGTCTTGATTTTCATTCTAAAGTCAATGTTTTTATTGCTGTAGGAAGAGCAAGAAAAAAGTGAAAATAAAAATGTATTTCCACTTCAATGCCTTAGTTCCAGTTTCCGGATTTTAGACATTTCAATTTAGTCACATGAAAATACATTCATCCAAGTGCAAGAAGAGATGTTTTTCCTTGACTTTTCTGGAGCTAGTAAATGATGTTGCTAGTAGGAGCTAACCAGACAGGTCTCAAACTCAGAATAAGCAAGCTGAGCTGTCATTGTGCGATGGCTTGCTTTTCCATCTTCAAAATACTTATTTCTTGTTTTGTGCATCTTGTCCCTGAAATCGATCTCATTCTTTACAGTATTTTTTTTTTTTCCTCCAAAGCATTGTGTAGCCCAGCTATTGTCAGTCTCGGCAATATATGTATAGCAAGATCTTCTTTTGAGTAGTGACTAGAGGAATTTTCACTGAAGGTCTTGTTCTCAAAAGTCAGTGCCTTAATTCTTTACAAAAATATATTTAAACAATTCTTCTTTCTTTTTTAAGAGTCCATTCCAATGCTTCACCATCCTCTCCCTATAAAAATTCTTCCTGATATCCAATCAAAAACTTCCACGATGCATCTTGATATGTTTCCTCTTGTTGTCCTCTGAGAAAAGAGACTTGGGGCTATTTGACGTGCCTGGCTTTATCTAGTTTGGTATGCTGCTGTTCTGCACAGAAGCAGGGTGTTATCTCTTTGCACAAATTGGAGGTGCAGTTCTCTTTCCTTCTGGCTGTTTTTTCAGAAGAGTAACTCTCCAATTTTGCAGTGGTGGTGTTGCATTGTGCGTATATCCAAAGGTGACTTGATTCCTTTTAAGAAGACTGTTAACCTGAAATCTTGGTTCTTGACAGTCCTGGTGGTTATCGTGCCACTCACCTAGCCAGTTCAAGCAGAGAAGCTGAGTAGGACAGGGCATGAGGCATGCTTCTCTAGCCCTGGAGAAAATGGTTGGCTGGTGGTTATCTAACCTATCTTCCTGGTTTAGCTACAAAAATATGAAGATTTGAGATAAAAATAATGAAAGACTATGGTTAAGGGTGGGAGATGTAAAAGTGGAGTTCCATGGCAGTACTTAAGATCTTCTACGTGTGTACAGGTGAAGTTATTTTGGAGACAATGTATGCAAAGAAAAGACTGTTTTCATTGAAAGGTTCATAGTTTCTAAAGGTACTTTTTCTATGTGTTCTTACCCCACTTTGTAAAAAAACAAAACAAAACAAAAAAACGAAAACCAAAACAACAACAACAAAATTGTAGGGGAGAGACAAACTGCGTAGCTCAAGGTTGGCCAGGAAGCATACCATAAAGCAGAAAATGGAGCTTGAAGCTTTTATGTCTGAGTCAGCATTCTATGTAAGGACCAGTTTTAAGAGGCATATGTCCTGAATGCTCTAGTATTAATAGTGATTAACATTATGGCTTGTAGCCTTATTTCACTATTACAGCATAGGACTCACTCTTCTCATGTAGAAATGACCTGGATTTCTGTCAGCTGTAGTAAAACACTGTTGCAGTGAAGGGCTGTGAAGTGGGGGGAGGGAGTATGAGTCTAAAAATAAGAAATATGTACAGTACATAATTCTAACAATGCTATCTGAAAGACTGTAAAAATAGACTCAATTAGATATTGTCAGAGCTTTTTTCTCCATGCAGCTGCCTAACTAAATATGACAATTTTTCAACAATATAAAAGTTCCAACACAATGCATGATACATTGTACTGAATTCATTAACGCTTTGCTACCTTAAACATCATTGTAAAGAGGGAAAATAATGCAAGGGAAGCTTGTCATTTTTTGTTGTTGCTCCTTTTGTTTCTGTGACATGTTTGGAATTGCATGCCTGTGAGAGTTTTGTGATCTAAATTTAATGATCCTAAAAGGGATTTAGTAAGATATTGTTCTTCTCTCCTGCAGACATCCCTAGACTGAGTGCAACATGAAAAGTGTGACTCAATTATACAGAAAAAAAATGTAATTTATCTTTAAAAATATGGAACTTTTTCATTCAATATCCCCACAAGTATGTAGAGTTAAGCGTGGAGCTTTACTGGCTCTGCTTAGCAATGGTATAATTCCTATAGAATGAGAATTTGCATATCTTGTACAGAATATCAATGTGCATATATATACCTCCTCCCATTTTAATGAATAAAGATATCACGATAGTTGATCTGTTTGGCTTTGATTTGATGTGGAATTTATAGTCCTCTGCTTACATGTGACAATATCAATTTAAAGAATTATACAATGTGCAAGGACACTTTGCTGACTTCTGTTCAGCTTGGTGTCCACCTGAACATCAGGGTCCACCCCCTGCCTGCCCACCTTCCTCTACCACCCTTTCCCCTCCCCCCCCCAAAAAAACAAAAAAAAAAAACCTACATAAAAGGACCAAAAAATCCTATGGGAGCAACCCAAACGCAGCTGGCCCTGCTTTGTACCTACGCTGTCCATAGCAATTATTTTGGGGGATATGACCTGTTTTGACACCTAGATTGGCTGAAGGACGATTTCATGTATCCTTTGTAAGAGTTAAGGCTTAAGACTGGGAAAACATATTGGGTATTAGACGCTGAAATTATGAATCTTTTATTTTCGTCTTTTGTCTGAATTTAGGGCAGCGTGTACTTTGAGCAAATGATCTGGAAGTATTGCATTTGTATTTTGGCAACACCTAACCAGGTCTCTTCTAAAATGCTTGTTTACCTTTAGCTCTTGGAATCAGGAATGATCTATCCTGTGTGCATGAAAGCTGATGTTGCTGTGATTAATAAAAAGGTTATGCCAGGGGACAGTAATTAGTTTGGGTGAGTTTAGACTGTAGTCCTCTTTCTTTCTAAGAAGGAATTCACAGCTGTGTAGATCTGCTTTTCCTGTTGCTGTCTTCTGTGGCTTCCATCAGATGTCACACACTGCTTCCCAGGATTCTGCAGGTCCATCTGGGAAGTGATAGAAATGAAGGAGACTAGCTTGACACGGAATCTGTGTTGGTGTGTGTATACATAAATATATTTTATGTAGAATGTATTATCTCTGCTATTTCAGGATGGAAACACGAGACAATATTTATTTAGGGAAAGATTTTACAACAGTTAAAATCATTGTTGCACTTATCTATACTTAGTCTACAAAAACTTGTACAAAAAAATAATCTAGGCAACTCAAAAATCCCAAATAACTTCATGGGAGTTTTACAATAGTTTCAATTGAATTTTTCATCCCATGTAGGTTTTTCCAGTTGTGTTTATGGTCTGACAGGCATCAGTGTTTTTGCATCTGATCTTGTAAGTTTCTTAGAATCATTGAGGCTGGAATAGTCTTCTGTTTCAGCCTTCTAGGTTCCGAAGGTATTCCTAGAGTGGATGTCTGTTCTCTACCATTGCTCTGGGACCATAGCATACCGCTGAAACCTGCTTACTGAGTATCTTGTCTGGGATGGCACACTAGTAGGTTTTGACAGCAATCTTCAGAGAGTAAACTAGCAATGCAACTGAAAAGTATCTGCTGCTAATTTATGTAGATTGCACGTAGCCGCTTTTGGTTTGGGAATATGCCATTTATTGATCCTTTCTTTAAGGTTACAAATCCTGGTATCATAAAGGTCAGCAGAAATAATTATATAAATCATCAGATCTATTTACTTTATGAATTTTACTTTATGATCCAATGGACCACGCTGTTCTAAATCCTGCTAAGGGTATGTAAGGTTCTCTCTTCTGCTTTTCATAGCATTGCTATGGGCTTCTAAACAGCTGAAGGATTTCTGTTCCAGGGAGGTTTGGCTTTGGGTGGTGAATTGGTCCCTCATCTTAGTTACAAAAGTGTCCTTTTTTTAGAGCTCTTCAAGATCCTTTCAGATGAAAGATGCTAATAAATGTAAGATAATGGGTACATGCAAGAATGTCGTCATTAATAAATATTGATGGAAAAAAAAAAAAGAAAAAAAGCCCTCTGTGAACGATGTAAAATAACACCAATGAGTATTTAATCTGCTTTTTTAATTGAATTTTCAGCTTAAAGAGGGGAACTTTTCTTCTTGTTTGAAAATTGAAATAGAAAAATGAATATTGAAATGTATTGGCTTGGGATTTTCAACGCAGTTTAAATAACTAATTAAGAAAAAGTTGCAGGGAGGAAAAACATTAAAATATGCAATAATTTATTTTTAATAAGTGTAAAACAGATTATTTTAATTACCACATTTTTAAAAATACAGGGTAAATAAAATGCCTTAAATTGTCATTCATAGAGATTTGGAATTGAAGTGTAGAGATTAAAGCTTTTTATCAGTAGATACAGACAAAAGACTTAATGAATAACGAATGCAGAAATTAGCTGAAATGACAGAACTCCCTGCACTACATATTTAATTCTTCTTTTCCCATGCTCATTGGCTTTTCTCATTACTTTGGTGTTGCTTCTTAGAATAAGCTGTTAGACAGGTGAGGTTTTGTGGTTATTTTTTTGTATCACTATTTACTTTTTGTAAAGCTTTAAAACCACTTTTAAATACACCTCACGGCATTTGGAATAACAGCTACCTGGTTCACCCCTTCTGCAGCATGTCGGTTTGAAGGTAAATTCTGGTTCATGCAGCTTTTTTACACTTGATTTCCAGTCAGTCAGATTTCCACTGTAATCTTTGTAAGCAGTGTTGCCAAAATCACCTAACCCCAGTCAAGCTTTGGCAAAGGCTGTGCATCCTGGCTGGAGTGAAATTTTTTATACTGCTACATAAATTTTGGATTCAAATGCTCCCATTTTAATCCCGCAACTTTTCCAGAGGGTTTTTGAGGAGCCATCCTGCTGTCAGTCAGTCTATGAACTCTGTTCTCTGAACCACAGTGGCTTTTGGTGTGCTGTACAGTGCAGTGAATATTTCTCCCCTTTGGTGTAACAAATGCAATGCAGAAATAAAGCACAGTTGAGCAATACTTGCTGTGTTGCGTTGAATGAAGGTGATAGGATTCCTTTTCTGTATAAGCATGTGCTTTTTGATGAGTAACTCAAAAATAAGAGTGTGTGTCATTTAGATATTCACTTCATGTTTATCCAAAAGCAGAATCTGACCCCAAAGTGCTGTATTTGTCCTAGTTGTTATAAGGCTGTATGCTCACAGCATAAATGAATAATTGTCCTTTAGAGACCTGTGCTTTAGTTCAGACTGGTAGGACTGCTGAGCCAACAAGCACAGAAAGAGCTGTACTTTGGCATCATCCCAAAAAGTTAGAGGTCGTGAGCCAGAAACCCCAGGAAAGCTTTTCAGCTTTCCCGTCAGCCCAGTGTGCTGGAGTTCAGAGCTAGTGATCTCACCTGGAACTGCAGAGCAAGAGGATGCAGAGCCGGCAGGGTGAGGGCAGCTGTTTCCAGAGGAAGATGTTTAAAAGGACTCCAAGTCTTCCAACCAGCAAGCAAGTTGTCCCACTACCAAGCAGGAAAATAAGTCATCGTTTGCTTCTAGCTTTCACGAGAAATATTTGTTCTCCGCTTAGCTTGTTCTCTCTGATGCATCCGATTTCCCCCTGAGAGGATCAGGAAAGTGTTACACTGAGAAACCTCTGTCTGTGATACAGAATAGTTCTGTTGGTCTCCTTCTCATTTTAGCACTTCAGATCTCATTTGACATGGGGGAAAAAAGATCTGTGGGGTTACTGGCGGTTTTGCTAGTTTATGAGGAAACTTTAGGGATGGGAGAATTTGGCCCAGAGGTAGCTGAAAACATTCAGGCTCTGCCAGGATTTAATTCCTTGTGAACTCTGAACTGGATTGGATATAACATACGTGCTACTGTTTCTCCATAATTTAGCATCCCTTTTTCCTGGCTTTTATTTTTATTTTTTATTTTTCCATTGGTTTCTGTTAAACCCTGCTGAATGTTTCACCCTTTATAACTCGGATCTCTGCAAGGGAGAGACTTGTGCTGTTTTTTTACAAGCCTCTTAAGATTCCAGCTAAAAGGTACTGGAGATTTGCCTTCGCTTGCGTTAGTAATGTTGCTTTTTCTGGATCCAAGGACCTCCAGTTCAAATCCCCCCCAGTAGAGTTAGATTCCTCACAAAGTAAAAAGGCACTCCTCAGATTAAAGAAGCTGACTGAATGCTGCTGTGTAGACCACTAATGTGCTACAAGGGTACTCAGTTCTTTAGCAGGGATTGTGGTGTGCTGCTAGGGGACTTCTCAGGCACTGTTACTTAGAAAATACATGGTACTACACCAGCTCTGGGACTTGTAGATTTGCATTCACTCTGCAGCTTCATTAACAGTTTTAACTGGGGCATATTTAGACTACTCAAGCTGTTTCTATAGGGTTGATTTTTGTGCGTTGTCCTCAGAAAACAGTTTATCCTTGTGAAAACAACATGAATTCGATTATTTTATTTATTGTTGCGACATTTGCTGCTCATTTGCTTCTGAAGCCATAGAATTTCTGGCAAATAATTACTTCGGAGATAAAATCCACCGTCACATGAACAGATTCCCTCTCTTTCATTCTCTGAGTGAATTCTGTGAGCCTCTGTCATTAGCATGGTTATTGCCTAGAGAATTAAGTAAAGGGAGGAAGGATGTCTTAGTGGGTAAGACGCAAGATGCTTCAGACTTGTCACCTGATCCAGGGAAAATTTAGAAATCCCTGTGTGCCTTCATCCTATTTATAAAGTGCATGCAGTGATATCTCCTCACCTCTGGAGTGTTTTGCATGCCTTAATTTGTTGAAGGATTTTGAATCTCTCCTATGGAAGCTTTTACAGAAATGAAAGTGCTACTCTCATGACTGCAGGTGTCCTCCGTTGTGGAATGTGATGCAGAATCCTACTTCTTATATGGAACTGTTCTCCAGAATATGTGATTTTTATTTTTGGTGTTGAACTACTAGAAAGTGTAAATATTTCTTTTCCTAACACTCAAACATCCAGGGCAATCTCTCTGAAAATTGGCAGGTGGTTATGAGACCTAAAGTTTGCAGGTTTTGTCATAAGTAACAGTTGATAATTATCATAGGAAATATGTAATATGCATTTGTTTTCATTCATTTTTTTTTTCAAGAGTATCCTATAGTTAACTCAATAAGTACTTGGTTCCCAGAAGTACATAGGAATAACAAACTTATACACATAATCAAGTCAACTTCACATATTCCCTTCACTATATGTTATCTAGGCTGCTCTGAAAGTAATGCCTCCTGTGTATTTTCATGGAAAATACAACAGGTAAGAAGAGCACAATAACTCTGTTTGAAAAATCAAATTCTCAGCTTAAAAAAAAATATATTTTTCAGTGTGGTCATCATCATTAGCTGTACATTTTCACTATTGATGAACAAAAGCCTGCATACTGTGCTTGTAGCAGTGTGTGCCAGCAGGGGTGACCCACTATTTCACAGCTGCTGTGATGGTATTGCTGCTAGGAAAATGTAACCCACGCAGTCCATCTTTCATCAGCTTGAACAGATGAGAGGCAGAAGGCACTGAACCTGGACTGTATGGTGGGTGTTGTAGGGCAGTCCAGCCAGGATTGGCAGCATGCTCCATGGTCCCAAATCTAGTTTGGGACCTAGTGTTACTGTGTTGCAAGGGAAAAGTTCTTTTCTTCTGTCCTGGAAGTTTGAGCCTTAAACTTAGTCAGCGTCATGATGTAGTGGCCAGAGTTACTGGTTTGTTCGTTTTCCAGGAAATCTAGAAGGATCACCTCTTTCCCATTCTAAAAGATGGTATGCATCACTTTACCCACAGTGGGCTGTGTCTTGAACTTCTTCAGGAGGGAATTCACGTTACTCCAAACTCTTTTGCACCATGTGTTGTCACCAGTAATGATACAGTTCAGGGAAGTATCACCTTCAACTTTTTATTGGTTCAATAGAACCTGAAGTACTTGCATACAATGTTCTTCCTGTTCCTATGTGAACATTCATGGGACCCACCTGACACAAACTTTGTGATGTTCCAATGTTGCCACCCTTGTTCTGAATGCATTGAGGCTGATATATGGATCAGTACGCAGTTCCTGGATCGTAATCTGCCAATTTGTGCAGGCAAGCTGATGGGGATGTTCTTCATTTCATGGCGTGATAGTTGTACATGACCATCCACAACATAGCTCGTCTTTCATGTTACTGTTGTCACTGCTGAAATGCACCACCTTCTACGTTACAGTGCTAACATCCACTTTTTGTTCTCCATAACTGTTCAGTATTATAAATGTCTGTTTTTTCCTCATGGAGGAATTCTGTTGCACACCTTTGCTTCATGCACCTTTGCTTCATACATGCTTCCATGTCAGATACCATTTTGTCAGACTACTGCTCAGTTGTCATCTATTTTACAGCAACAAAATGTAATGGAATGTTGATGGAAAAGTTCAGCCTCTGCTGTCATACCACCAACATCTGCCTCTGACATTGTGGGCCAATGTAATAAAATAGGAGGCATTACTTTCAGAGCAGCTCTTGTACGCCAGAAAGCCACAGCTTATCTACAATGAAAGAAACTTGCTCAGAATTTGTATTTGATGTTGGCATTTAAGACCAAGTTACTCCTGTGAAATGCACTGTTCCCTCCATGTTTCTGTGGAGTACTTTTGGTGTTGCATGTTTGTACCACTTGCAATCCATAATCCTAATTTTCATATATTCGGTTAATTATTTGGTTCCATGCAGTGTCTGTAGTAGGCAATCTGTGAAAAAAGAATATGCCTCACCAGTCTATCCTTTTTTAAAATGCTTCTGTGCACACTTGAACAACAACAACAACAAAAAGCCGATCCAAATGTTGTTTCCTTTCTAGTGCTGCATTCAGTGAATAGCAAGAAATGATTATGGCACTTGATAAAGATAATAAGCCTTCACAAGGAAAGCAACAAAGAGGAGACAGTGTGCCAAAGTGTGAGACAGCTTGGAGTTGAATAGTAATGAAAAATGGGTTGCAAAACCAACTTGCTTCTCATCAGTTTTCAGAGAAAAAGAAACAAAGTTGTTTCCAAGGGTTCTTCAGTAAGTACTCCAGCCTTCCCAACACTGTGCATTCTGTGGTAATTCTGCATGCTGTAATTTGAATTTGTAGCCTCACGGGCTGGGACTGGAGAGGGCTCTGATAGAAAATGGCTCTCGTTGAACAAGATAGTCACAACTTAATCACCAGATTTTGCTTCTTTGCGAGTGGCCAACTTTCCTGTCCCTGCAGATCGTAATTTCTGTTATTCTGATTGAGGAACAGAGGAACCACTGGAATTGGAGGAGTGTGTTTATCTTAATTATCCACAGTGTGCGTCATGGACTAAACGAGGTTTGAATAACATTTGCAATAACTAGAAATCAGTAAAGGATTTTCTTCCTTTCCTGCTTTGAATCCAGTCGTTAGTCTTTCCATACTTTCTGGAAGTGAATTGACTTTGTCCTCTGCTCCGTAGTTATGCGCTATAGGTGAAGTTCTGCTCACAGAAAGCTTAACAATACTTCTTATCTGATTGGAAGCTCTTTGTAAGAAACATGGTCATTTAATGCTCTTTTGTAAAATGAATATGGTATCTGCTAACAAACTACATTGATTTGCTATGGATCTTGGGCAGTGCAAAGCATTCTGCACAAATCATACTTGTTGAGCCAATTTCAGAGCATATAGTTTATCAGAGAATACCTGTTTATTATTCTTGACAAAGCATTCACTAGTAATTCTTCTTTCTGTGTTTAAGTGTTGATAAATAATTTTCCTCGTGCACCAGACGCTGCCGTCTGCATTTCTAATGATTGCCATTGGGTGGTGCCAGGCAATCAGTATATGCAGTGCGAGACAATGGTTTCTTTTTGTACGTATCAAAAATCAAACGAACTTTAAAATCGCATCGCAAATAATTTACAGAGCAAATAAACTAAGCAGTCAATGTAGAGTTACTCTGATGCTTTTTTATATTTACCAGAAAGGAAGGCTCTGTCCGACATGTGCTTTCTTATGTGCGTGCGTATATGTGTATGTTTGTGTATAGACGTGCATGTGAAGTTTGACCTGAAATATGTTTTTGCCCTAAGGATACTGATGCCTTGTTTTTGATCACACTGCACTAATGTGGCTCAATTAGTTGCTTTCTTAACATCTCTACTAATGCTCAAGCTTTTCTTACTTGTGTATTTATTACAAACCTGCAAAACGTTAAAGCTGGCTGGAGACAGATGATGGATTTCCAACTTTGGAAGAACAGTGTATCTATTTAATGTATGGTTAAGGGAAACTATTTTACCGGCTGAAGTCAGTTAACAATTAAGTGCCCAATGAGAGTAAGAAAATATTAAAAACATTATGTTAAAATATTAATATTTCCAACCTCTCTGGTACAAAATCTATGTTATATTAATGATACAGATGTACCAGTTGATTCTTTGAGCTCATTTAGTTTCTAAAATATTTCTTTTGTAAGAACCGTAAGGGGAAAAAAAATTGGACTGTGGTTGAAATTGAGAAGATACAGTGTTTACTGAGTATTGTTTGAATAACCTACTCTGTATAAAATGAAGTTATAATAGATGGGAGTAAAAAAGTATTAAAAAATAATTGGCAAGTAATTATGTCAACAGTCTAAAAAGTGTTTGATTTTGCATTTCTTTATACATCCATTTTTAATAAAAGAGTTGGAGGTTTCTGTTTATAAAACCGTGTCTTGGGGGGGCGGCAATTAGCATTCAAAGCTCATTTGGTCTTGAACACCTTTAGTTAATGTATGAAATGAAATGCGGCATGTGGGCTTGCAACTAAATAAGCTAAAATTAAAAATGATTTGTTTAACTTACGTGGATTTGTATATCTTGTGAGCTACTTGGAGCAAAACAGTTTCTTCTGAAAAACTCAGTTTAGCCTTTCACGTGATACCATTCTTCTATTTTCCCAGGTGCTGGTAACTTAAAAGCTTGTTTTTTATTTTATTTTTTATTTTTTAGTTTAAAAATACGATCAGTTTTAAATAATCTAATGAATGAGTTGAATAATTTTGAAATGGTAAGAATAAGTTTGGAGGATTGGTGTAAATAACCAATGAGAGCCAAAAGCAAATCCTTTACAATTCAGATTTTTACCGTGTTAATTTCCCCTCAGTGAGTGGAAGTAAGACCCATTGTGTTGAAAATGATGTCGTGAGTGACGTTGTGAGGCTAAAAGCCTCTAAAATATTTGTAATAATTTATACAGCGATTACCCTGTCTAGACCTTTTACTCTTTGCTAGACTTTCATTTAAATGCTGGACATTTTTCAGATCATAAATCAGTGGCAAATGTGTATATTTGGGCTCTCTGAAGTTTTACTTTGAGAATATTTTCTTAAAGCATTCCAAAACACTGAAATCCAGGGATGGCAACAGAAAGAAAACAAATCAAAGGCAAAACCAAAAAATATTTATCAAGCATTTTGTCGCTAATCCTTGAACTCCGAACTAACAGCAGCGGCGACGAGCTTAGCTGAGTCTTGTGTCTAATGCCTTTTTGTGAAGACAAATCTGATTGACGTTTCCTCTAAATTTCGATTCCTCCTAACAAATATTTCTTTTCCTCTATCTGTAAGTGCTTTTTAAAGATGCTTCCTTTAAAACAATGTAACAGTCATTTGCAGCTTTTATGGCAGCTAAATGCATGCTGTTATGCCAGCTTGGTTCTACTGACATTTTAACATTGTTAATAATCACCGGCCATTTATGTGTGCTGTGTAAAGGCATAATGTGCTTTTATATAAAACACTGTTATGAGGGCTCGTTATCTTGTGAGGCAGCAGTTATAAAGAAAATTAAACAATTGCAAACTTGCTTTGCCAAGTGTTTTTTAAATAAATTTAACCAGGCCGATTCCCAGCTCCTACCTGATTCTGCAGGGTTATATATCAAAGCCGTTTGAGAGTTGCATGCATAAATTCCTTCGTGCAATCATGAGAGCTCTGCACAGTGCGCTTCACGGTGCTCTGCTACAACTGATCAGGAGATGCTTGTTACACAGGCAAGGTACTAGAGGGCCATGAAATAAGTGGAAACCTTTGAAGCTATGTCTAGAGTGACATCAGTGGTTAAATGGAGTTTACAAATGACCTTTTCCTTACCAGTAGCCACCGGAGTGTACTGATCTGCAAATCTATAAGCTGCTTCTGCTGTTTTACTAAACACTCAAAACACTGGGTGTCTATGATTTCATGATCTAAAGTTACACGATGTATTTGCACTTCTCAAGCTAAGAAAATGTTGAGAATGTAAATATGGGCTATTCAGTTATTTACGGACTGCAACTCTTTTACTGAATTCTTTTACGTGATGAAAATAACTTTCAACTTCTCCAGTGCATCCACATAAAATGATTTGAGCAATAATTTCTCCAGTATTAAAGTAAGTAAATGACCAGAAGGCTGTGTAGGTTTCTTCACATTGCCTGCATTTTAGCAGAGTTACTCTAGCTGAGCATCTGGCCATTTGAAATTCACTTTGAAAATGTCTGTTACTGAGCACCTTTTTAATGTAGTGTAATTTTGTCCCTTCGGCTAGGATTCCACATTTGTCCTTGTAGGACTGTGTTCCACTGCTGCTCTGTTTTTATTTTTATTTTTTAATGCAGCACTTAAAAGCATATTGTTCCTGTAGATCGTAGGAAACCATTTTTTTTTTTGTTTTCCTGCATGTTTAATTTTGAAAGCTACCAAGGCGTGGAACAATTCGGAGAGGCTCAGTTTCAAATTACTTTTCTTCATTAAAAAATAAAGTAAAATAACCAGAAGGGTCTAGCACATTATGTCACTAAGTCACACAGTAAGAGGGACCATCAAAGAATGGTGGGAATTATCACAGCAGCTTGCTTCTTGTTAGAAGCATTTACCTCATGACCCTTTCATTTGCCTACTGCCACTTTAGTTTAAGAGTGACAACACTGTATAGCACTCTGCACATTTTTTCCTCCCTTTCCCTTAGCACCAGATGCCTTTGTAGAGCAGGCTGGTGAAGCAGTGAACAAAACCTTGTGGGATAAGTCTGACACTGGAAGTTAATGATTATCAGTCGAAACAAAACACTTGTTTACATGTTGTAGTCATTAGAGGTTCCAGTCAGTCATACCTCGGCTGGGATTCCTGCCAAATGTTTTGAGGGTTCTTTCACAAGCTGTGCAGTTTTGTAAATACAAAAGCACTCTTATTAAGCCTTTTTAGTATTAGACTGTGCAATTAAGATTACGGGTAATTAGATTCCTTTATTTGGAGTAGAATGGTCCAAGATACACACACAACTTTTCCTAGCCACAGGATACCATCAGATCTTTGTTTGGGTGTTCCATTACAGGTCAATGACTAAAAGAAACTCTTTTGTATTGTGCACATTTTTTCTTTATTAAAAATTGCAATCAAAACTTCGGGCAGTATGGATTTTTCTTCACCTTACTGTCAGCACCTCTGTTGCAGCCATAAAACTTTCTTTTTTGATTAGCATGTCTCAGTTTGCTGGAAATGTTTTGCTTACATCTCCTTTAGCATTGCTGGCTTTTCATTTCAGCCTCATTACAGCTAGGATTAAGGAGGTGATTTGACTATGAAGGAATTTAGGAAAATTTCCAGTAAGCTGAGAATGATTTTAAGTTAACTGCAGGATAACAGAGTTGTAGAAATGAATGTTTCTGTTAACACCTGTGTATTAGCCCATACCTGAATAGATATATGATTCCTTTGGTATTTCAAGTTGGTATATAATAGCTCAAGACCAACCATTTTCTTGTAAACACTTTAAGCATGTGAAGATGCATCTAATACAAATAATCTTGTGAGCTGCTGAGTCTGTTACATGTACTTTTCTGCTTTGACAGAATTCTCTGTGTTGAGCACGATGGTAAATTATTTAAGGTTTGGGACGCCATTTTTTGTAACTGTGAATTGTAAGACAACTGAATCATCCATACATATTTTATCTCTATTTTTTTTCTTTGCCAAAGAAGATATCAGTTTTAGTTGCTCCAATGCAGGACTGCTTGCTTTGACATTTCCCGGTTGTCTGTAGTGCTAGGCAATAATTAAATATCAGGTGCATAAGCTGCTCTTTAATTTGACATGTGTGCTCCAGGCAATAAACACATGCAGTGCAACGTGGGAGTGTAATTGCTAAGGAATAAAATCTTGTACCAAGTGAGATCATTGTATCAGGTACTGTGTGACAGCTCATTTGATCATTATGCCCAGGCTAAAGAGGTTGCCTAATTAGTTTCCATTAAAACTCACCCTTTAATCAGGAATTATTCTTGCATAAAGAATGTCACTTGGTCCAGATGAATGAACAATGGTTCCCACTTGAGATTCAACTATCTGTTACACTTGGGATGCCATATGTCTTTTCAAACAATTCAGCTACTACAGTACTCCATGAATCTCGATCTCCTAGCACTAAACAGTATTTACATTTTCTTGATACTAGCCAGTGTTTTATAGAAAAATCACACTGGTATTCTGCATATGCTTCTTCAAGCCTGAGAAGCTATGTTCGAGCAGCAGAAAGTGTGTTGTAAACACTCAGGTGACTAATGGGCCTCTCTTAACTAATGTGTCTTGGTTGCTGTGTATATTTCATAAGTGACACACATAGCATTATATGCCATTACCTGGAGCTAGACTTTAGTCTCTCACCTAGAAACATCAAGGTTCATCTAATTTTAGTATTTTGAAGGGAAATAACTTTTTAGCATTTTTTTCTTATGACAATAGCTTTATTTGCTGAAGTCAATCACAGAAGCAGTTGTGATTTTTTTTTTTTTTTCAAAGAAATCTTGCAAATTCCTTCCCTTCCCTCTGCTCCTGCACCACGAGTGGTTGGGTGGGTTACTTGGTTTGTGTATCACACGTGGAGCTCAGTTGTTGAATACATTTCAACCCATGCCATGGCTACGCTTCTGCCAGCTCCCAGTTGTCCATGTGTGTTGCCCCATCAGCTGTGTGGCAACTGCAGTAGCGCTCGTCTGAGCTGACTAGAAGTGCTTGAAGGTCGAGGCTTTTCAGAGCCTGCAGCAGTACAGACTACTGCATTCAACACCAGATGGAGAGGAAGGGACTTTAAAGCTGTAGCCCAGTTCTTGTAGTCAGTGGCCTCAGTCAAATACCTTTGTATATCTGCATGTGTAGATGCGAACTGGTGAAGCTAGCAAAATACCATTGGCTGGACTAGCAGTTTGCATTCTAGCCTGTAGGAAGAGCTGCTAAGTCCCCTCGATTTCTCTAGCTGTGTGCTGATAGTGAGCTGTGAGTCAGTTTTCCCTTCTGCTGTGCAGAGGTGATGGTACAGCATGCTGATGTCTACACTGACTGTATATTCTAGTACGATGTGCATCTCCTTTCACCTCAATGGTTTATAGGATACTGAAAAAAAAAAAGTCTAATATTTCCCCAATCTTTTTGCAGCTCAAAGTTTTGCGGCCCCCAGTTGCTTTTGGAGGAATGGAAAATTATTTGTGGATGTTGCACACCTGGGCACAATACCTGTTACAGAGACAACCATGGCCTAAGGTTATGTGAAAGACTACTGAGAGCATTAAACCACGTGGCATCAGACAAGTGTCATGCAAGATGTCTGCTCCAAGACCATTCTTGGTAAGTGTTAATACTCTAACCTTTATGCTTTAGCTGGATTAGGAGTCTGGTGCTGCAGGACCATTGAAGGCAATGAAAGGGTTTGCATGCTATGTAACCTTTACCATGTGAAGTGAAATTTGAATCCTTAGTATTTTTTCTTGTTGCACTGAATACTCCCATTCTCCACAACCAACTGACAGTGTGTTGTAGTCAGTGTGTGATGCGTACAGGAACAAATGATTAAGCCCTATCATTAACATCTACAATCTGAGAAGCAATTTAATCTGACTCCTTGAATAGCAGAAGCTTTTAGTGTTTTTTGTTCTTTAAACTATATGTGTGAGACAATGTGTACTCCCTGTTTTTGGAAAGCAGTCCACCTTTACATAATACTTTTTTCTGAATGGTCTCTGATATTTTGGAAGATGGAGAAAAAGCAGTAAATATTTCTAAGCATAGAAACAGTGAATTTTGATTTCCTCTGGCTTCTTGAGGTTAATTCATACTATTTTGGCTTTCTCCCATATAGTTTATGTCCCCTTTTCATATTTCTAGCAAATGTATCCTTGGTTGTCTTTCATGTTCTCTATGCCAATGCATTTCTTTCCATGACCCCTGCTTGCATTTGCCTGGATTTCTGTCAGAGATGTTGTGGCTGATTCAGAGTTACAAATAGCCTGATTGGTATCGGTTGCTCTCTCATAACTATCAGTCAAATAGTATTTCTTACTACTTCAGACCCTCAAGTGTGTAGAGGGTTTCACGGTAATAACATATACAAAAATTTATGTGAAACTCCTAAGTCACGTCCAGACTGGTGTGGTGGTATGCAATGATAAAGATCAGTTATTTCTAGAATTATGTAAATAATCTGGCTTAGTGGTTGTATCCTCTTTATTGTTAATAACTCAAAAGCATGGAGAAACTTCCAGTAGCTGTGAATGAGGAGCCTGATGGTTGATCTCAGAGGAATGTTTTGGCAATGAAGACTAGTGTAATGGAAAAAGAAAAACAAAAATAAAAGAGGGGGGGTAGAGGGGGAGGAAATTTGGTAGTATTAATGGCAGAAGAATGCAAAATTAAAAATGAGGAAATCAAATGCATTGATATAGAAACTGAATTCATGTGAAGGACAATGTTTACATGAGCGGATTTTCTCCATTGAATTAGATTAACCTCCTAAAGTTATAAGTTTCTATGTTAAACCTTAAGTTTTACAGTATCGGTGTTTTTTGTTTGTTTTGTAAGTAATTGCAGCGTTTTCTTTTGCAGTAGGATTTTTATTTGTTATTGGGTTTTTTTGCCATAAAAATAAGTTTTACAGGTTAATTATTTGTGTTTAGAAAGAAAAGAAGCATGTGAACAAACCAAATCACCCAGCAACATCACTGTAAGAAGTGATTTTTTTTTTCCAATTAAACTGAAAATTCTCTTATTCTCACATAATGGTAGGGGACATGGGAACATCTGAAAGCCCTTGTAACAGCTATTCAACGTTCTAGCCATCTTTCCTTGTGTTTCCTCTGCAATAGAAAATTCCAAGCTTTTCAAGTTATCCTTCTATGGATGTATTTCTGTGGTTGCAATCCTGAGTGCCTAGTTCTGAAACTTCTTATCTGTCCAGTTCTTCGTGTTCTTTTCAAGGTAGAATAGACAGAAGGAACAAAATTATCCTATGGGAGTAAATTCCATTGATTTATTATACTGAAAACATTGTAATTATTTTTGTACTTTCTGAAGATATCAAGCTAGTTCGTTGTATTCTTTTTTTAAACGCAGTTCCATAAATCTGTCTGGGTTCACTGTAGACCAGACCCAACTTTACTGAAACATTCATGAACTTAGCAAACTTGGCTCAAATTTTGATGAAAACCTGACCTGAGGTGCATCACATTTTGATTAAAATCTAGCTGTAGCCCTACTATAGTTAAGTGTATTTAACTATCTTCAGTAGCAAACTTAAAGTGACCTAAGAAAAGCACTACTACTATGAACAAATACAGGGATTAAAATGAGTTTTGTGTGAGCATTCAGAGCTACTTTTACTTACTCTAGGCATATTTGCCAAGATCTGTATTTGAAATTTTTCCACAAACACATTTTTCCATTACAAATGCATATGTTTATCTTTGTATAATAAAGTGGGAAGTATTTTTATTACCCTTATTATTAATCAAAGTAATCTTTTGTGTTTCTATAAGAAATTCACTAGCATAGAATCAAAACATTTTTCAGTATAGAATTAACCTTTCCCATATGCAAAAAACATATGAAACTACATTCAATGTAAATAGAGTAAGAATTATCAACATTACTCTATGTAATATCCTGATACTTTATAGTCCTTTTGGATCTGAGCATATCAACCATACTTCAGAAGCCTTAATAAACTTGTATAAATGTTTTCATTTGCAATGATTTTCAGGGATTCCAGTAACAATCATTTATTAACCTCCTGTGATTTGTACTATGGATTGAGTATTATCAAGGAAAATAAAATGGTTTTGTTTTATTTCTCTAAAGCCCTTTGTAAAAGAATTCTAGTCAAAATTTACATGTTGGATCAAATTCTGCCCCCAGCTACATATCTGATAAAATGCCATTGACTTTATTGCAGTCCGCTTTGACTCTGGCATAATTCCACGTACTCCAGGCTGCCAGTGTAACTGAGGAAGGAAAACTTGACTGAATATGTTTTGCTTTAGAGAGAACTGCATTATTTATTCTCAGTGAGGAACATGCGTAGGTCACTCCAAAAGTAAGGCTTCCTATTTATCTCAATGAAAACTACAACAGATAAAAAGAGCACAATAATACTATTTGATAGAGACAATTCTCAGCTGTGAATGCTGTTTTTCAGCATAGTAATCAACATTAACCAATTTGTGTGGATGAACTGATTGAGTTGCTCTTCATTTTAGAATCATAGAATCCTTGGAACTGGATGGGTCCTTTAAAGGTCACCTAGTCCTACTCCTCTTCAATGTATAAGTGAATGTAGTGTAATATAGGTCTAGAAAGGAAAGATCTATGTTTCTTCATAAATTTCAGGTGTAGTTTGGAAGGTCTGGGCCTAACTGACATGAGAACAAGGTACTGAAGAATTGAGAACTGAATCTACAAATTATCCCTCTCTGTGCCCACTCTGTCTTGAAACAAAATCTACTTAGTAGTGGCATAACCAGTGTGGAAAAGATTACTTAATTTAACTGGAATATATTGTGGAAATTAATCTGTGTTTAGCAGACTTTCCCTCCAACCACAAAGCCTTCAATTTTGTCTTTTTATTGCCTTTGTAATTAATGCTGATATCACAACCTGTAGTTCTCCAAAAAAATACCAAACATCTTGAAATTCAAGATAACATAGTTAGAATTGGGACCAACGTCTGTCTTCTGAAATGCACAAAATTTACAACAGGAAGATTCTACACGTTGTTAATAAGCGTCAGGTTAGTACAACTAGACTTATAGGAAAAAAAAACAAACCAAAGAAGTTTATAAAGTATTCATCTTTGAATTCAGAAAAACAATTTAGAAATTTTTCATCTGCTGTGTCTTCATTTTTCAAATATTCTTCTGTAACTTCTTAGAAGGCCAACTTTCATGGGAGCTTGCATCTTACGTTCAATAAAACTGATATGTCTTCACAGCTGACTTCATTTCGAAAGCTTTTACTGTTCATTCATTCACATAGAACATTGAACACGTAACATTCACCTCTCTCATGATAATAGGCTTGTTGGGACAGTGAAGGCATATTTCTTCCTTGTTCCATTTGAGTTTATATGCCTGGTTAGCCACTTGAGAAATGAAGTTGGCATTTACAATCTCTTCTTTAAAAAATGCCTAGATCCCATTCTCTGTGCTCTGTCAAGAGTGATTTTGAAAGGATTTCTTTTGAGCTTTGAGGAAGAAAGATTTTTATTACGTGTTAAACTTATTTTAAAACCAAGCATCATTTATTATTCTCTTTTTTTTTTTTCATGTTTGCTAAGGCTACCAACTGCTAAAACAGGACAGCTGTACATGTTATGTTGGATTGAGAAGTGAAGCAAAAGCACACACGCATTTCACAAAAGGGAAATGGAAGGTTTTTTAATGCTTTTCCTTACAGGAAAAAAGTCACTAGTGTGTCTTAGGAAGTGGAGTATAAGCTTTCAATGAGAAATGAGTGGAAACTTATTTTTCAGCTGGCCCAAAATACTGCAAAAACTAATTTCTGTAGGGAATAAAGAAAGATCTATATGTGAAAGTGCTTTGGTTATTAAAGAATCTGACGAAATAGTTTGATTCTCGCTGTCACAAAAAGAAGCTGCTACTAGTTTACCTGAAAAGTGGTGTGTGTGTATATATGTAAATAGATATATGCATTATTTAAGGAAACCACTTTACCTTTGTGGGTAACTTTTAAGAACTTGTTTGACATGCATATTATTGCTACAGCCTGCTTGGCTGGAAAGTTGAACCAAGAATAATATCTCTGCTTGTGAAAAGAACAGTCAACAACCTACTCCTGAGCGTAGCCAGAAGGTCAAGGAAGGTGATTGTTCCCCTGTTTTTGGTGCAAAGGAGATAGAACTCACTCAAGATACCGTCTCCATTTTGGGGCTTGTGCAGCAGAAGGAAGACGTTAGAATACAGAATCAAATCCAGCACAAGTTGTCTGAGATAAATGCGAGGTTAGATCATTTGAAGTACATGATTTGTCTTGTGAGTTTGTTCAGTCTGAAAAAAAGAGAAGATGAAGAAAAAATGATACTGCTGCTTCTCCCAGTAAGAAATTACAAGGAAAATGGAGAAAAGACAGATCCAGATTCTTCCTTGGTTGTATGCAGCAGAAGAAATAGAGGTAGTAGGCACAGGTTACAATGCATGTTCTGTTTCGATACCAGGAAAATTTTATGTTGTAGGTGTTCAGTCACAGGTGAAGTCTCTACCTATAGAAACGTTCAAAACTCAACTGAACAAGCCTTGAGAAACCTGATGTGATTTTGAAGTTGCTCTAATCTTGTCTGTTGCCTTGATTTTGTGGGACCACATGAGCTCCAGGTAGCTCTTCCATCTTAAATCACAGCATTTTCAAGTTGCGATAGCACTATGTGCTGACACCAGACTCTGTGGGTAAAGAGTTCTACAATAAGTTTTGATTTTTAAAATTTAGATTTGGTCTGAAAAAGCGTGCATTATTTTATGTATTAATACAGCACACACAGTATAAAAGGCCTCTGATAGTTTTATCTTTGCTGTGGATTATTTCTTTTTTTTTTGAGGCGCTTGAAATACTTTGTCATCTAAACTTTTCAGAAAAATTCCTTTCTTGTACCATGTATTTTCTGTGGCACAGCTAACGGTCTAATAAACGCTACAATTACAACAGCATCACATATAGTGACATTTATGACACAGGATCATATCAACATAAGAACATTGGTCAGTTTATAAATGAGCAGGCCAGGGGGAAGTAGCCCAAAATTTTGAATCTGCATGAACTGCAGTGTTCATTGGCAGAACCAGGCCGACTTTTCTTGGCTATCTTCATTAAGGCATTCAGAATCCAAATACTTTCTCTTGATATAAAAGCAGAAACTTTCCTGGCTTAGACAAAGGGCTGATGTTACCCAAGTTGGTTGAGTATTAGAACCCACCCAGCTCATCTAAGGTGGGCATCACAGGAGATGATGTTTTCAGACAAAAAGGCAGCTAGGCACACAGAGGAGTACAGATTGCTGTCTGAAATAAGAGTGCAAGCTATAGCTGGGCAAGAAGTAAATCATTGCAGAGATTACCTAGAGACCAGTCTGGAGTATTCATTCAGTCCATTCCCAAGAGACAGTATTCAGGCCAGCATTCATACCTTTACAGTCTGAAGCAGTCTTAGCTTGGAAATCTGAGTAGAATCACAGAAAAGGGATTTTTGTTTTCTCTTGCAAATTTTGCTGTGTATTTTCTTGTGGTCACTACATGTATGCTTCCTGACATTGGCACCGGTCTCCATCATTTTGATCTCTGAAGCTGCAGCACTGACAATAATCTGATAACAACTGGAGAACTGCACACAGTTATTCTGAACCAAGGAGTCCTGTAACTGAAGGTCCTGCTGATTTTTTGGATAATGTAGTTTTGTGAGAATAAATCACTGGGGCTTAGGAAAATGGTGTCAGTTCAGTTCCAACAAGGTATGGTAAGATTAGTTTTGAATTTCCAGGAGAAAGAGATTTGCTGGCCAGTGAACATGAGAATGAACATAACGACAACAAAGACTACTTGTGCTGCCAGGTATTGATCTACATACACATTTACACTGAGTTCTGCTTTAATGGATAAAATGATCCCAATTACTTTAAGCACATAGGACAAAAATTACAAATAATATTATACGTCCATTATTTAGATGTTAGAGGTATAATTATTTGTCATATCTGTACAAATTGTAACTATGATTCTCTCATCCCAAGCCAAACATGTTCAAAAAGAAATGCTACAGAAGATATTTAAATTCAAATGGATGTATTTTGGATTCGTTCAAATTGTCTGGGCAGAAACGTTTATAACTTAGCTACAGCTCAACTGAAAACAGTTTCTAGAGCAAAACATTAGTTTTAGTGATTTCTTTAAGCACATAAGCGAATGCATGAAGAAAAGGGTGCAAATCCAATACTGGATTAGAGTGTATATATATAAAACAAGGAGAAATATCTTCAAAATATTGTGGTGTAAACCACAAAAGCTTTCAAATACTCTTGGAGACCGTCATGCAAGTTACAGTGTATTCCTGATGTTGCAGCTAGCAGAAGGAAGAAGCAATCATGGTCCTCCTCTGAGCAGCGGTCAGACCCTGTGCACTTCGTTCTCTCCCCATTTGACAATCAGGTGGTACGGAACAAACGCGAGAAACTGCCATACATCAATGACCCTTCACTGCAGGGTGTCAGTATTAAATAAGTAGAATGTGTGACACTCTCCATCGTTGCAAAAAGTCAAAAATCAGAATAGCTGGAGAGAAAGGTCATCAGAGGAAGTGGCTGCAAAGCAGGAGAAGAGTGGCCCCAGGGTCTCTGAATCTCCCTGTTTTCTTTGCTAAAAACTTTTGTGAGGAAGCTTATTAGGGGGAAAAAAAGATTAAAATCTCCTCAGTGACAATAGCTGGCAGCTACAGAGAAACTTCAAGTTGTGGTACTTCAGGGTTCATGCAAATAGCTTTTTCAATGAGAAAATAGGGTTGAGGTTTTTGTAAAATATCTCTTGAAATGAAGATTGCTGATGAATAATTTGAAATTGTTTTCAGATCACCAGCCAGATAGGATTTTGCTATCAAGTATTGATACTGCTGCCTGTTAACAGCAATCTAATTAGTATCAGTAGTTCTAGGATTTATGTCATCACTCTATCCCAAGAATTTTTCTGGAATTGTCAGATTCAATATTCATCACTGCCAAACATTTCAGATGTCTTTTAATCTAGAGTATTTTCTGACTCTTTCCAAAAACCGAATCAGAAGAAAATCTGCATTTGTTCAATTTATCTCTGTTAAAATTAAGCAAGAAATGTGTATCAACTCTTTATATTGAGTTAAGAAGCTACAGGTCACATTCTTGCTAATAAAACATGGGAGAGGGAGCTAAAGTGCAAGGGAAAGAGCAAGCTGTGATTATAGTAGTTACATACTCATGGAATTACAACTTTTAATTATTTTACCTCAAAGCACTTACGTCTCAAAATATATTTGTTACTTACTGCTGTTCTTTTGTAACTGAATAGCTGTTTAGAAATGGTATAATACCTTTTCACACAGTTTTCAGGAGTAAAGCACGTTTTGCATTCTTTTCCAAAAGACCCCAGAGAGTCTCCTTGAACAGTGGCCAAGATGTTCAGCTAAGACATGTAGCTTTAGTCTTCAGCAACTTAATTTTTCTCTTCCAATTACAATAGAGATATGGTCCAGATAGGATGCTGATGCTCATGAGTGGTGTAGACATGCTTCTGCACACAGATCCACTCCTGAGAAACCCTAGGTGGTTAACTTGCCGTTTAGAAAGATGAAGAGTCTATTCTATTTAGTAGTATCTGGTAAGGAATAATAGTAATTTAACATACTTGAACCAAAGTAATTACCTTTCCCTGTTTCCACAGCATGAAATTACAGTCTACAATAATTTAGAAATATTGATTCTTTCAGGCATCTGATGTTAGAAATGTTTCTTCAATGCATTATGCATACTGGAAGAAAAATAATAAGTTTTTATTTGCCTGTGTTGACTGACCTCTTTTAAAACACAGTGTCTTCAGTACTGCGTAGTCTGAGGCTTCCTAGCAGTTGCAGAGAAGTCGCCTCTGAAATTCCTTGTATGTGCTCTTCATGTGTCATCATTTCTTTTCTATATTTTATGCATTTTTGATATACAAAATACGCTTGTGCTAAAGACAGGCTGTTTTCATGATTTTTTTTTTCTGTGAGTTTTCTTTTGTTTTTCTACCTTATAGAAATTCTAGAAATCAGTTTTGCATGGAGAACGCCATTAATAATGAAATGCAGTCTGTGTGCTTTTTAAAAGTCTATTTCTTCCTTATAAATAAATGGTAATTTGTTTTAAAGCGTCATTGCACACAGTGTTCAGCTGGCTCTCATGCATTCGATTATTTTAAATAAATGTACCATAAATGGAACAAGATATTTCTAATTTGCAGATGATATGCAACATTTTTCAAAAAAAAAAAAA
>VXAB01012773.1:354080-365428 GCA_013399175.1 Odontophorus gujanensis
AAAAAAAAAAAAAAAAAAAAAAGAAAAACTGTAAAATTTGTTCTTAACTACATCTCATTAATGTGAAGTTGTTCAATGACCTGTAAAGATTAAAGAATTAGTGAATTGGTAAAATTATCAGAATGAAAAATCTGTATAATTTTGATTTCAATTTAAAAATCTGCTAAACAGTCTAGGAGCTTTAGAAAAGTATATTACTTTTTAATATCAGTTCTGCAAATGCCCTAGTATCAGTGTTACAAATGGACTGAAATAAAGGCAACAAATAGTATGTTTAAATGCACAGTGTTACAACATTCTGTTTAAGCTTTTTTTTTTTTTTCTTTTCATTAAAACAACTGAAGACATTTAATTAAGTGACCACTCTGCTAAGTGGAGCAAAAATTAATATACATAAATGAATTTATGTGTGGGCAATGATGCATAATTAAAAATATGCTTTGAATAAGGAGTTAAGGAGAAAGAAAACTGTTTAACAAGAATCTTCTTTAGGACTATTGCCTCCTGAATTTTTGAAGTCAGATATACATAGGATTTATTTATTGGCAGCATGTAAATTAAAATTTATGACAAAATTGTCTTTGAAATACTGGTGTCAGTATTTGGGGAAGTAATTGGTTCAAATGAACCTTGGCTAGAGAAATCATCTTACTCTTTTGGAACTGCTGTGTGTTACTCAGCTTGTTGAACCAGACTTTTAAGCAGAACTTTACTAAGTTCTCTTTTTGGCAAAATGAGTCAAAACTGGAGTTGCACGAAGAACTTGTATATGAAAATCAAAGATGTGGGATATAAAGTTGAAAGAAGATTCCTTTGGCACAAGATGATTTTATTGATTATATTATCTTAAGTATAGGCTGCCTTCCTGGGACAGAATTTTGTCTTTTATGGCTTGGTGTTTGGAACAAATCAGCAAATAGGAGGAGCAAAAAGAAGAGGAGTCCCTTGGTCTTTAGATCTTTGGATGTTTCATAGCAATCTATATAATTATCGTTTCTGAAACATAAGCTATTTTTTTTTATGATGCAGTCTTCCTTACAGTCATCATTTCTCTCAAAGGCAGTTTCTCCATACAACCTTTCATGTGAACAAATGCCATAACAATGAATATAAAGCTTTTAACCGTTGCCAATTCTCATGCCCCTGCTAAGGAGTACCTGAAGTATGTGGCAAGGGGAAATCGGACCTGCTTTGTGGATTTGGGTTTTCTGATCATTTTTGTTTCATGTCTGTATTTGGCAGTGAAAAAGAAGCTATATCAGTGGTAAAGTGCTGAGTTCACAGAAACTAACAGCAAAACTCCCTTGGCCTTACTGAGAACCAGCATAATTTCTCTCAGTCATGAGATCTGTAATACTTATGTGACTGTTGCCTTAAAAAAAGCCCCATGCTTTTTGTGTTCATATATCTGACTTTTCACTTGAATAACTACTGCTGACTTCAGCCCTGTTTATTATTCTTGCAGAGAAACAAAGTAGTAGGAAAGCAGCAGCATCAGACTCATCCCTCCACACACCTCTTGTGTGCTGGTGATGTTGCATCGCAAGGGAGAGTGGTGCAGAAAGCCCTCCCTGCATCACCATTCCCTTCCAAGAAGTCTGCAGCTGGTGGTGTTCAGGTTCAGTTGAACTCCTATCCTCACTGGAAAAAAAAAACCAAAAAACCAAAAACTCCTCCTTTATCTCCTGTGGTATTTTATTGGCAAGTTTAGTTCAGTAATGAGAAGGCACTTTTGGGAGTACGAAAGCTATGGTCCCTAAGGTCACATATAAAGAACAGAACAGTAACGGCTCTTTTCTTTTTTTTTCTAATAAACACATGTAACAGTAACTGCCATTACTTAATTACTGCAAAGCAGTTTTAAACAACTGGCTTAACACTGTATTAACACGGCATAAAAACAACTGCACTAGGGGTATCACTCATCATTATTGGATACGGCCCTATTGAAGGCAATGGCATGAAATTAATAGGTGCAGGGTTGGACCCCTTAGGCCCCTGTTGGTGTAGGAATTCATTGCATCATGCTCAGGTTTTCCATTGCCTTACTGCTCTGACGGTCTCATTTTCATTAACTTTCACAAGTGTTCCTATTTCTAAATACGTATGTGAAGGGTATTTTAATGATACCTATGGTGTAAAAGAGCTTAATTTATTTAACTAGCATGTTTGTCTAGTTCAGACTCTAGTTAACCCTGGGAATGAGTAACTACAGATCAGCCTCTATCTTAAGCACATAAAACTATCATTACCAGATCAGATGTCACCACTTAGAATTTTCAGATACATTGCAGCAGAGCCTTGTAACTGCTGAAAACTGTTTTCTGTGTAGTTCTTCACGTTTCTTTGTAGTTTTAGCTTCTCTGTGCATGAAAATTTTATTCAGTTGTTTTCTTCATCTACTAGCTCATTTTTGGAAGCACTCTGTGCATTCTCTGAATATGCTTTCTACCAAGATACTTGGTTTTTGTGAGAGCAACGGGGACTGAAAAGCCTTGTTTCCATCCCATCAGCAACACATTTCATATTCTCAGTGCAGTTAATCACAGTGAAGTAAATGGGGGTTCCACACAGAAAAGCAAATACTTAGAAGATATTCTTTTTCAACAGTGGATGCTTTTCTCGAGGACATGCATGATGCAGAATGAAGAAGAAAGGAAGAATGGTAATAGCTAGCAGAAAGAGATGTTTTGTGGCAACAGAAATTCCAGACTTGAGAAGAGATCTATGTTATTTTACCATTGTGCAACAATTCAGTGATAAAAGATTATTTTTTTTTCTAGCTGTCAAAAGCTCTTGCAACGTGCGCTGATAAAAACTGCTTTACAGTTTTTTTTTTGGTCCTGTGACATTTTGAACATTTTTCAGCATTCATTTTCTTTCGGAATGTTTTGATGCAATGCTGCATGAAAGCCTTTCCTAATTACAGGCAAAGTTTGCAAATATTGTGCAGGGCAGTCTGCTTCCTGAACCGATGATTTTGTAAATGTGCTTTAATAGAAAAGACAAAGAGATACATGTGAGTTAAGACAGTCTGTGGTATGATGAAGCAGAGAAAAATGAAGTGCCACAAGGTTCAGTTTTGGGACTAATTTCATTCACTTTATATCATAACAATCAAGAAAAATATGCCAAAGATTCAAGCGAAGGGTACTCAAAGTAAAGAAAGTGGGCAGTATAATTAGGAATGATTTGAATAAATTAGTTACAAAAGTTGAAAGCAATTTGTAGTCTGAGTTTTGAGTTGTACAAATCTAGAGACAAATAAGTAGAAGGAATGCATTACTGAGAAGTTGTTTCTTATTTTTGTTCTTCTAAGACGGAAAGTTCTGTAAAAGATAAGCATTTGGGAAAATAATAAATATTTCCAGCAAGCTAATACTTTGGAATGGGAAACTTCTTCCTTTGTGCTGTTTGTGCTTCTTGATTTACAGATGAAAATAATCCTTTAAGTGTACGTATTTACTTTCTTTGCTTCTGATCTGCTTTGTAACAGCAGCTAGCACCTGCCTAGAAACAGACGTTCTCCTGAAGCTTATGCAAAAAAAAGGAGAGCACGGGGATCACAAGAACTAAATAGTTTACTTCTTAATTTCTTCAGAATTTTAGAACTTATCTACTTCCAATATGTTTAGAACAAAGATCCCAGCCTCCTATCCACACCTGCAAATTTTCCCATGCTCTTTACAAAAGGAAGAGAGCAGTTAAAACACTTTTATGCAGTGTTTTGATCCATCTAGTTTGACCAGTAGATATTTTCTTACACGTATATTCTAGACAAAGTTATTTCTCAGGAATATGAACTTTGGAAATCCAACCAACATCCCTCTTTCTTCATGAGCAGGACTGTCATTAGCAAACTGCCTCCTTTGAGCCCCTCTGACAGGAAGTAGCCCTGCACGTAGGGTTCTCACTCTCTTCTGACATAACACTGGAATTTTTTACCCACTGACTAAAATGTGCTTTTTCTTCCTTTTTCTCAAAGAATCTTTAAAAAACTGGTTAGCAAAAAGTGCCAGTGAGAATGAGTGGAGTGATAAGTACCATTCTTGCCCGTACTATATAATGATGCACTCGTTTAGAGGAGATACCGGAGATGCCTTTCCCCTCTCACACTGAATTCGGTTTCTAATGGTAATGTGGAAGAGTGAGAGCACTGACAGCTCTCTAGCCTAATGAGGGCATCACTGCAATTGCTTCATTAGTCGGTGTCCAGCTGTGGAGGTGAGTTCACAGTGTCAGCACAGCTTCTGTTTAATTCTATTGTGCTGTAGCAGTGGAAGAGTAGCACCTGTCAGTCTGGTCAGAGGGCAACCTCAGCTGCATCTGCATGATCTGTGTGAGTTACAGCATGTTTCTCATCAGATCTCTTTCATGTGGAAAACAGGTTCTTAGGAAGGTGGGATGGAGAAAGGTCAGAAAACATCTCGATCTAGTTGTTCAGATGTATATGTCATTTCAGATATAGGCTCTGCTGCTTTGATCATGTCGAGTAATTTAGACTCGTCACCCTGGAAATGATTACTTGAGTAGTTCTTTGACAAAGGCAGTCTGATCTTTTTGTACAATATTATGTAGGTAGATCTCAAGGGAAAACTCTTCAGAAAAATGTCTATATTAGTATTTAAAAGAGCAATTGTTTTTTATCAGAATCACTTAGCTGGAGACTCGCCTTCAGGGATTAATGCACCTGGTGTCAGGGTATCTACCAGAATCCAGTGCTTTTTCTTTGCATTACCAGGTGAACAGGCAAGAAGTAAGCGGGTACTATTCTTTACTGGGTTTACTCGTGATGCTTTTGGATTTAAGATTTTTTTCTGGTTTTATCTCAAGTATTACACAGGACTGGAAAAAAAAAAAGGGTGTTTTGTTTTTTTTTGTTTTTTTACCATGAAACTTCATCGTAAGTTCCCAGAAGATTTTCTGGTCTGATGTCAGTATATGCAGAGAAGCTGAGATTCTATTTTCAATGAAAGGTCAAAATCTGAGAAAATAATTAGTTGGGATCTTTGTGGGAAATATGTAAGTCACTCTGAAAGTAATGCTTCCTGCTTATTACGGAAACTGCAACAGATACAAAGAGTACAATAGCACTATTTGATAGAGAAAATTCTCAGCTGCAAATCATGATTTTTTGAAATAGTCGCTGCCATAAGCAATGCATTTTCACCATGAGCTTGCATGCTGCGTTCATAAAAAGTCTGCATGGGTGTCTAGAACGTGGCTTGTCTTTCACAATGGTTTTCCACTGCTGGAATGCACCACCCACTGCCTCACTGTGCCCACACCCACTGTTTGGTCTCCTTAAGTGTTCAGCAAACATCGATGCATGGCAGTGGATTAATTTTTTTTCCACATGAATGGTTCTCCGTACGCCTTTGCTTCATGTGCACTTCTATGCTTCTGGCACTGTGGGCCAACATCATAGTCGCTGCCATAAGCAGTGCATTTTGACCATGAGCTTGCATGCTGCGTTCATAAAAAGTCTGCATGGGTGTCTAGAACGTGGCTTGTCTTTCACAATGGTTTTCCACTGCTGGAATGCACCACCCACTGCCTCACTGTGCCCACACCCACTGTTTGGTCTCCTTAAGTGTTCAGCAAACATCGATGCATGGCAGTGGATTAATTTTTTTTCCACATGAATGGTTCTCCGTACGCCTTTGCTTCATGTGCACTTCTATGCTTCTGGCACTGTGGGCCAACATCATAGTCGCTGCCATAAGCAGTGCATTTTGACCATGAGCTTGCATGCTGCGTTCATAAAAAGTCTGCATGGGTGTCTAGAACGTGGCTTGTCTTTCACAATGGTTTTCCACTGCTGGAATGCACCACCCACTGCCTCACTGTGCCCACACCCACTGTTTGGTCTCCTTAAGTGTTCAGCAAACATCGATGCATGGCAGTGGATTAATTTTTTTTCCACATGAATGGTTCTCCGTACGCCTTTGCTTCATGTGCACTTCTATGCTTCTGGCACTGTGGGCCAACATCATAGTCGCTGCCATAAGCAGTGCATTTTGACCATGAGCTTGCATGCTGCGTTCATAAAAAGTCTGCATGGGTGTCTAGAACGTGGCTTGTCTTTCACAATGGTTTTCCACTGCTGGAATGCACCACCCACTGCCTCACTGTGCCCACACCCACTGTTTGGTCTCCTTAAGTGTTCAGCAAACATCGATGCATGGCAGTGGATTAATTTTTTTTCCACATGAATGGTTCTCCGTACGCCTTTGCTTCATGTGCACTTCTATGCTTCTGGCACTGTGGGCCAACATCATAGTCGCTGCCATAAGCAGTGCATTTTGACCATGAGCTTGCATGCTGCGTTCATAAAAAGTCTGCATGGGTGTCTAGAACGTGGCTTGTCTTTCACAATGGTTTTCCACTGCTGGAATGCACCACCCACTGCCTCACTGTGCCCACACCCACTGTTTGGTCTCCTTAAGTGTTCAGCAAACATCGATGCATGGCAGTGGATTAATTTTTTTTCCACATGAATGGTTCTCCGTACGCCTTTGCTTCATGTGCACTTCTATGCTTCTGGCACTGTGGGCCAACATCATAGTCGCTGCCATAAGCAGTGCATTTTGACCATGAGCTTGCATGCTGCGTTCATAAAAAGTCTGCATGGGTGTCTAGAACGTGGCTTGTCTTTCACAATGGTTTTCCACTGCTGGAATGCACCACCCACTGCCTCACTGTGCCCACACCCACTGTTTGGTCTCCTTAAGTGTTCAGCAAACATCGATGCATGGCAGTGGATTAATTTTTTTTCCACATGAATGGTTCTCCGTACGCCTTTGCTTCATGTGCACTTCTATGCTTCTGGCACTGTGGGCCAACATCATAGTCGCTGCCATAAGCAGTGCATTTTGACCATGAGCTTGCATGCTGCGTTCATAAAAAGTCTGCATGGGTGTCTAGAACGTGGCTTGTCTTTCACAATGGTTTTCCACTGCTGGAATGCACCACCCACTGCCTCACTGTGCCCACACCCACTGTTTGGTCTCCTTAAGTGTTCAGCAAACATCGATGCATGGCAGTGGATTAATTTTTTTTCCACATGAATGGTTCTCCGTACACCTTTGCTCCATGTGCACTTCTATGCTTCTGGCACTGTGGGCCAACATCATAAAATAGGTAGCATTACTTTCAGAGCAGCCTTTGAAATTTGGAGGATTACTCTCTCCTTATACAATGCAACTTTTTCTAAGCTGGCTTCACAGATGAAAGTTGATGCACAGAGATGAGAGCTTTTAATCTGTCATAAAGTTTTGCCGTTATTTTGTTGAGGAGCAAACATCGTATCTTCATAATGGAAATTTGTAAGGGGATGATAGTTCTGTAAGCTAATTTATGCTGAAATTTCAGTATCTATCTTCCACAATTGACAAATAGAAACATTCTCATTTGTGATAAATATTTGTGAATTTGAGAATTAGAACCCTAATTTTTCTTCATTGTCTTCATTGTAACTTTCATTTACAACGGAACATTTGGAGGAGAATGAGTGCTGGTGGCCCTCTCAAGGCAATAAGGTTTCTTTTTCTGCTCTTTAGTCTCTCCTTTGCATGAAAGCCAAGGATGCTCACCTATTACTAAAGTTAAAATTGTATGTGCAATTCTACTGCAATGTAAAATTTTGCTGTTGGGCAAATACAACCCCAAAAAATGTTTAGCGTAAACATATTAGGTCTGAGGGGAATGGCTTATTCCAGTTCTGTAGAAGAATAGGAGATCAGTTTGGGGAATTCAGAACCAAAGGGATTAAACTTGCTTTTACTTTTGATTCCACCCCCTGCTTGGCATCAGCTGTATCTGTTACTTAAACTCTATCTGTTCCCCTTTTAGTCACTTCCTTTGCAAGGGTGGAAGTATTGGTTGTGATCCCACTCATGCCAAACACAGATTTTTAATTTGCTAATATTTTCCTGCAACACCTCATCGTTTCTATTTCTTCATAACACCCCTACTGTGGGAAATAAGATCACACAACACACTAGCTCTTATTTTACAATACCTCCTGATGAGGGACATTTTACTATTCTCACATCTCTACCTCTTTTTCTCCTCCTCTCCCTGCCCTCCTCCCTCCTACTTGTCCCCTGCTAATAGCTGGTCTAAATTTCTGAGATTAATCCAATGTGCAAGGAACTGCGATACAAACTTGAAAATTAAATATACACAAAAGCAGGGAGGCTACAGAATGGAAGAGGCACGTCCTGCTTGGTTTGCTCTGTGACAGGCAGACTTATAAACAGATACACAGCTTTGCCCATAGCCACTGTATTCCACAAAGCCTTTGAAATATTTCGGTTTCATGTCTGTGATAATTAAAGAGCAATGACCTTCTCATTAGCGCCAAGAGGGCTGATGATGATTGTTCCCCATTTTTCTTAATGGATGCAAGCTACACGCATGATCTTAGAATATCAAAGCAATTCTCCAAGATATTTATTAGAGTCAAAATTATGAAAACACATAGCAAACCTTTAGTTTGAATTACAAGTGTTAATATATGCAGAACCAAATGAATAGCTCATCTTTCTTCCTCTCTTGTATCTTAAATTTTTCATTACAAATTTCCAGGGCTTCAAAGTAGTATCTCACAGTCGGTCCCCTTTTTTCTCTCTTGCATGACAAAGAGCTGTCAAAAATTGTTCCTGTGTTTGTTAGTATTTTTCTCTTTTTTCTCTCATCTAAATGTCAAACAACTTAGCTTAAATAAAGCACAGCATTCTTCATCTGGTGCTTCTCAAAAGAAAAACAACACCACAGAAGGCGTCTAAAAAGGCCCTAATTAATGTTTCTCATTGATTTTGTTTTAGTGTGATGTATTTTATGAAAAAAATATGAATCCAGAAGGCACTCTCATTAAAATCATTAGTGGCTCAATGTTAGCTGAAAACAGCTCATTCTTTGGTGCACTGTAGTACTTAAAAGCACATTCACACACACAGCTTCTTATTTAACATCACAAGCTTGTGTTAGATGAAAACTAGCATTAGTTTTGTCAGGTACTATTGAACTATGATGAGCACAATGTACAAAAGCTGTATCAAGGTGAATAATAAGAATATACTGTAGCTGTAGCTTGCATATCTCTCTAGGCCCTCTTTCATGCTTAAAATCCTGAAAACGTAACTTTCTGTCATTGATTTCTGTGTTATCTGTTTGAGAAACAGTAACAGCCAAAAGAAAAGGAAACTAACATGATTTAGCAGTGGGTTGTTAGGGGAATATGGTTAAGCTGACGTTGAACTTGATGATCTTGAAGGTCTTTTTCAACCATAACAATTCTCTGACTCTAAAGCCAGCTTGATGATTTAAATCTGCTGTGTTCGAGTAAAACTGACCGTCTTCATAGATCAGGCGCTGTTTATATGAGAACATTTGAGCAAGTCGGACAAACTGGGGATGTTCCAGTAAAAGAATGAAGTGGAAGAGGCTCAAAAGTGAGAACAGTTGACGTTGTGACAAAGGCAATAGAAATTGCTCTGGGGTTTTTCAGATTTAGGATGTGCAGAGCTGCAAGTTAAGCAGAAGTATGTTTTAGCATCAATCATATACATTTGATTAAAACAAAATAAAACAATATGTAATGGTATTTTTTCTACCAACTCTTTTAGATTTTTATAAAAATCTGTATGAACTGTGATAATACAGCTGTGCATTGTGGAACTATACTGACAAATAGGACCAGGGAGGAGAAGCATATAAGGGGAACAGAAATATATGGATTAAACCGTACAGCTGTGTCAGCTGTTTAACTTTGTAACACATAGTGAAATGACTGAATTTTCATTAAATTGTGCCTTGTTTTTAATATGTCATTCATTATAAAGCTTCACTGAAAACCACATTACTGATGGATGTATACTAATATACGGTATGCTATGCCACAGAAGTCACGTTTTTAGTAGAAGAGGTAACATTTATTCTGGTCTGATCACCATTAATGGAGCTGTCAACAAAATTTTTCCTTGAAAAATAATTACACTGCAAGTAAGGCCATTTAGATCCAGATATGAGTAGTAAACCTGTATTAATTTAGGATTCAGACTATGTTAATGGTTTAATATTTTTTCTTTATAGAGAACACAATAGTGAGGTCATCTGTAATAAAGATGATAATATGGAACCTCAGTAGTTTTACTTCGTATGACTATAGGACATTTATTGCTGAAATATGGTTGAGAGAGCCTTAAAATGTTGTTTTATGGTAACCTCTATGCAGTGCTATAAAACACTTTCTGTTAATGATAAATAAACTATGGAAGATCTATGTCTTAGTAAAGGGCTGTGTTCCTTCCATTATGAACAACCTGACTTTAGCAGTGTTCAGCTTATCATGGTTACATGGGCTCCAATTTAAGCCTTTTGCAAGTGGACGTAATCCCACTAGTGCTAGTGGATGTATGAACAGACACAGTGTTACTAAATTTGGCCTAAGAAATACAGCACACGTAGATGTTACCAAGATAATTCTTTCACTCTTTAATGCCTCATTAAAAATTCTATAAAATTATCCAATATGCCTGCAAATAATTACTTCAGACACTTCTTAGTAATGCTCTGTGAAGCTGTCATTGGTGTAGCACAGAGTTCCTTAAGAAATCATTAATAAGAAGCACAATTGGCTTTCATTCTTTGCTGAAATATTGATTGAATTTATTCATTCTAATGAAGTTGTAGAATATAATATACGTGGTATGGTATTGAAAAAGAAAAGAACAGGCATTGCATTAAGGCAGCCGAGTGCCACACTCATGTTCAGGGATTTCAAGCCTAACAGTAAGTAATATTGTTAGACTGAGGTATGCTTTGTATCCTTCGTATAACTCACCACTGTGAAGCTGAAGTAATTCAATTAAATTCAGAGGGAATTTAGGAGTATCTCAGTACCTGTATACTTATCCTGGGTGCTTGATGAGACTGCATAAAACAATAATATCAGAAAATGCCTTGAGATCTCGCAGATCTCAGCGGAATCTTGGGCAGTGACATCAAGATCCTCTCCTATCTTATTATGTTTCTCTCTATGTGTGTTCTATTATGTTTATCTTTACACGTGTTCAGCCAGACTTTCCCCTTGCCTGTACACACTTTCTGGTGAAAGGCACGCAGTGATCTTCATGTCAGTTTGCTGCTGGGTGCCTTCGCCCTGTTTAATGCATGATTTTAGGGACAGTTGACAATGATGTCCCTGCAATTTCTGTATCCTTTCAGTGGAAGTGGTGCATGTTCTACTTATTCTCTTTAGAATGGGAAGTAGTCTTTTTTTTTTTTTTTTTATTTTAAAGTCACATTTTAAAGGGTATTCCCCTTTTTTTACTTTTTGTTTA
>VXAB01012773.1:376121-388192 GCA_013399175.1 Odontophorus gujanensis
TCAATCTCTGGTTCAATGTCAGTGGCTGTAATTGTTAGTGAAGTCTCAAGGTACTCATCAGAGATTTTTGATGAAATTTAAGTCTTCCCGTGCTTCATCCTTGACAATAGATGTTCACAGATGTACATACTTCCAAAAGCAATGGCATGAATAAGACAAGATGGTGAAACAAGGGATGTTTTTCTCTTGTAAGAGTCTTGTAAAAATACATGATCAGATTTTTTATTTGAATATCTGATTACAACTCTGTCCTGTTTGAAAAAAAAAAAAAGTAATGATATTGAATGGAATTTGAGTTGCAAATATACAAAAAAAAAAAAAAANCTTTGCTTCATCCCACGCTTCCATGTCAGATATCATTTTGTCAGACTGCCATCTGTCACACAGCAACAAGTTGTAATGGAGTATCAGTGAGAAGGTTCAATCCCTACTGCCATACCAGCAATGTACACATCTGAAATTGTGTGCCAACATAATAAAATAGAAAGCATTACCTTTGGAGAGGCTCTCATAAAATATATACTATAGTTAATGTCTATAAGTAACTCATAAATACATATATATATTTATACACTTTTTGTGTATTTATATATATGCACTCATATATATATAAAATATCATATATATATATATAAAATTAAAATAAGATTACTTATATATGTGTTATATACATATTTATATATTATATACATTATATATGTAGCGCATATATAAGTCAACTTATTTTAATTTTTAATATTTTCATTAACAAAAAAAGAGCTCACAAAGTGTAAAACTAGTGGGGTATTTGACCATGTTTTTGTGAAAATAACACATCAATCTCTGGTTCAATGTCAGTGGCTGTAATTGTTAGTGAAGTCTCAAGGTACTCATCAGAGATTTTTGATGAAATTTAAGTCTTCCCGTGCTTCATCCTTGACAATAGATGTTCACAGATGTACATACTTCCAAAAGCAATGGCATGAATAAGACAAGATGGTGAAACAAGGGATGTTTTTCTCTTGTAAGAGTCTTGTAAAAATACATGATCAGATTTTTTATTTGAATATCTGATTACAACTCTGTCCTGTTTGAAAAAAAAAAAAAAGAAATGATATTGAATGGAATTTGAGTTGCAAATATACAAAAAAAGAAAAAAAATCAGTTTTTTTTTTTCTGGCAATTTTGAAAGCTGTTTTCAAATTCCTCTATTGAAACAAAGAGCATGACTGCATATTTCTCAGTGCTCAAAGCACTCTGTTTAGACAATATATCAAAATGCATACAGTTATTTGCCATCACTTGAGTTAGCACTTCACCGAGCCTTCCCCATGCCCTGGTTTCAGTTGATGCATTGTTAATTTCTCACCAAATGTTTGGTTGCTGAGCGATAAATACGTGCCCAGTGCCAGGCCACTCCATGGGGAAGAGCTGACACAGTGATGGTACCAGGTGGCGGCCAGGCTTCACGTGGGCAGTAAATTGGACAAGCCCATGAAAACAAATGGAAGTTAATTGTTTGCTAGGAGTGCTTGTGAAGCTTTTTCCTTGCTCTGGTAAACTTCACAATTATTTGACCATTTTGACCAAAAGAAAAAAAAAAAAAGGCAATATAAATTTATTTTATGTGATTTCTTGAGGGGTGGTATCAGAACTGAGCTTTTTGAAGGATGCTCTTCAGCAGGGATCAAAATGTATTAGTGTAAACAATGAGTTGGAGGTAAATAAAAAAAAATAGGCTAATTTCTTCATGTAACATCTTTCTTTTCTAAGATAAATATTTTACTCTACATAAAAGGAAGGTTCAAAAGGTAGTGGAAGAAATAAGAGTTTTGAAAGAGAAAACATGAAGAAGAAATTTAAAAATTCAGGACTTTTTATTTCAGGGTAGAATGAAAAAGAAGAAATATGATAAAGGAATCAGAAGTAGTGACTTAAATAGAAAAGATGGATTAGGGACAGTGTTCACCATTTTGCTTAAAACCAAAACAAGAGAATATAAAACTGGATGAAAAGGAAGCAAACTCATAACCAAAAAAAATAAACACTTTCACAAGAACTAAACTGCTTGTTCAAAGGTGCCACGCAATTACAGAAATTAGCAAGATTGTTTAAGAAAAGATCTGTTTATATTGTAAAAATATTTTAAACCTGCAGGTTCTATCATCTCCAAAATTTCTGTTTTACTAAATGTTCATGTAGCTATTGGCAAGAATGCCTTTTGAATCAGATTATTCAATGGCCAAGCTTCAGTGGAAAGCATATGGGACTGGCTTCCATCAGAGACTAGGTACAGGACAATACATTTCATGCATCCAAAGTATCTGATACCTCTTGCTCCCTTGTTGGAAAATTAAGGCTAGTCTAAACTGACAAGTTACATACCACTAATCTACAGCTGTGATGTGGAAGTGGCAGGTGAGGGTAGTTATCTGAGGAATGAATCATTCTTGTCCCTGTTATGCTGGTAATGGAGAAATTCTAGCACGAAAACTGTGTCCAAGTTAGTTTTATAGATGGGTTGCTGAATTGTTGAGAAGCTTTCATAGATGAACAGCGTACTATTTAAACTTAATTAAGTAACTGGTGTTGAGAAGCTAATGCAACAGCAAAATTGAGTTGAAGGAAAGAGCCTATACAGAGTTGTGAGGAAAAATCTTGTTTAAACTCAGAAGAGGACTTTTTTGCTTTGAGTCACTGAATTTTACTCTACCTGTAAGAAATTAACATTGTTTATCTGTTGCTTTGGGTTTTTTTGGTAGTCATATCAAAATCATATTTTACTCATGGACCTTAGTTTCATGTTTGTTTATTTGGTTGTTTATCTTTTAAGCGTGATGCACACGCTGATGTTGCACCCATAGGGCATTCTTGGGAACCTACCTCTACTTCATGTATTAAGTTACTTTAATACATGTCACCCTGAGGTCGGTCAGCCTCTAACACCATAGTAATGCTAAATGGGTAATATGACTAAAGTAATCCTGGGATGGTTCCAAAAATATCCTATTAAGCAGATGTACATTCTCTGGTAAATTGCATATCTGACTGATGCTTCTCTCATCCTTAATCTTAAAGTAAATGCATATCTGATCTATTGCAGACCAGAGTCCTTCACTGATTAGCACTAGATATAGCTTTGGGTCAGTATATTTGAGTGTATGCAGCCTTTAAGGAAAAAAGAATATTAAATGTTCCATTAATGCTTAAAAATCTGAAGTGGTTATTTCTAAAAATGGAATTATTTTCTGCAAGTTCGTCCATTCATTTGTAAAGCTATTAGCTTGCTATTAAACATGGAAGCTTTCTCTGTTCCATATTCCCATAACCTGGGAAACATTTCACCACTTAGAGACTCTCAGAGCTGTATATTGATGTGTAGTACTACATTCTCGATGGTATTTGCCACCAGCCACTTCACATTTTGGAGAATCTTTAGGAAACTATGCCTTTGGCCCAGGGGAGAAGTGTAATTCATATGAATGTCTTATAATTTTTTACCAGAAAACTGTTGTACTTCATGCATACATGTGGGGAACGTTTTTCTTTTCCCTATCCCATACTTTGAGTGCTCTAACATGACTACCAGAAAAGAAAGTTTTATCCTCTGCTGATCATCTTTCTACATGAGCATATTTGCCATATATACAAGCCAACCAAATGGTTCTTAGTTCCTACATAGTGAATACCTTTAAGTGATATATATTTTGTTTTGTCTTTACTATGTTGATTTCCCATATAACTTTATGTAAGCTAGTAGGCTCAGTATCTCCTGAAGATGGTGGAGACAAGGTACTTCATGTAGAGTATTGATAAGTTTGCTTATATTCCTATCTTTATATCATAGACTGGCTAATTATTTTCTCTTAAAACCTTTTTTTCTTTTAGATCTCCTTTACATTGCCTAAATTATCTGCTTTAAGTAGCCTGAAATATTCCATACATTTTATGCCCATCGCTGGATCCAGGATTTATCTTAATTCTGATACTTAGAAGCCTTAGCTCTGGAGGTGCTATTCAGATGTTACCGTGGTTGCCCAAACAAATGGGCTGAGACGCTATCTGCATAAAAATCAGGTTACTGTAAACATGCACGAAGACTGGACTTAAGTGAAAGAGAAAGCAACCAAAGGAAGTATTAGGGGTATTTTATTCTATTAAAATTCATACTATATTGCAAGAAATGTGAGAATCAAACAGATTTTTACAACATTAATAATTATGAAGTTGTTTTGAAATTTTCATACCAGAGGCTTAATTATCTTTCCAGTAATACAGTTGTTTCTGTATTGCAGTTTGCAGAGTATAGGAGGTATCTTTAGATGGTCTTTTTGATTTGATCCAAGTCATAAAGTAGCTGCTAAGCTGTCCTTAAACAGTGATTTGCAGCAGACGTTTCAACAGACAGGATTTTGCAGTAGGGAAGTTGAGGCTAAATCGTTTCCAGTTTTCTGTGCGGTTTTCTCAAGCAGTCACACTCCTTCCCAAAATTTTGTTAACTCCACCATTTTTGTGTGTATGTTGTCAGGCAAGGTAAGAGCGTGCTTGTCATGGTAGATTTATGGTAGTCTGACCATTGCATACACAGAAGTGAATTTTAACTAGATAAGAAATATATTGTATAAAAAATACTTTTTTTCTTCTTTTTTTCTTCTGTGTTTTGACTTTGTCAAGAAAAGACAAAATGAGCAGTGTTAATTATGGCTTTGTATTTATGTCAGATGCAAAATCAAGAATGTTTCCCTGACTGTTTCATGCATGTGACCGCTGGCAATTCCCTACCAGCGCTTTTGGGATGGGACAGCTAAAAGAGACCTAACAAATCTTATGCTTTATAAACTAATGTAGTTTGAATTGTAGAGGAGGTAATTTTTTATGTCAGTCTAACTATTTACTTCTCCCTGTTTGCATTTATATTTTCTTTCTGGAAATCTGTGGAATCTGAAGCAAAGCAGTGCAGGAAATACTTTAACCCACTTTAGAAAATTCATGAAACTCAGCTAGTACGTGGGTTATTCAAACTGAATTTCAACATAGAATCTTTTGAAATTTGCTCATCTGTCAAAAATATGTTATTCCATTTAAACTATGAAAAGACTGAGTAGATTCCATAATTTAGTAAATATTTTGGCTTCTGACAGCTCTTTTTCTTCCGCTCTTTACGTTTTGAGGCTTTTTTCCTACTTTATGCCACCTTCTGTCAAGACTTACAGGTGCTAAAAGTAGTAATTTAGAAAGAGAGTTAGGAGAAGAGTTTCTTGCAGTAATTTCTTTTTTTGTTTTACATCATACAGATAACACTTATGTCTTTAGGAAATTAGTCTGAATATTTGGTACTTCTGGTCGGATAGAGCATCTTGAATTTAAGACCCTACTGAGTATGAATGCAAAGCTGAAAAAAGTCATGTTGAGTCTTTTTGTATGTGATGCATTGAAAGTTCAGAAAAATTTCGTTTTATTTTTACTTTGAAGACTTGTGATTAGCCAGAAACTATGCTTTCAGAACCTGCAAACATTCCATTTATTTGCCAGCATCAGAATGAGACTCGGAGTTCCAGTAAAAACATCTTTTTGTCTGCTAATGTAATGAGTGCTTATTTTCTGCATCTTCATGTTACTTGGAAAAGCATCAGGGTTTCATTGTAAATCCATTATGTCTCCCTTGGTCAGAAATTATAAATGACAACTAGTCCCAAGGTAAAGAAAAGAAAGTATTATTTTGTAGAGTAAAAAGGGGTTAAATCACTTTTTATCATGACTGTCCTCTTGGTTATGACATATTCAATGTATTATTTAGTTTAAGTGCATGATTAAGATAGAACTGGGGTACTTCTGGGGAGCGTTTTCACAGACATTATACTTACAGTACCTCATTCTGCGGTACAGAAGAAAGAAAAATGACATGTCCCTTTGTGAACCTATCCTTTTAAAATTAGGTTATAGATTATATAGTGGTGTGAGATCCTCTATGAATTTCTGGGTCAGAGGTACTTTGTTTTCTTTCTTTTATACAGCAAAACCCTTGTATCTTTATTAAAAATTTATTTGCTGTCAATAATTAAATGCTTATTATTTGATCTTTAATGGGGTCATGATTCCCATATTCCCATTTTAATGAAATAATGCAAAAGTAAAAAATGCCTTTCAGTTGGAAAAAATTACTTATTATTCTTTCTTTGTTCTGAGTAAAATAGTTTATCTTAAATTAAAAATTAAAAATTATTTTTCTTTAATCTTAGAATTAAATTAGTGCTAATTAGTTCTATTTTCTCTACAGTATTCAAATGCTGAAGTCTTAGTCATTCCTTCAGAGTATTAATAGTGCCCTTTGGCTGTAATCAAGATTATCTTCAATTAAAAGCAATCCAGTTAACTCAGTTACATTAACAGTTATTGTTCTCAAATCATGGGGTTAAGAACACAAATCCTGTGTGTTTTCAGCATGGGTAGATTTCTAGGGTGTATGATGCATGGACATGTGAATTACACACTGAAAATAAAATGCACCAGCCTACCATGTGCTTCACTGATGACATTTATTCGTATGTACAATTACCTTCCAACAAAGCATTTTTTATAATGGTAATATACACAGAACTGAAAGTTGTTGCAATAAGCTAAAACATTGTTTTGGATTTGGTCAGTGTTTCACCAGTCTTCTCCTCCCTTCCCATCATACCATTCCCTTTTTGCTGCAACTCTGTATATTTGGGGCATTTTCAATGAGCAAGTTCTGCTTAATATACACAGCTGTTATTCTCCTTTGTGAAGAATTAAAGAGCACTTGCCAGTCTGCAATAATTCATCTTATTTTATTAACGCCTTTTTTAGTTGAGAAAATTTGTTACATAGAGTAATAGAGGATTTCAGCTGAAAACAGAAGTATTTCATTCAAATTTCTTAGTGTATCTAATATGAGTAAATGCTAGTCCCACAGAAACAGAAAAAAAAAGGTTTTCATGCACACTCACAGATCAGCTCTTTCTGGCTTGAAAAGCTAAGCACAGAACATGGGAAAATTCCTTTCATATGGCTGTGTTTACAAACAAAAAGTATAAACATCTTGAGCAAACAGAAGTGGTGCGGAGAACTTTGCTTGTTAGCAGATTATCACCCCGATAGCAAAAATAGAATATGATTCTGTCACTGTAAAAGTTCATAACAGTTGGTGAAACAGAACAAAACAAAAGCTTAAGAATTGCAAAAATATTCTTGCAATATTTCTGTAAGCACCTGCCAGTACCACTTCTATAATGTATTCCTGCTAGAACAGAAAGCGCTTCCAGAGGCCTCTAATACTTGTGAGTTTCCATCAGCTTTGATGAAATTTTTCCTTGTGAAGCTTTTCTAAATTTTAATTTCTGTTTATTAAATATTTTTCTTTTATTTAAATTCTCCCGTTGCTAATTTGCAGACCACAGTGGTGATTTTTCTGTGTTGCTACCCGATGTGATTTAATGCAGCAAGTAGTATAACTGGGCGGATTCTGGCAAAAAACAATCTCTCTTCTTCAAAATCTGTTGGGGAAATTAATTTCAACATATTTTTAAGATTTTAAAACCCGTTTTCTGAAGACATAAAGGCAAACAAAGGTTTTCTCTAAATAGTATTCATATTCTGTGGGGCAAGTATCTCTTTTCAGTTCCAAAATGCTGGCACAGCCATCTTAGTTTGATACTGAGGCAATAAATCAAAAGGGTTGGACGAATATGTGAAACCATGCCCTTCAGAAATAGCACTGTGTCTGTACACGCAAAAATAATTGCTTTCTTGGAATGTGACAAAAGAATATTGAATATAAAATACGCTGTTAACAGACAACAAATCCAATTTTTAGAGGTTTCTTTATCTCAGTGAAGAGGATATCCTGAGGAATCATATAGCTTTGTTACAATATATATATTTAGATACAGTGGAATTTAATGGTTTCCTTCTTGGAAGAAACTTAACATTTGGTAAACTTTCTCAGGATATTTGTATTTCTCACAAAATTTGACTTAAAATAATAAAAATAAATATATATATAAGGCCAAAAAAGAAAGTTCCAATGACTTGTTGGACTCATCTATGATTTAAATGAGGCCAGGTTATCCTCTCAAAAACTTCTGTGATATTTTGTGACTAATTTGAGAAGTTGCACTTTCTGTCAAACCAAGAATACAGGACTGCCGGACATTAGTTTTATCTAGTGGTCAGTATGTTACTTACCTCTCTCTTCTGGCCCTTTCTTTTCTGCCTGTGAGGTGGGTAGAGATTTTAGAAGTCAGATTCTATGACCATCCTGTGTCTGCACATAGAGGGAATGCAGAAAATTTGGCAGATCCTATGTATATTCTCTTTTCTTTGTGTAAATAAGTACATACGTGTTTGTATTTGTAGGAGAGAGATAGCTGCTTTGTCATTGTGACTTTTCAGAAGAGGAAAACTGATGTCCTACTCTGAACTAAGCAATACATCATATATAATAATAATAAAAAAAAGATGTATTAGGCTTTTATTTTCCAGGTATGCTCCTTAGTTCTAGATTAGTTCTTAGCAAAACATAAAGGATTCCACCTTGTTTCTGTTCTAGAAACTTCTCTCCATCACTTCATTGCTGCTAGATGCCCCAGTTTGCTGTTAAATGTTGCAGGAAACTTACATGTGCTTGCATTTGATTTTTTGGTGTGGGCTGCAGTTTAATTACTGATTGTGAGTCTTGAGCAGAAATTAATCCGAGAGTTCAAATTTTCATATTTTCTACCTGGCTTTACCTGTGGAGGAAATAAATTGTTTGAGCTCTACCTCCAGTTCTGTTGTTGGATTTCCCCTGCAAAAGTTACTAGGAAGGAGATGTGAACAGATGATGTAAGAAAGGCTCAGTAAACCTCAGATGATTTCCCTTTATGGTATGTAAAAGGGAATGCAAATACAAAAAATGTCTCATTTTTTGTATTTGCATACTGTGTAGAAGAATTTTGTCTTCTCTCTTCAGCTAACAGTTGATGCAATGCTAGACAAGGTAAATGGCCTTTAATATCTCATTTGATCTCAATAGACATTGGACTCTCCTGTTAAAAAAAAATTGAATCCTTTGAATCTTGATTTAAACCTATTTGAAATTTGATTCGGTTTTACCTTGTTTCTTTTTCATTTCTCTGACTTTTTGTTTTAAGCACTCTCCATAAAACCAACTATTTGGATAAACATTTTATTTACAAGTACTTTACATCCCACATTTTTTCTTGACTATCCGGGGTGAAGCATTAATATGAAATAGCTGTCAGCCCAAAAGCCAGGATACTGGAAGAGTATTCAGATTGACTACCAAATCTGTGTCATTGTTCACAGAAAAAAGTAAAGTAAGCCAGACAAATAAAGCTTTTTTCCCCTGATTGTGCTGTGGCAAGAATGAGGAAAAATGTTTTGCCTTGCAAGTCTACAGGACCTGAAAATATAAAATCCAAACTTCATTCTCTACAGAGAAACTCCATTAATCTCTGTAACTCCAGATTAACAGAGCTGTACCTTAACTTCTCTACTGTTACATTATGAATTTCACAGTAAATTAAGGCAAAATCTTCTCATCATTGAATTTTCAGTCTAATTTGAAATGAGAAATGAATTAGAACTATTTACATATATGCAGAAGAAGTCGTTTGCTTTGGTACCTCAGAAAGAACCACCCTGAAAACCTCATTCTGTCACCAAGGGTGGAATGTTGTGGTTCTGCCTAGCTGATATGTAGGCTCACCTTAAAATCATGCCTCAAGGAAGACAGCAGTGAAATCTCAGTGCAAAATTAAAGCATTTTCCATTTTTTATTGTAAGAGAGGAATCTTGCCGTAACAAGTTCCTAATATTTTTTGATGTTTCGGGGTATAGTTCAATGAGAGAGTGAAACAGTAATTTCCCAGGTAGAGTTAGTGATGTGCAAGAAATTGTCAGCAGAGATTCCAGGAATTTGATTGACAAAATGAAACATGTTCCTGACGTCAATTTACTGAGATTACTTTTTAATGAATACTACTTTAAAAGCATATGCAAAATTAAGATCAGTCACAAAAATGCATTTGGATATGGCATTTAAAGAATGATATACATAATGTATTGGAAATTAACGTTTATAACGTACTGAAAATGATTCTTTTGCTGACTCTCCTAATTTGTGACAGCTTTGGCAGTGGAAGTATTAATTACAAGCAAAGGAAACCTGAATTGTATTTTTTAATTAGTATTGCCTGTGTGCCAGATAATGACCTCTTAAAATATTAGTGCATGATTAGGGAGTGTTTCTGCAGTCAAATCCAGCTTAAAAGAGAAAAGTACAACTTTTCTCTGGAGTTAAGAATGGATTTATCTTGCAAAAATTTATTTGGGCCAAATTTTCCACTGTGCACTTTTTCTCAATTACCTCACTGGTTTTCCACTCTGTTTTTAGATTAATTGTATACCCAGTGAAACTAATGAGAAGTTAACAGGAACTTTAATGGCAGTCCTTTGACAAAAATACATATAGCATAATTAAGAAGATATATATTTATCCTGTATTTACTTGCCATGAGTCTTTTGATCAAAGGTGGTCCAGTTCATGAATTTAAAGCATAAGAATAAAAGCTGAAATAATTGGATTTATTTTGTTTAATTTGATGAAGAGGAATTTTGACAGTGATGTTTCAGAAACAAACAGTTGTTATCAGGAATATGCTAAATCGCTCTCCTGTCAGGTAAAGGACAAAAGCAAATCAGCTTAGTCTGTAGGAAGAGGTTGTGTGCATACAGGGAAAAATGAATACATAAATCTCAGTGTGAAGCTAAGTAAACAAGTAAATAATTCTTTCCCTTAAGGAAGGAATGCAACTGGAGATTTTCTAGTGCTGTTAGTTTTCCCTACGAAATGTTTATTTAAGGGAAGATGACCCTAACTCAGGATCATGATATTAGACAAAATGATCTACTGAGTTCCTTAGCATCTCAATAATCGACTGTGAGATGACTGTGAGAAGATATTAACAAAGACTAGGGGAAAAATTGTTCTTGTTCTGTTAAAGGTTTTTGTGATTTTAAGAGAGAAATGTGATGTGTTGCTTTCTTTTTTGCTTCTTTCTCTGTTTCCAAAGTGATGACATCAGTTTCTCAGCTTTCTTTTAATGAGGACTTCTTTTTAATAAACAAACAAACAAACAAACAAATAAATAAATCGCAATTTATTTCAAGGCCGGGAAGGATGGGGCTTTGAGCAACCTGGTCTAGGGGAATGTTTCCATGCTCACAACATGGTTGGTAGAACTAGGTGGTCTTTAAGGTTCCTTCCAACCCTGGATATTCTAAGATTCCATGATATATTTGATTTTTTGACTTGTCAAGAGTGAATATGCTAAAGATACCTCTTCCTGCTGTACACTCAGTTGTATCCTGTTAGCAAAAATTATCTCACTCTCATCTAGCTACCTCCAGTTTAGTTGTATTTAAAAGGAAGAAATGCAGGAAGGACTTAATGAGAGAAGACATCCTAACTGCATATAGCTTAATGTTGTTGACTGTTAAAAGTTATAGGTTGGAGGTATGGTAGCTTCAAGGACAGAAAGGGTTACTGCAACCTGTTTCTCCCCAGAATAAAATGAGGTCAAGTTTTTCCTACACAATCATTAGCTGAAAACTGAGGGTTCTTGCAAGTCTGATCCTCATTCCACAAAGAAAAGATGACAGAATAATGGAATTTTCTCTGGACCAAATATTTTTTCTTCTTCTCCATAGTATGCAAGAGGTTTGGTTCCAAACATTACTGGTGTTTCTCAGAAATCTGATAAGTGCCACTTGCAATTAATCCTGTTACTTTAATAACATCTTTGATATGACCAATGATGCTTTAAAAGTAACTATAACATTTAATAGTGGTTCTCTGTTTTTTGCAATAAGCCAAAGCAGGCCCACATTTAAAGAAACGCTCTGCATAGCTTGATAAAAATGGTTTTCTCTAAGTGCAGTTGAGAACTCTGTATCTGCTACAGCCAGGTTAAGTAAAAGTGCAAAATCTAATTTTATATGTAGCAGGAGAATTGCTACCAAAGGAAAATAAGTGGATGAACAACTTTAACATAAAGCAAATCATG
>VXAB01012773.1:393138-501100 GCA_013399175.1 Odontophorus gujanensis
CAATCGTAGTTGTTCAGAAGATGTGTAGGAAATAGATTGTAATATATCCCTCCAACTTTTAAAATATTTATCTTGTGAGCACTGTCGTCCTTCCCTGATTCTCCTCACATTTAACATTGTGATATTTACCAAAGCATGTGACTCTTCTTTCACTACTGAGCTTTTAATATATATATTTTTATCTCAGAAAAATGGTAGATTTTCGACACTAAAAATTAGGGGTTATGATTCAGAAGTGTTTTGTGTTTTCCATTTTCATATGATTATTTTTTTTTTTACAGAATTCACCAGTTTGTTCTTTATATGACTTATAAGGAGTGAACAAGCTTTAAAGTTTATCTCATCCTCATTGTTAGGACAGGCTTTCTCTCTTTCGTTGTTTTTTTTTTTCAACTAATTTTGCTGAGTGTATCTTTCCACAGAGCTTTCCTCCTCATTTCCTTTGCTTTAACATGCAACAAAATTCAACCTTTCAACTGAGAATTTTTCCAGAAGCAGATGGCACTGGTCTTCCATATCACACGATTCTTGCTCACGTTATTGGTCATATTTCTCATATGAAAACTCTTTTGATTAATTCTTCTCATTAGTCAACTTGGTAAACAAATGACTGCAGTAAGCTTAAAAGCTTAGGTTGAAAGGCAGAACAGAAGCAATAGATATCTTGTTTGTAAGTCACTATTTTCCCTTGAAAATATCATCTGCTTTTCTATCAGGTTGTCATTTGAGGCTGCTGGAAGTTTTTATTACTCAGGGTTAATTGCCTCTGGCACAATAATCTCAGATTTCTCTTGAGAATCACTGATAGTGTTCTCTTCTGTTCTGAATTGAAATTATTTTCCTGTCATAACAGGTGTGACAACTTTTTTAACGTTTCTTTAAAGATAGAGTCATTGACATCAGGACTCATGTTCCTCTGTCTCCTAGTTCTGTTTCTTCACCTCTCCTATGGGTCCTGTTTTCCTGTAACTTGGTAAACCTCCTCCAGTATGAAATACCAGTTGAAACTGTGCCATACATTAATAAATATAGCTAGTTATTTTCTCAGGAGAATAGTCTTTAATTCTCATGTGTATGTGAATGTTGCAGTGCAAAAACATTGGAGTGTTTTTAATTCATCTGTTCACGCAGTCCAGATTTAGATCACCTTTCTGAAAACAGACATATTCAAGAATACCTTTCTGTTTTATGTCTGCGTCTTTTAGTGTTTTTCTCATAATTGACTGATTTACTAAAAGACTCTAGGAAGTAGGGACTATTGCAAATCCATTGTCTTGTGTGAGTTATTGTAAATCTTTCCGAATAGTTAATTTATTTTAAAGAAATTATGGTAATATGATAGATAAGAATAGAGTGATATATCAGCATAGTTATTTTTGTGTCTGGAAATCTTTTTCCCAAGAGCAGTGCTCCAGAAATTGATACTGTTGTCAATCCATGACTCCTACATCCATTGTGATTTAACTCTGAAACATCCATTTATGTACTTTTCCATGGAGGGGAAATGTAAAAACACTGCAGTTCTGGGGCTGGCAGCAATAAGACTGATAGATGTTTTGATTGACTGTGGCTTCTGCCAGAGCCCTGTGTTCACAATTCCAGAGCATGTGGAGGACAGAATAGAGTTGTCACTGACACCCTCATCATATTTAGCAATTAGTAAACATGTTTCATGTGCATTCCAATGATTTGAGACTGGGAAAATGTATTTTGCCTTTGAACAGATGCCACTGAAGATTTTCTGAAAAATATCTGCTTGAAAATGTGGCAGACTTAAGGCATTTGGAATTTTTTGAAGAGATTTCCAGGTGTTGGGCAGATGTTATTGTTTGCTGACCTAGGGCTTTGTAGAATGACAGAAAGTAATTTGGTGTTCTAACAAAACATTGATTACACACACTTAACAGCTGTAGTAGAATATTCCCCTTGTGTCTCACATTTCCAAGGTTATAGTTAAACGAGCACCCCAGGTCATCAGAGGTGTACAAGAGGTGCCTTTACCACTCTGAGGGGATGATCCCAGCATTTAAATAATGATTTACTGCTGCTTTTATTAGAACAATTATTGGTTATTTCAGACTTGAAATGGGCAGATTAAGCTCTGTGAACCTCACAGCTGAAACCTCACAACACTGGCAATTTTCAGTGATTAAAGTAATTTACTTTATCTATAAAATGTAAAGATATTTCATAATAGCCATGCAGCAAGTACAGGGAGGTGTAGTTTTCCTGAAGATAATCAGACCTCTGGGGATAAAGGATCCTGGCTGCACCTCATGCATTGCAAGACCCAGAGGGCTTTATTATCTGATGATTACCACACCCCCATTTCCATGTCTTTTTGCTTAATTAATCACAGTAACATTATTGCCCAACTTCAGACAACAAAAATAATGAGAGAGGCTTTAAAAGATTCAAAGACTAGAGGAAAAACAAGAGATCCCATAGGAAAGTACCCATAGTGAAACTGAGGTTTACAAATCACTGAGATCTATTAAAAATGATGCTTACATTTTGTAAAGTGCCCTCTTTAATATAAATATGATTATGTTTTAAATATTGTAAATGTGTATATACAATATAAAACATATACTTGTTTTGATCAGAGGGGATGAGGTTGTATTTCCAGGACAAAAAAAAGCCTTTCTAAAATACTACATTCATAACTTTAAATGATTGTATCCACTTTGTTTTATTTGAAAACCTTGCTGCGTTCAACAGAGTTCTCTTTTATTTAGTTCTAGTACAGTTCCACATGTATTATTTTTTTCTACTTTTCTCTATCCCATCAGTCAGTCTTCTAGTTTAGGGAGACAAACCCAGAGTAAACTTTTCAGGTAATACATTTCAGAACTTGCTCTTCAGAAATCTGCACATGTACATTCATTTAAACTTCTGCTATATTCCAGTCTCCCTTATTACTGTATCCTCTTCTGTCCCTTGACACTTGGCTTTACCATACCTCAGTATACCTGTCTGTAGAATAGTTCCTGCTTTTTGGAAAGCTGAGTGACATAGTTCATATGCAGGTGCACTTCCTTGCACTTAGACACATTAACTTAGGCTGTGGACAGAAGTCTTTTATTGTAAATCCAGCCGTATCAGAAAAGGTATAACCACTCATCTCCTTCTAACTTTGTGTTTAACAAACTCACTGCTTTTAATAGGATTCATAAAATATTTGTAATATTTTGGGTGAAATGGGGCCAACCTTTCAAAAACCACAAGCTACTCATTTTGAAGTCATAAAAGATGCAAGTCAAGGAGTCAAGATTTTCCTGTGCTTTGAGATATCCAGATTCTTTTCTATTAGTCAAAATGTGCCAAAAGTGCTCAGCACAGCTGAATTATTTGCATGCTTCCTGAAATGAAATCTCATACAGATGCAATATTACACTTCCAACCCTGTTTCAAAACTTTAGTCATCAATATTGATACACAGATAATCCAAATTGGAAGGCTAAATGAATTAACAAATAGTGCTTCCACGTTTTCAGTCAAGCATAATCATGTATCAGTGGTCAACTCCTGGGCATGCCCTTTAGTTTGACTAGAACATGTGTTGACCTGCCTCTTTTAAACAGACAGCTACCTGGTTTCAGCTAAGATTTAAGTTTGTCACAGTCAGGAGGAAGGTGAGATTGCATCTAGTAACTACCCATACACATCACTTATTGTAAGTGGATGCAGAGCCTTCTGTTTTATTTATCACAGTAATATCAACTGCCTTTATCTCACAGAGCTGCTAAAACTGGCCTGAAATCCCATCAATGCAAGAAATCATAAGATCAGAAATTTTTTGTCCATGTAGAACAGTATCCGCTTGTATAAAACATATCTCGCTATCAGTGCAGATTAAATTAATTAAAACTTCTGACAGATGTATTTGAATTAGGCTTGTTAATTTATCATCTCTGTGAGAAATAAAGCCATATTTTGGTAGGGCTGTTGTCAGTAATTATACCTACGTGGGGTAGGCTTCCTGTTTTGCAGGTAGTTTCCTAATTTAAAACTGTGGGTGTTGATTCCAGAAATCTGAAAAATAACAAATAAAACAGTAGATATTTTATATCCAATTCAAGTGAAAATGATCAGCTTTAGGCTTCCCTGCTCATTATTTGATTATGAATGAGGAGAATATTGATCCACATGAAATATTTTTATATTCTCTGCTCAGAAACCTGGTCTATGACAGGATAATGCTTTCCCAGGCTTCATGTAATTGTATCTATGAATGTTTAAAGTTCTGCAATTAGATGGAGAAGTTTTTGTTTGTAATTCAGTTAGACTGTTGTGTTGGAGAGCAAAGAGCATCAAAAAATGTTATAATATATAAATAAAATAATATAAATAATATATAAAAAGTATAGAAATCCTGGTGTAAAGCCCACTCCCTCTCAGAGATTTTTCAGTGATAAGAAAATCTGCTGAAGATTTTCTACATACTGCTGAAGTCAGTATGTAGAAAAGGTCCTAGAGAGGACATCAACATTGTTTTCTGTTTTCGGGCAGAAAAAGTTCTTTATCTTGCACTGGCAGTCAGTATAATGGCCTGATAATGTTCTAATGTATTGGAAGAAATGAATATGGTTTTTTTTCTCAAGTGGTTGTTGAGCTGATGTTGAAAATGAGGCATTTGCTAAAACTCCATCTGTACATTCTCAAATGCTGTTTTCCTAAGCTCCAAACTGCTGTATATATCAGACTCAATAAAAACTGCTGCTGAAAATGTATCGCAGCAAACCGTACTATAGTCTCTACAAGCACCTAGGTGTTGCTTTTGGAATTTATTCCTGAAAGGAAGAAGATTCACCTTGATAGCTGGATACACGTGGAAGTTAGATCCGTGTTGTCTTTCAGCAAACACAATAAAGGGTACAGGAATCTGCTGCCCACCCACCTCTGCATGTCACAGTGCCTACAGTCAGAGGGTGGCAATGGACCAAATTAGTTAAGGGGGAAGGACGCATTCAGAAGTGGAAAGTTGATGGTATCTGGGGGAAGAGCAGGGAACTTCCCCATAAGTGGGACCATTGTGAATGAAACTCTTTTGAAGCTTTGGCAGGATATGAACTGTATGTAGAACCCAAGAGCCCTGACTCCCACCGCCATCATTTCTTTTTCCCTCATTATATTTGGCAGACTTAAATGCCCACTTTCAATCTGATAATTTAAAACCTAGTACCAGAAAGAGGAAATGTGTAGCGATTCCTACTGTCTCTGTTACCACATTCTTTTACAAAAGAAGAGAGAACCATGAAAGATATGCAAATGGTCCATAATTATACTTTTAGATGGTTACTTAAATACCTGTCTTTTTCACACTACAGGCACAGAGTTAGTGACTAGTGGGATGTATACCTCAGATATGCTAATAAAAACAAATGTCTATGGTTTCTGGCAAAATAAATGCTCCAGTAGTTTGCTATATGTACTGCATACACCTCTTAGGCACTGTCACAGTGCCTTCTGAGACAAGCCAGGATAAAGTTACTACAGTATAAAGATTAAGGCTATTTTGTATTCTTTGATTTTTATTTTAATGTTCTCTGCATTTAAGTTACTGTGTTACTAATTTCAACTGGTATATTAATCCATGTGTCTCAGCTAATTATACATATAATATGAAACTCCAGTAAAATACCAAATAAGGTGTGTATTCTGTAACTCAGCAATATATACCATCTTCTCCGTAGTATGATTTTCCACTGAAATCTATGGGATTTGCGAAGTCTTTAACTAAAGAACTGACTTTAAACACATCTTTACTGAATCTCCCTAATTAACAGTGATGGTTGATGAGAGTCTAAAATTCTCTCTTTTAATTTCAATTTTTGTGACTTAAATTCAAAGTGACTGGTGCCCTTTACACATCTGTATTACTTTTAGTAGCATTACTGAGAAAAAAATTCAACTCTCTATATATTAATGGTGATAGGACCTGACCCTTTGTAAATGGGAAATGGATTTTCATAAAAGCTGACAGATAGTGAAGATGTGAGGATTTCTGCCTTTTTACTTGCTGATTTTGTAAAAATAAGAGTATCTAAAAGTGACGAAGAAAACCATCCCTTTGATTTCTGGCTACACCATTACCACTATGTAAAGTAGTTAGGACAAGTAGTAGATTACTGAATTCCGGATTGTAGAGTGATTCTGAACCTGCACTCTTCTTTCACTTTCCCAGTACTCGATAAGTTTGAGATCTGAACTTTCAGTTTTGATCTAAGTTATAACTCACCTTCCAGTGTAATGCAACTCAGCACCGCATACCTGAATTTTGTTATTTTGTCTTTTGTTATATTCCTATCATTCTGAAAGTACTTCATTACATATTTTCTTCCTAATCAGAGACTCATTTAGTATATTTCATCTATGTACCTCAAATCTCCACCTTCCTCAGATTAACCACAGATCAGATTAATTGTGTTTTGTAACCTGAAACTTTCTATCTTAATTATCATTAAGCCTGGTGATCTGAGAGGTGGTGTACCACCAGTTTTTAAACCTTCCCTGTACAGTGCCAAATAATTTAATCGTCAAGGATGTCGTTACGCTTTGAAGAATTTTAGTAATATTTTACTGAATCTATTCAACTCTGAGTTGAATATTATTTCCTTTACATATGAGGCCCAATGACTTTGGATAAAGTCTAAAATGGATGGAGACAAGGAGGAAAACTGAACTTTTCTGCTGTCTTGATATGCAGCTGAGTTACTCTGCTTTTGGTATGTAAGTCATTAGTACTATTTGGCTCTATGCCTATTATTTGCTTGAGTTTACACATAAATATTAATAGTTTAAAGGAAGTGATTAACAAGTGCCAAATAATTATTGAGGACTGGTTAATTTGGAGTTTCCCACCGTTGTTTTTTTTTTTCATTTTATTTTTATTTTTTTTAAGTGTTAATGATAGCTGTTTGATAATGAACTGTAGGGGCAGTCTGGCTTAGGTTTTCATACACTGCTCAAAGTACTTTGTCCATTCTCCCAGTAGGACCTACACACAAATCTTTCTTTCTCACCTCTTCATTCATGTCAGAAAGCAATGAAAATATCCAAACAGTCTCAGTTTATCCTGTAGAAAGAAGAGAGTTCACTCCATCAATCATCAGAGACTTTCTCTGCCCATCTGTAATTTGTACATCTTGTGTAAAAGAATGAGAAGGAGAAAAAGGTTTTCTAGAGAATCACAAAATGTCTCAGTTTGGAAGGGACCTGAGAGCCCACAAAGTTCAAAATGCTCTGCTGGGGGCAGGGCTGCCACTCACTCGATCAGGCTGCCCAGGGCACCATCCAATCTGGCCTTGAATGCCTTCACTGATGGGAAATTAATGTGTTTGAATACTATTGGAAACTTGTATTTGGATACTTCTGAGCAGAATATCCTGTAAATACCTTTTTTGTTACCTTCCTCTTATCCTTGGGAACTACTCATGTGAGTTTAAGTTTTTGTTTCTGCTAGACAAAGCTGTCATCTTGCTCTACTTTTCTGTTTTGTCTACAGCTCACTTCAGCAGCCTTTCTCATATCATATAGGAATCGTGGAATATCGTTTCTGTAGTAAGCACAAAAGAGTTCACATGACAGGTAGTTGTGCTAGTTACCATAGTGGTGAAATCTGAGTGCAAATTCTTGGAACTGAAATAAAGGTATTTCCTCTCCAGCATGTCTGTTTTAGGGGACACTAAAACTTCCCTAAATCTTGGGATTTCTGAACAGGTATCTTGATATTTAAAGGTGTTTTTGAGTCAAAACTACGATACCCTTAGGCATGTCCTAAGTACTAACTGCAGTAAAAATATAAAAACAAATCCACAAAGCTCTGGATAGTCTAAAAGTGCGTTAGGGAAGGTAATTTGACAGGTAAGGCATTCTTTGGTGAAAGCATAGAATGCTGAACTGCAATAGTTAGGTAGGTCTCTGTGGGCCATCAGGAACACATAAAGACTGCCAACAACTCTTACAGATCTTTTCACAGATCCTATTACAATTCACAGCAAAGTGATCCTCTACCTGTCTTTCCTGAGGGGTCCAATTAGGGTAAGGATTTATTCAAGACACGTACTGACCTGGGGCTTGCACAGTGCAAATCTGTGAGGATCACGATGGTTCTTCCCTTTTATCTCAAACACTCCCCATGCAAGACTTTGTGCTAGCAGGTAATCTAAAAAAAGGATTTTCTAGTTGAGATTTCTTCCACTCGCTGCTTTATAACTTGTTATACTTTGCATAATTATAGAGAGAGGGAAATGAACTTATTTCTTTCATCTCCCAGTGGCTACCTAGAGAAGTGTTCTCAGAACCTGGATCTTTTGCATGTCAGATGATTATTCGAAATGCTGGTATACCAGGAGGATGTACCTTTATTTCCTAAAGATGGTTTATTCAGTTTCCCTTTCTAGATGCTGATCAGCCCATCTTTTGTGCTGTGGATCTTATTAGATGTCAGAGACTGTAAAACTGACTTTACTTGATCTTGTATTTACACTGATGTAGCATGATTATCCATATAATGTCTTACTTTACTAAAAATATGTTCTTTGGTTCTTACATGTAGGGTCATGAGGCAGAGCCGTGGGGCTCATGGTAGCCTCGTGAAGGGCTCATGGGAGGGAGGGACTTGGGTGTGATTGGGTATCACGGGACCATGGGGCGGAGCAGGCACTTCAAGTGTACGGGTATAAAAGGCTTTGTTGCACAGCAATAAATTGGCATTAGGAGCTTGACACCGTGTGTCCGACCCGTTTGTCCCTGGACTGGGAATGTCCAGAACAGAGGGGCGTTAAGCCTTGTGTTGCACCGTGTCTGATCAACTGGTAGCAACATTATGCACTGCTTGTTCAGGATTGTTTCAGTTTTCTTGTGTAACTCTTGAGCTTTGTGAGGAACCCAAGTTAATAAACTATTAGAAATATGTAGAAACTGTACTGTAGAACCACTACTTATGTGTTTGAATGTGACAGTTTATTTTTTGCTTCTGTCTAAGTTAGACTCTTGCCACTTCTATCTATAAATATTCCACGTCTCTCTTCCATCATTTATAAAGAATCATTCAGGTGAAAGGTGATATATGTACATTGGTGTCACAGTTGTTACTGCTAGATTGTGCTTAATTGTAAACTGTATAACCACCAAATCCCAGAAAGCCAGCAGAATGTCTCTGACTGAGCTACAGAAGCACAAGAACCATTATGGTATGCAGCCCCTCAGCCTGCAGAATGCATAAAGCAGCAGAGCTGTGACTGCATGTCTAAGCACTGGTGGAAGTAGATGTTTGTATCAGAGCTGATAGCACAATTTCCCTAGCTGACTGGTCACCCAGCTGTAGAAGCTCAAAAGATCCAGTCTGTCCTCAGTGAAAAAAAATGGAAGAATTCAGTTGTGTTAGGGTCTAGATATTACATAGGTGGATGCTTGACAGTAATGCAACACCAGATGATTTTATTAATGATAGTATGGATGAGTGGGTAACCTCATAGCATATACAAATACAGAGAATGACAAGAGAAAGAGATAAAGAATACAAATAAAAACCAAACAATTCTTGTGATAAAAAGAATTTATTTCTCCCAATGAATTTCAACTAAAGTGTACAATTCTGATTTTATTTCTGTTAGATAAATGCAGATTTATTTAACTCTTCTTATAATGCGTTAGCAGTTATATTCTTATTTTTACATCCCAAGATTTAAAGAATGAAGAGAGAACTTTGCAATTTGCAGTAATGACATTTGTTTTTATTAAAACTAAGTAGAAAGCCATATCAATAAAGAACAAACATTAACATCATGAAGAAAATAATGTCAAAATCCTTCCCATACGTATGCTATGCTTGGAGGTTTTATTGGCCATGTTATGTTGGTTGTTTATGGACAGATGTATGCTCTGCTCAAGATAAATAGCTTGAAAGCATTTCCACCTGAAGCTGAATCTGTTTATGTATAGATGTAGTTGGGGCCTGCCTTGGGCTTTCTGGATTTGCTGCAGAGCCTTAGGCACTGTCTTACATAGCATAACGTTACTGAAGCAACTTATTAGTTACTACCACAAGAATATTAGTGTAAACAGATACTAGTGAGATGACTTTAATAAGCTGGCTACCTGTGCTATGAATTTATTGAATATTAAGTTGTTCAACTGCATTGAAATACTTGGGCATTCTTAATGCATTTTTATTCATGGAACTGTAAATTTAAGAAAAATCAGGAATTTCAGAATTTCATAAAATCATTTGAATACTTAAAGCTTATTAGACACCAGATGAGTGATTCTGATGGTAGATGAGCAACAGAACAAACTCTGTACATTCACGTGGGCACCTTTCAATCAAAGGAGACCTGCAGGGACATGCAGAGTGTCATCACACAGCTTGCAGGGGTTGTCAGACATTAGCTTTCAGTGAATCCATTTTACCCTGGAGTTTTAGGTCACAATAAACTTCCTTATTCAACTCTGTAAATATAATTTGGCATCACTATGATACTGTGATTTGTTAATAATAGTCCATGTCTCCTTCAGCAGCAGGTGGTATAGGAGAGAATAGTTACCACAAAATCAATATCTTGAGTATACTTCCAGCTGTAATTCAAGAAAACAAATTAAAAAGATCCAACTTCTTTCATACACCTAATTATGAGTGTTAATAATAACACTGAACTAAAAAAAATCGCTCATAACCAGAGTTCATCATTAAACTTTATTGTCTTCCTAATTCTTCAATGCATGTACATAAAAGTCCTAAAAGTCTATGGAAGAAAAAGGCCAACAAAAAATTTATCTTCTCTGTATTTTGTGACTATAAATATGTCAAGGCAATAATCTGAAAGAGCCGTCTACACATCATTTAGATTCTTCTTCAGCATGATTTTTCTTCCACTTTTAAGAGATTAAATAACACTCACATCCACTAAGTACTTACTCCGGTTTATCAGAGAGAGACCATTCATAAGAATAGTGGTACTGTTAAGAACAGGTTAGGTTTTTTGAAGAGTCATAGTAGGAAGACCTACTATAAATGGGTGGACTAGAAAAAACTTGGTCAAGGTGTCAAGATTATTAAATCACCTATAAGACTCCCCAGCAGTCCTGTAAGTTTCATAATAAGTGTAAAAGTAGTAAGCACTGCTAGTGGAAAATAAGGATGGAAATGTAGAAATGTCAAGAGGGACAAAAGAAAAACATTTTTCGATAGTGCCCATAAAGTCTATGTAAAAAAGGATGAAAGGCAAAGCTCATTTCAGAGGCTCATTTCTGAATCACATTTCATTTAAGCTGTCCTTTATCATGAAGTCAAAAAATTTGAAAATGCTTAGACTGTAGAATTGCTTGGAACAATGCTTCTTGTGTTCAATTATTTGCTTCCTAGAACACCTTTCTATCTCTTCGTCTCTATTTTAAGCTGTATGGGGAATCTTTCTCTCTGGTGGTAGGCTGGAAAAATGCACAGTAGTATCCTCTATATGTCCGCAAGTTTTGAGCATTATGAGAAGGCAACCACTAATAGAATCTAAGGGCTTAGTGAGAGTTCTTAAAAATATTTTACTACTGTAGTCTTTGCAGCTGAAAAGTTCTATAATTTAAGAACTTAAAGCAAGGCAAAATTTAATATGCTTAATCTTGTTCGTGGAAACATATTCCTAGAATTAAAGTTTACATAAACTGTGTAAAACACTTTTTACATCTTGTTACTTTTGTAGTTCCAATGTAAGCCTTCAAAGATGAGACTGATATTACAAAGGAAGCTCATCTACATATGCAAGTCCACTCTTAAAGTATTTTATCTATGGTTCAAGAAAAGGCACTTAAACACTTGGGAAATTTCTTTAAGTAACCAAACTGGATGAGCTGAAGAGCAACTGTACATTTTGCAACTTGTTACACAGTGAGCCTGTGTTTCTCACCTGTAAGAGGTAGCATTAATGTATAAAACAGCACGGCTGCTGAAATCCACCTGCACAAGAAGTATTTATGGTTTAAAGTAACAGCACACCATAAAAAAGCTGTGCAGTTTCATCATAATCCAAGTCAGTTTCTAGGTGTTAGTTTTCTTATATTTAAATAAACCTGCTAATAAACTTTTCACATGCTTTAGAAGAGACCAATGACAATTCATTTGTCAACATAAACCAGGAATAAATTAGCTCTGCAGTTAATTTACTGAAAGAGAAAGACTTATCTATTATTTCTTATTAACAAACTTTGACCACACTGAGTCTGGAGAGCTCCATACAAAAGATATACAGGACTGGAAAAAAAATAACTGATTAAATTTTAACCAGCTGCTGGGCAGATAGTTTGCCTGAGGCAATTTTGTCAGTTTCAAAGGGTCCTTTTATTAATTTTGCATTTTGTATTTTGTTAGTGGAAAGAGCTAACTCTGTTGGGACTGCCAAAAGCTATAGGCAGTGAGTCTTACAGCAGCAAAGAGGAAGCTGTAGAGCATGCCAAGTAGATTTAGCACACTGAGCACTCTAAATTACATTTGTTTTATCAGTCCTAAAAATATATTAACTTCAGGTGTAAGCTCTTTGAATAAAGCCTTGAAGCTAATACATCCAGTCCCTTCTCTGTTAATATAAGGCTTTCATTTTGACTATAAACTGTTGTTATCTTTGCCAAATATCTACCTATGTAATTTAATTTTTCATCCTTATGTTTGTTAGCCCATTCATTGTTGATCTGTTTTTTACAGATCTTACAAAAAAACAAACAAAAAAACAAAACAAACAAAAAAACAAAAAAAACAACAAAAAAAACCAGCAACAACTGATGTTTGTATCTTGGGTATTATCTAGATCCTCCCCACTTTCCATTACACTCAGCTACCATTTTTATAGTTAAAAATATCAGTGTCTAAGTGGAACTACTTGAATTAACACACTACACTTTTATTTGAATGGTGCTCACCACTCAAATCAGCGTGTGGAAAAATGCTGCATGTAGCATAATGCTCAGACAATTTGTGAGCAGAGGTTAGAACTCAGGGGTTAAATGGAAAACACAAACCTCTCTTGTGATGCTGAGAATTTCACAAGTTCCACTCAGTCAGCTTCAAACAGCATTAAACACAAAGGAAAAAAAGTATGCCCTTAGGCTAGAATTTGCAGAAGACTTACCTGCAGTAGAATGGAGCTAAAATTAAGCCCAAAGACAAAGCATTTGGGCTTACACTTAGAAAATTGAATGGCAAAGTGCATATTTTTAGAAAGCATGTCACACTCTTTTTTTTTGTTTGTATGTTTCATTGCATTTTTAGAATAGCTTATTTTTTTCCCAAGCAAATTTTTTTCATCCCAAATCGATACATGATGGAGTTACTACTGCATTATTTAATCTCTTCAACTATTTTTTGTGCAGTTCTGTGCTGGCTAACCGCACTGGTATCGTGTATGCATAAAGGAACATGTTCTTGCTGCTGCCAAAACTAACATGATAATAGCAAATTAACTTTATGGGAGAAAATTGAGGTCAGAGTAATACATAAAAAAATCAATTGTACCCATGCATTTTTCCTTCTAATGTTTAGTCTGCTTTTAACTAGAATTTTGATAAAATTGTGTTTTATACAATGGATTACTCCTTGGTTTATAAAGCATGTGTAATGGAAATAATAAGGATATTAAATTAATCAGAGAATCGTTTAACTAAACTGATTCCTCAGTCTGTAGTTAAAGGAAGTTCTATTCAGAAAAGTATAAAAGAAATGGTACAATGGGACAACAGAGGCTCTCCACTTAACCATGCTTGGTGGGGACAATGAAATCAGTTGTCTTACATGATTCAATTTGGAAGTCCAGTTGTGGTTTGGCAATTGCATAAATAAATGCTAAGTTTTGATATAAAATGTTTCTATGAAGTTCTAAGCTTCAGTATTTGTGGTAGTGGGGCAGATATCTGTGCATTTATGTTGTGTTCATAACATGGAGTGATGTTAGAGTCTGTAGTGGCTGGAAACACCAAAATTAGCTTGGATTCTGACAGGTGTATAGAGTGTGCTGCTCCTCCTTTCCCTTAATAACCCGAGTTTCTGTTGTGTAGATACATCTAATTCTCCTATAAAATTAGATGTCAGACTGGATACTTGCAGTACAAACTTGTTCTGTAATCAGAATAGTTTCTTTCTTTGCCATTGCCGCAATTCAGTGCTGTAATAGACAATTTTACCCATGAGATAATCTGAAAACAGGAGTTGATTCTTTCTTTCATAAATGCACATGGCCTGTGTTGCTTATAACAAGTGACAGTTGCTGATGAGAAGGGCTAATTCTGTAGTCCCTGCAGAGCATTTGGAAAGCCAAGGAGTATAGCACACTGGCTTTTGAGTCAGTAGAGATTTATACCCTGTGCTTAGCTTTATGTTTCAGCTAAGTAATGCATACATCATGCAGGTTCAGTATCAGAAGTTCTATCACAATATAAAACTCATGGACCCTTCCAGTCCAGCTGAGGCTGTACCGTTAAAAATCATGAGGGATCATTTCCCCTTAGTAACAGGGCAAGTAAGGCTGTAGAATCGTGTGACAATGTTGAAAAGGAAGCTGTTTTTTCTTTCTTCCTGTCCTTCCTCTTCAATGACTGGAAACTGATATTAGAATAGAATTTGCCTTTTTGATAGTTGAAATGATTTGTTTGTATGTTGACTAAATCTTTTAGGGAAGTTTTTTATTTTGAACCAATGTCAGTGTTACAGCTTTAAAAGGAGATCTGCAGACTTGCAGTGATATACTAGACTGTTTTTGCTCTATGTCATGTTCTTTAGTAGTGAATGCCAAATCGGGTTTAAATTGATGTCAGTTAAAATTCATCACAAATGCCCAGCTTCGTAATCTTGAAGCTGGTATTACTGAAAGTGACAGGAATTTGGACCACTCCTTTTGTCTGTTCTTACCTCAATTTACACAAGTTTGTTGTAGGATATACCCTACAGCACCAACAGGAACATATTCAAAGATTCTCATGAAACTGATGCTGCTGACTAACCATCCTTCCTACCTCTCGGAAAGTATCTGAAAGGATGCTGGACTAAACTGCAGTTAGCACTCTGCATTTGCTTTGAACTGTCCTTATTATTTTTAGTTGGCTATCATAGCTCTCACTAAATCTGACACTTACTTGGAGATTCTTCAGTTATTTTGTATAAAACAATCCTTCACAAACACAAGCCAATAGGAGGAAGAAGTTGCAGATGATTTTAAGAATGAAAATGAAGGTTAATATAAAACTGTACCCCTTGTGGTGCATGTAATTCTTCCCTATGAAATTCCTGTTAGTTTGCCTACTCTTCGAAGTATTAATGGAGTGCAGAGTTCAAGACTGTCTCATTTTATATTCAGGAAATGATGAGGTGCATTGTCTTACTGCTGTGAAGTCAGATCTTAGCATGATTCTTTCAATTTACTTCTACACTGAGTTGTTAGTGAGGGCTTTTTCCTCCTTTAAGTTTCCTTTCATGTACAGTGACATGCAGGTACACAAGCGTTCAAGACTTAACATTTTTCTGTGATGTCCCATTTAAATTAGGTAAAATCACTCTAATCATTATAGGAAAGGAACACAAAAGCAGCGTGAGCTTATCTGAAATGAATTCTTCTTCAGGTTTCCATGAATACCTGCTGAAAAGTTGTTATAGCATTTTACTTCACTCTACATGCAGAATAACATGGTTCATTGATATTTTATCACAGAGTGAATGTATGCCTCCTATTGTGCTTCAAGAATAAGCAGACAGTTGGTTATGCCTACTCTTCTCACCCCATTGTTAAAGACAAACTATTCTATACTATAAAATGCTTTCACTGCATCGTTATGATGCTGACAAAAGAAAAAGAAATAGTTTTATATTTTTTTATTACGTCTTCTTACATTCTTCATTCCTCTTCATTAGCTGATCTAAAGGGACATCAAAGTTTCAGGTGAGACAAAAACTATGATTTAGCTAAATTCCCCTCAAGGCTGCCGATGTGGAGCATTACACAGCAGTCAGCAAGTACCCAAGGTACTCATATTTTCCTTTGTCACAGTGCTGCAGCCATTTCACCTTTATTTTTCAGTTGCTCCTTATAAAGATCCTGGCCACACTGCCTTTTGTCAAAGATCCTTTTGGTTGTCACACAATAGGTCCTGGGCATCTAAAAGACTAAGAGTACAGCATGATTTTTCAGTGCTAAAGTTATACTCTGCACAATTTGGTGGGTTGTAATATCCATGTATTTAATGCTGATGATTTAATCTAAATAATGTGAAATTGGAAGCTTGAGGTTAAACTTCTAGAAAAGAAATAATTACCTTGCACACACACTAGTCAAATTATTCCCTCCCTAATCCTGAGTACTGGATTTACTTTGAACTAGGGATGGAGAACTCATTATGGGAAATTTCAAACCAGCTAGCAATTTGAAAGTATCCCTAAAGTAGCCTGATGAAGCAGATCATCAGAAGATAAGAGTTATGTGAGAGACATTGATTTATCTATGATAGACTGCAGAACATGTGGAATATTCACAGCTCCCTGCCTTAGAAAGTAGAAAGGCTCAATCTGATAATTTTGATAAACATTTGTGGGAGGATGGTAGCTGAGCATCTTTGACCTCTATTTCTTAATCTCTCTGCCAGAAAGTAACTTTCAGGTGTGCAGCAGTCAATTTAGTAGAAGGATTTTATTTTGTTTAAAAGGAAAGCCATAGAAACTGTGGGCACTTAGCAAAATATGATTACTATTTATAGGTATATTTTACTTTCCCTTCGCTCTTCTTTATATGCAATACAAGGTCAGCCCCTAGGTTTAATATGTACGCTGTAGCACGCAGAACTGCTGCTATATTGATAGTTTCTTTCTAAAGAAATGCAGTTAGAACTTGCAAAGAATAATATGAATTCACTGACTTAAATATATTAACAAGGTGCATAAAGAGTAAATACTAGTCTCACTTGTTCCATTTTGTAACTAGGCACAAGGTTACTTTCTTATAATTCTCTCTCCTACATTACGGTTAATCTACCTTTCAGTATTTAGTGAGTTTGTATTAATTTTGATAACTGGCATCTCTAGTATGGCTTTCAGGCAATTACTTCAAATTCATTTCTGCCTCACAAAGTAATTAGAATCACTCAGCCAAGTTCTACACTTGTTTATAGTCTGTCTAGTTCTTATGAATTAAATGGACCTTTTATATGCGTTGTGCAGGTATGTGCATAGCAGAGGTAAATACTTGAGGTCTTTATAATTAGAAGTGGAGTAACAACTTTTAATATGTAGTTTTCTATAAAATCGTTCTTTTTTTTCTTTTTCTGTAACACTTCTGGCCATCTACAACTATACAGTGTGAAATTTTACATAATTTTAGTATTTACTACACTTATATTTTCAATGTGGATTGAGAATTTATTTCAGATTCTTTTTTTTAACAGAGTATTTAATAGTACCAGCTTGAAATTTTTCCTTGCTGAGGGTTTCCCATGGTAGCTCAGCTTTCCAGTGTTGGCTGACTAGGTCTCTATGTCATCTTTGCATAGACTGATCTGTTACTAGTGTGATTTTGTTTTAATTTCAAAAGTGTTTTCTGCTATTTTTTAGTGATTGTTTTTTTGTTCGTTTGCTTATGAGAGAAGAAAATGATGAAAACAATCATAATTAAACTGAAAAGAAATGTACAGAACTAAAGTCTGAAGACTCATATCCTGAGATTCTGTGATGATTTGATAACTGTCTGGTGGAGGTTTTTTCTAATTTTTTTTTTTTTTAAGTTAGTTCTGCTGAGTGGGAAATACTGAATATTTCAACCACATCTTAATGTGCAGATTGTAGACATGTTGCCTAATGATATGTTTCTATTGTTTCTCTAATTTCCTGAGGCACATATTTAGGAAATTCTCTAAAATAAAGAATTTGAAATACACAGATTTGTAATAAAACCCCAATAGTGGATATTTCACACTCCAGACTTGTTGCATAATGCAGTGCTACATATTCCTTAAAAAAAAATTCTACCTTAATTTCTGCACCATTGAATCAGAGAGTGGAGATCAAATAATAGTGCAAACAGAAGAATTGCTTTAAAAGCACTATATTTCAGTGTCTGGACTCTTTCATTTTATTTGTTAATTTACTAAGGAAATTAGTTTAAAAGCCCTCAAAATAAAAATAAAATAAAAAAAGGGAAAGAGAAAGAGAAAGAAAGAGGTGTTTGCTTTTTTTTTGTGAAGAAATGGGGAAAAAAAATCAGTGTAAAGACAGTGAGAGGTTAAAAAGGCAGTTTGAATCCAGTTGAATGAAGTTTATGGTGCTGAAGAAATAATAGGAAAAGAAGACTAAAATCAGGGAAAAAGAGAGGCCCAGGCTGGGTGGAAAACAGCTAAGATGTAAAGAGAAGCTATTCGGGTCAATGTGAATCAGCAATCTAAAGATAAAGTTAAATACAGATCAATTAAAAAATTAGTCTGCCATGGCATATGACATTTGAGGCTATTGGTATAGTATTAAAAAATGATAGAATTTAAATAATTTTAGGCAACCTGGTCAAATATTTATGGTTTGGAATGTGTTATGACCTAACTTTCTTAAAATTCCTAAGCATATGAATCCTGCCTTTTTTGGTGTGTGCGTACATTCAGAAAGTCATAAATAACTTCAAATTGTTTAATAAATCCAAAAATTGTAAGGATGGAATCAGTATTATTTTATGGGTAAAAGGTGAATCAGAATTTCTTTGTGTGAGTAGTCTGCAAAAGAACATCCTTGTCACATTCATAGCTGATTGAAATAGAATATTACAGATAAATCAGTTTTACAACCAGTCTGAATATTCTTACTAAGAGGGTTTGCTTGGACTGTGTGCCTTTAACACATAGGAGCACAAAGCATTTTGTATGGGAGTTCAGGTATGTAAGCTGTACTTCTGGAGCAGTAGACCTTATTATAAGGTAATGGCATTGCCTAAGGTAATAATACTGAACTTTAAGGCAATGATTGTCTAATATTTGGGGATTTTTATAGTTCATTCAGTAATTTTGTGAGTAACTTAACATTAAGATTGAAATTCTTCCAAGAACCCAATAGAAAGGAGTACTGCAGTGCTGTTTAGCACTCAGATAATCGGAGCTGTATCGGTGGGACAGTAAACAAGACTTGTGTTGTTACTCCACAAAAAAGTAGTTCATATTTTTTTCTTCTGACCTCACTTGGTCAATGTGGGTCACAATTCCAAAAGTTTAGTAACACTGCTGAATGGTTTCAATACCTAGAATTCAAATGTTTGCAGTTAATTTGATTTTGTGGAAGTATATAAAACATAGAACATACCAACTCCATGAATTTGTGCTGAATTTGAAAGCTAGACTTCTTTAAAAGTGGAGTTCTTTGAAACTTTAACATTCTGCTTTCTGTTGCTGCTTGCAGTTCCGGCAAAATGAAAAGGCTCAAAATCAACATTCTTAGACATTTCAGATATTAATTTTCATATGCACTCGTCCTTCCGTATCTGAAGATTTGCATGTAAACAAAAGATGGAAATGTGTGCATGTTTTTAACTGCAGCCTCATTTTTATGAGATTTGTATGAAAGATCAAGGAGTTGCAAAACTAAATATCTTAGTAGACTAAATTTTGTTCAGGTTGATCATATATTTTTTGCTCATTGAAGAAGCCTCATCAAACTCTTCATTATGAATTGTGGCCTATCATCACTGTGTTTTTGACATAGTGATCTTTTGTAAATATAAAGCTATTCTGACTGCATTTATGTGCATTTTATAGATCTTAAATAGATTTTTCTTGTAATAGTGAGCCCGGGACAAAATCTCATGCATGCTGGATGAAAATAGAATCAGAGAATCGTTTGAGTAGAAAGAGAACCATCCTTCTCAAATAGAGTAGAAAGGCTATTTAGTCCACCACCCCCGCAGTGAATAGGGACATCTACAACTCAGTCAGGTGTTAAGAGCCAAGTCCAGCCTGACATTGTCTGTCTGTGTTAGAAATGTAAAAGGTGGAAATTCTCATTCAAAAAAAGACATCACGGTGTGAATTGCTGTTGGGGAGTCAGCTGTTGAAGTAACCATTTATCAAATAGTCATCTTCTAGGAGGAGGAATGATTGTTTTGGAGAGTTTAAGAAAAGAGCAGAAGAATAAGCAACAGTGGTCAGAAATTATTAAAAGAGAGGGATATTTTTTTCAAAATGTGCTATGAGCTAAGATGCAGTGTTTGAATGAGAATCAGTTGTACCTTATCTTGGGGCTTGGATGATTTGCAAAGTCTAAGAAGAAAGAGATCGCAATAATTTTCTTTTTCTATCACTAAAGCAGTGTTGTAAGATTAAAGAAAATGCCCACTGGGAAAAAAGAAAAAAAGTATTTAGCCAGATGACTAATGCTAAAATAAGAGCAAATCCCAAAATAAGTCATGGTTCTTTGCAAAATTGAGCTATTGAACATCTTGGGAATCGATTTTATAGACTTTTTAGTTTTGTTTTCAATTTCACATTAAAAAATCTTCCAAATGTATAATACTGATTTAAAAAAAAGTTAACGACTGGTGTGGATAAAAGTTAGAGATGTCCATTTTGCATTACAAAACATTATAACATTGTTGCCTGTTTTGGAGCAAAACCAAATGAACTGTTTAGTATTTCAGTTATTTTCATTCTATGACATAATCATCTAGGAAAAAAAGGTGCAATTTGTACAGAAAAGAATTCCCCATCTCTGTGCATTTTCTCAGTTGTGCCTAACTTTTATTATCCCCATAGTATTTTTATGGTGTGTAGGATCCTTAAAAATTTTAACTTGATTACTATATACGTAAGTATTTAGATTTCAATTAAGGACAGCTGATTTTCATTTAATGATACTTGAAACATTCTCCTATTTATACTCCTGTCTCTTTTGTTGCGTTGGAAATGTTTGATATTAAATAATACATGTGGGTGAAAAGTCTTCATGACAACTGAAAGAAATTTTGTATGATAGCATATGCTCAACTACTTTGGACTAAAAGTTTCTAACTATCTAAATTTATTTTTATTAAGTATAAATAAATAAAATATATTTCCCTTGGGAAAATCATGAAAATGTATGGGAATATATATATATATGTCAAAACATATCAAAATGTTATCAGGGTAAAAAAGCTTTAGTTGGCATCAGTGGAATTTCCTGACTGAAATTTTCCATGCATACATAAGTCAAAAGTGACATATTTGGACGCCTATAGTATCAATGAATGTTCACTTTAGAATGTTCTCTGTACAGAAAAAATGTTTAAAATGTTCCCATAAACTAAGAAACTAAGAAAAAATGGTGTCTTACAATTCAGTGGAAAAGTTATGGCCCTGGTGCAACCCTCAGTTAGTAAGATACGATTTTGTCATTACTCACTGAAGTGCTTACCACAGCTAAGTTTAGTTTTAAAAGGTACCATCATTTCAACCTCCATGTAGATAGCAAAAAGCTAATCATATCAGTTAAAAGTATTGCCAAATTAATATCTGGCTATACAAATCTTAAATATCTTGACATAATAAGTTTAATGTTTTCCATAATCAATCCAACAGCTTAGATTATTTACGTTATGTGTCCCACAAGGAAAAGAAACCTGAAATACCTATATCACAGCGTTTCTCATAAATGATTAATGTTTGCCTTGGGAGTTATATGATGTTCAGTATATTTATTTTTTTGCATCTTGTTCTTGGTAGAACTTTCCATAAAAGATAAATGTACTTTTAGTCCCCTATGCAATACAGAGGGAGTAACTAATATCTGTATTTTACGATAGCGTGTAGTCATCCAGATGCATGACATGATTTCTGTTTTCCAAATGAGTTTTAAGAGTCAATTGAGTTAACAGGAGAGCTAATATTTCAAGAAGAGTTTAAACAAACTGTTTTGTTAATTTTTCCCTTGGGAGAGAAAGCGGGAAATAGGGAAATGGCTAATAAGAGCAACCTAGAGCTAGGGATATTGTGCTGAGAGAAGGAACTGAATGTCACATTGATTTAAGATGTCTGTGATGTATTGTAAAGTATATTCTTACCCTTAGTATACCACTGGAAAGCAAACCATACTTTTTATTAACGTGATATTGTAAGATCTTGGTAAAAACTTAGCCAAGACATGCTTATCTTTAATGTCTTGTATGTATTTGTTTTAAGATAAAAAAGACTTGAAAATATAAAAGAATTCATAGGAAAAAGTATAAAAATAGCTGATTTGCTCCTTCTGAACTTTAGAACTTTTTGTTTGTTTGTTTGTTTGTTTTTTTCTGAACGCAGACAGTGTTTGAAAAGAGGATCCAGGGGAGCAGTTAATTCCCTAGTGTTTCTGAAAAAAATTTGGAGAAAAAAAGGACAAGCAGAAGGACTGGGAAAGGTGCCCATGTCCTTCGCCTCCTCCCCAGAGCATGGTACAGTGTAGAGCTTCTTTCCTCTACCATAAAAACTGTACTTCTTGTTGCTTCCCATTCTGTGGATACACTGTGATGTGCTCTGGCAACATGTCCCAGAGACTCTAAAACACATGTGGTTGATACTCAGAACAAGTAAGGCTTATCAGCATAGGTTTGTGATCAGAACCAGGGAAAAGTAGAAAAAAAATATATTTTATAGTTCCACTTTTCTTCTAGTTGTAGTTCAGGTTAACCCTGACCTTCCACTTATAATTGTTGCATGTATATATTTACTAAATGTATGAGTAAAATAGTACCAAGTCATGATAAACCTGTCATTTCTGTTCTACTCATATTTTGCGTTATACCAAGAATAGGAAAGCTAAGTAGCCATTTTCCTGTACTTGACAATTTTTAGAGCCTTGATTTTAAAAGTCACGTCTGAGACTTATTTACTATTTTTTTATAATAGTCCTTTTGATAATGAGAGCTGTGCTTACTTAGAACATAATAAAAATGCAGCAAATGTAGACTGGTTTCTTCCCAGCTACTTTACTTTCATCAAATCAGTGGTGGTATTTACATACCCAGAAGAGACAGCCAGTAGCTTCAGTTACCTGATGTGCTAAAATGAATACATAAGTTGTAAAAACTGATGGCCAAATCAGTGGGAGGAACTACAAAAGGCATGAGAAGATTGTAGCACCTTTCTTCCAAAAATAGCACCAGGTACCATTGATGCTAAGCATGAGGGCAAGTGTTTTTATAGGGCACTCCAAAATAGTTTGTGATTTGCAAATGGCACTATACTCACTCCATTCATCCTCTTAGGCTGGTGTTAGAGCTAACTTGAGGAAACCTACTCCCAACATCGTTGCACTGTCTGCTCTACAGTGATCAGTATGGCTAGAGTTTAAATATTTTATAAGACACACAGTGCTGAACACTTTTCCTCAAAGCTGCAAGTGAATTAATTGACTTATCTCTGCAGTCAGGAGGCTATTGTTCCCCATTTGGTCATTTCTATATTTACATTTCTACTCAAAAAATCATTCAGATCACACTGTTTATTTTAAATTTCACGGCAATTCGTAAATGTTACAGTATTTGCATTTATTAAGGCATCAAAGAAAGCAAAGTAAGCATTGTATCACTTAATGTAAATGGAAAGTACCCAAGGGGAAAATTAATATGTTCTATGGGCCTAGAAAGGTTACGTCATGTGCTTCAGCAAAGACAGAAAAGGCAGTAAGTCAAGACTGAGTACAGCAGGAAAACTGGTATGTTAAGGAAACTGGTATTTTAAAGTAACAGTATCATTTCCCTCTACTTTTGTTTTGTATATATTATTTGTTCAGCATATACTTTCATTTAGTTACTGAACAAAATACTTGCCTGGTGATGCTGTAGGCTGCCATCTGCTTTAAGGCTGAAGACCCTTAAAATATAAATATATTGGTCTGAATATGGTATAATATCAGAAAAGAGAGTATTCCTCAATAAGTCCTTTTCTCTAAGTGTTCTTCTACTCCTACTCGTTACTTCAGGGTTTCTTCTCCTTTACCATTTTCTGTGCCTAAATAAACTCAGATGGTATTTTGGTCAAATATGGAAAGCAAATTCAAACGCCTCTTACACCCTGGAATTAGACATGCCATTTGCAACAAGGCTTGCATGCTGTGTGTCATTCTTTTCCCTGGCTGTAAGCTGCTGTTACCTACTGAGGCTGTGGACTTCTGGCAGACCCTCTCTTCTTCTCTCTGTGAGCAGAACCTAGAGTTTGTGATGACCATTTACTTAGCAGTAGACCTTAGGCATTGCAACAGTAAGTAAAAGTAAAACACTCAATTAGTTGAGTGTTTAGCTGGAGGAACAACTTAAGTAGTTCTGGTGCTATTAGTTTATTTGTACCGTTCTTTGTCATTTTGGTAAAAATAATTGGGGAAAAATGACAGAAACCCACATTACCTCCCTTATTTGGACCTATTTGCATCTTGTCTGCAAGTGTGCTGAAAGCCAGACAGGAGTATGATTTTAATAGTGCATTTTATAGATATTTTTTTCAAAGTACTTTTTGGACATTGTAAATAATTTTTTCCGCATGAGCCTAATAATACACAAATTGACAGAATATGAATTTTACTGATACTCAGTGAATTTGTCTGACAGTTTTAATACTGTTTAGAATTTCTTAACAAAAGCTTAGCAAGTAGGTTTGGTTTGAAAGAAATACCTTTTCTAATTTAAATATATTCCAGCCCATTGGGATAAATTTCTATCAGCCACCGATATGGGCTTCTAGGTATAGTCTGGAATAATAATAATAATCATAATAAAAAAGAAACACATTTAAAAAAACAATCAGTATGCCATATATGATCTAGCATCTCACATTTCACCACCTGGCTCACAGGGTTGTATATCTTTCAGCTGAATCGTTTATGACAAGAGATGCTGTTAAAGATTCTTTGGCAGATTTTTTAGATGTAACTGCCAATGAAAAGACATTAATAAGTTAGCTATTGCAGCTGTTCTTGGATGTATCCAAGGCAGTTTTGATTTTATTATTTTTCACATCTGTCTACTCATATTGTTTCCTCTGTGCTTTTGGACAGGGCTTCTTAGGTTCATCTAATTCCAGACTTAGTTTTAGCTTCCTTTTTATTAGGGACAGCCTTTTGCAGAGAAGGAGGGGGAGCTGCTTATGTTGTGATGTCGAGTGGCAGGCTCAGCAGATGTCAAGCTATGACACACAAAACATACTTGTGCCTTGGATTTTCTCCTGTAATTCTAACAATTTACATTTCTGCTTTGTCAAAATTAAGAAGGGTATAGTTCTTCATGTATGTGTAATGAACAGTTTTTAAGAACATTCATTACATCATACTTCAGTGACAGACAGTTAAGGTAAACTCTCTGCCAATATCAGTGTCATGCTTCTCATACATTAGTCAACTACTTTGACCCGAGCTATCAAAATCCAGTTGTGTTATTTATTTCTTTATTTTGGCTAAGTGCTTCTCTGAATGTCCTACTGTGGAATCTAGAGATCCCATAAAGTAAGAAGTTGGCACTGGACAGCACTGATGTGTCATGAACATTTCTGAGAACCTTTGTGTTTTCTGTCAGAATGAATGATTGTTTGCATGCTTTANTGTGCTGAAAGCCAGACAGGAGTATGATTTTAATAGTGCATTTTATAGATATTTTTTTCAAAGTACTTTTTGGACATTGTAAATAATTTTTTCCGCATGAGCCTAATAATACACAAATTGACAGAATATGAATTTTACTGATACTCAGTGAATTTGTCTGACAGTTTTAATACTGTTTAGAATTTCTTAACAAAAGCTTAGCAAGTAGGTTTGGTTTGAAAGAAATACCTTTTCTAATTTAAATATATTCCAGCCCATTGGGATAAATTTCTATCAGCCACCGATATGGGCTTCTAGGTATAGTCTGGAATAATAATAATAATCATAATAAAAAAGAAACACATTTAAAAAAACAATCAGTATGCCATATATGATCTAGCATCTCACATTTCACCACCTGGCTCACAGGGTTGTATATCTTTCAGCTGAATCGTTTATGACAAGAGATGCTGTTAAAGATTCTTTGGCAGATTTTTTAGATGTAACTGCCAATGAAAAGACATTAATAAGTTAGCTATTGCAGCTGTTCTTGGATGTATCCAAGGCAGTTTTGATTTTATTATTTTTCACATCTGTCTACTCATATTGTTTCCTCTGTGCTTTTGGACAGGGCTTCTTAGGTTCATCTAATTCCAGACTTAGTTTTAGCTTCCTTTTTATTAGGGACAGCCTTTTGCAGAGAAGGAGGGGGAGCTGCTTATGTTGTGATGTCGAGTGGCAGGCTCAGCAGATGTCAAGCTATGACACACAAAACATACTTGTGCCTTGGATTTTCTCCTGTAATTCTAACAATTTACATTTCTGCTTTGTCAAAATTAAGAAGGGTATAGTTCTTCATGTATGTGTAATGAACAGTTTTTAAGAACATTCATTACATCATACTTCAGTGACAGACAGTTAAGGTAAACTCTCTGCCAATATCAGTGTCATGCTTCTCATACATTAGTCAACTACTTTGACCCGAGCTATCAAAATCCAGTTGTGTTATTTATTTCTTTATTTTGGCTAAGTGCTTCTCTGAATGTCCTACTGTGGAATCTAGAGATCCCATAAAGTAAGAAGTTGGCACTGGACAGCACTGATGTGTCATGAACATTTCTGAGAACCTTTGTGTTTTCTGTCAGAATGAATGATTGTTTGCATGCTTTAATTGCCTGTATCTGCTTGTGCATTTGAAAAAATATAACAAAAGTGGAAAATATGAGAAATGTATGACAGCATATATCTGTAGAATCAGAAACAGGACGGTGAGCTTTTAAATCCACGCACCTAAAACTTCTCTGATAAAAGATGAACTGCATGTTCATAATCATTTGACTAGAAAAATAGAAGACATCTTTTACAAGGCAGACTTGGAAGAATGCTTGTTTGCGTTCGTCATCCTTCTGTCCAGCAGGATTGTTTCCTACAAGGTGCATTTTCTCCTATTTTGTGTAGTCTTAATTCCTCCATCACGGTGGTTGCTGGAAAATGAATCGTGGCACCGGTTAGCCCAGAATGGCTGCACAAAACACACACACAGAGCTCTACAAGCTCGATTTATACTACTCAATGTGGGATGACATCATTTTCTAATCAACTGCATTTTGCCCAATGTAATCATTTTTTTTTAGTATCTTTCCTTATTGTACTGCATGTCTGCTTTCTCCTAGCTGATCTGCTGCATCTGTTTCTAATTCTCACTTGCCAATGCAAAAAGGAATTAAAGAAAAGACCAGTAGAATCACCCAATCATCATAGACATAGATGTGGCTTATTTCTGCTTACAAAAATCTCCACACACGGCTCGTGCTGCAAGAGGTTAATTCTCAGATCTGATAAATGCACACTAAAAGCATGAAGAACATGGAACATGCAGAGTAAAAATTCCTGATTTTGGTTAAAATATGCTATTAAAGATCTGATATTAGCTTTTTGAGTAATTCAGTTTTGGAAGGATGTAGTTTTAATGGAAAAATCAGACTTTATTAGATGTGTTTTACTTTCCTAATTAGGCCATACAAAATGTTTATAATAAAATTCTCAGCCCTACAAATATTTAGTTTTAATTATTTACTGAAAAATGAGGCTAAATGCAAGCAAAGATTCACAAGTCCCTCTGTTTCTGATCCTGTTTGTGATAACGTACATCTACATCTCGTTATCAAATCACTGATGAAATAAAATGCTTAACTGCAGAAGTTAGGGGAGGAATCAAGACATACTGGTTAGAGTCGTGTCAGATTGAAGTAAGACGTGCTGTTTGGCACCTGGCAGACACAGCTCAGCTCTGGAGATCATTGTGCATGGGTGGGGATGGGGGCTCACGGCCCTGATAGAGTCAATGCAAACAGTTTCTGTTTCCTCATGAGATCACTGTTACTGTACCTATGGATGACTCTTCCTGGGATTTTACTAGTGAAAAGTTCCAGCATACCTCTAAGATTTTCTAAAGCTGCTTCCAATGGTTATTAAATATATCTGGAAAGTTTTGTTTGTTTGAGTGTGATTTTATTTGATTTTTCTGTTTTACTCTGTTCTGTTTGTTTTTCAATGTGTTTTCTTTCTGTTGTCCTGAATGGTATCATTTTTTCTTTTAAAGAATTCTGAGCATGGTATTTAATAGTTTTATCTTAATAATTTCAAGGGGAATGCTAAAAAAGATAGGACAAAACACAAATGTTCTCTTCTGCTTCAGAAATAAAAATAATGAAGGTCTAAGGACACTCTACTAATATTCTGATAACAAAGATTGAAATCTTATTAATATTGACTTCCTCTGTGGTTATACAGCATTTGACACAATTATCTTGACAAATTACTATTAAATGGAACAATCTCCTCTACAGATGTTTCTATGCCAGCCTGTCTATTAGCTTAGCTATTTATACATTCTGCTGTGCATCTTTGTGATGGATTTCAAAAGAGCTAAATTGAATATTTTTGTCTAACTGTGGTAGGTTCTAGGAAATGTTATCCCATGGCCACTTGTCCTCAGTGTGTGACAGATGATATAAATCACCACAGTATGCCCTCCATTAACTTGAAACATTTGCCCTGATGTCCTCTCAAAAGACTTGGTGCATAAGAAAATTAATGTATAAAGATTGTACCTGTTGCACTTAGAAGTTTTTATAGGTCAAAAGAAAATAGATTTAAATGCTCCCTACTAAACTACAGTACTTAAAATACTACATAGTCAACCCCTGGTGGTTACCATTTACACCCTCCTGAGTGCCTTTCTTAAGTTGATCTAATACTGACTCTCCTTGAAATATTTTCCTGGGGCTGTCATTGAGTGTAGCAGGTTGTGATCATTGCTGGTATTCTGTGGTAAAACCAGCTGCAAAAAATATTCAGAAAATAGTATTTTAATATTAAATACAATAGAGTCGAGCATTGTTTTCTAGTCGAGTTCACAAGGTACAATAGCCAAATGCAATTATTTGATAAGATACATAAAAGAATCGGCAAACATCTAAAAATAAGCTCAAAGAAGTAAAGAAATGGAAGAAAGTATGAAATATTTTTTTACACAAATTGTATGAAAAATATTGATTTTGAGTGTCCCAAATAAATACTCAGAACTGTTTACAAAGAGATAAGCATTTTATTATAATCGTTTCCAATGGCCTAATTAGGAAAGTAAAACACATCTAATAATAATGAAAACAGGCAGGTGAAAAAAAAAAATCATGCTCTTATTTAAAGACACTGTACACTGAATATCTAATTACTTGAAGTATTGATGGCACATTTGAACATGATTTTCCTCCATCTTTTTTTCCCAAAAGTTTAAATCCTCTTTATATACTCATCTTTTCTGTGTCCTTTTTGTTTATAAGCTTCAAACAAAGGTGATAGTCCTTTTGTGTTGGATTTTATTTAGGCATAGAATACAAATGGTCCTAGAACAGGAGCTGTGCTGTTGTTGACTGTCTTGAAAATGAATGTCAGAGAGGAAAACAAACAAACAACAACAACAAAAAAATGGTTTGAAGAAATGCTGCTATAATTGAAGAAAAAAAAAAAGTAAATCGGTTCTCAAAGCCACAAGCTGAGATTTGCTGCTGCCAAATGTTATAAGAAGCCATGTTTTCCACTTATAAACTGAGCAAATCTGAGCTTTAAGTGAATAAGAGACCTATATGTAACCCCATGATGATATTTGAAAGAGAACAGTTTCACTTTAGTGGGAACTAGCTGATGTGTCTGGGAGACAATATCCTCATCAGTATTTCAGATACAGGACTTAGAGAGAATATTCTGTTCTATGGTAAGAGACAATATTCTTTGTTTTCTTATTCTATGCATTCTGACATTCTGGAGTTTTGCTAGTTTTGTACACTCATTCATTTGTACAGATGCTGCTCTGAAAGTAATACTTCCTATTTATTTTTGTGGAAACTACAACAGATACAAAGAGCACAATAACACTGTTTGATAGAGAAAATTCTCAGCTACAAAATGCTATTTTCCAACTTAGCCACCACCATTATATATGTTTTTTTGTTTGTTTGTTTGTTTGTAGTTTGTTTGTTTCTTTACCAGTGATAAACAAGAGCCTGCACACTACTCTTGTAAAATCTGCAGCAGTGGAGGTGCCCCACTGTGGTTGCCTCTGCTGAAACACACCACCTACTGCCTCACTGCACTCACATTAGTATTTGGTCTCCATAAATGTTCAGAAAACACTGATAGATATCAGTGGGTGCCATTTTTTCTGTGGAGAGAAATTCAGTTACACACCTTTGTTTGATCTACGCTTCCATGTCAGTTGCTGTTTTGTCAGACTGCCCCTGTGCTGCCATGTGCCATGCAGCAACAAAATGGTGGGAAGGTTCAACCTCCACTGCCATACCACCAGCATCCACCTCTGGCTCTGTCAGCCAGTATAATAAAATAGGAGACATTGCTTTCAGAGCAGCTTACTTGCATACATGCGTTTACAACAAATTTCATAATCCTTTCAAAAGCAGACCAGAAATCCCATCTTACATAAGTTTTGTTAAGAAACAGGGGTAATTTATTTTCTTAATTAAATCTGTTTTCTCAGGCAGTATTTTGTTGTGAATTGATGACAGCCCTATTCAATCCAGAGTCAAAACTCTTTTCCTTCCTAAAACTAATGTGATGAGGGAACATAGCTCAGTGAGATAAAAAACAAAAACAAAACCAAAAAACAAACCATTTGCACATATGCTTTTGTGGACTTGGCCAATCGGTCCTATCTGGTCCTTCATGTCTGAAGTCAGGTTCCCTGCTAGTGCAGAACCAACTAGCAGTTTTCCAGTCTTTCTTTATCAGCTTTTAAAATTCTTCTGAAAAGGAGCCACATCAGAACAAATTATCCAGCCCAGAATTAAAGTATCTTCCCGTCTGTATGCCATACAGTCTTTAGCAGTCTTGTAGCAGAACTGTCATTCCTTATTGCAATCATTTCTCTCTAGTCCAGAGACGATGAGACAAAATTAATTCGGCCTTACACCTATCATCCACCCTACAGGAGAAAATGAGAAGACAAATCCATCAGCACAAGGGAAGATTTAAGCAGGGGTGAGAAGTATGTTGGCTGAAAAAGTAACCTGGAATTTCTGCAGGTGCATGTCCATGCACAATGGCAGTATGTTTGTTTAAAGCACTGGCATAACTTTTAACAGTCCTTAAAAGTTATCCCGTATAAATGCAGCTGTCTATGCTTAAGAGTAATATGCTGCACAGCCATAATTTGGCTCTTCAGTACTGTATCAAAAACTCTCTGTAATTGCTACAATATCCACTTTGCACAATTTCAATGTGTTGAATTTTTGCCATTTATTCTTAAACTAATCCCCCTTTAAATGTTCTCTTTCTGCTGATGTGAACTGAAGAATTCTTTAGTTAACACCATTAGCTTTTCATGGTATCTAAATCTCTTCTGCCATGAGCATCAATACTACAGAGCTGCTGTCTCCGAGCAGTTCTGCATCAGTGCTTTTAGATGGAACATGACAGATACAGTAATGTTCTCCACGAAAATTGCTCTCTACATATAGACAACAAGCAAAATAACATGGAACATTCATTGCCCTGTGACTGCAAAAATTACAACTGTATTCATTGTGTGCTGGTTGAGATGCCTGAGCCAATCATAATATACAGCAGTCTTAGTGCATTTTAAAAGGCACATTCTAAGCAACAGTGCACTATCTTGCTCCCATGGGGTTCCTAGAAAAGGGATTTCTGTTGTAGACAAATTTCTTTTTTTTTTTCCTTTGGGTTACAAACTGGTTTTCGACTGATAGTCCTGATTTCTGCCCGTGGCTAAAATACTGACTTAACCACTCACCTTAGTTTGATGCATATATCCAAATCTAGGCAAGCAAAAAGTAATTCACTGAAAGATATAAACTTGCTGCAAACCAAACATTACTTTCTTTGTAGTGAGCAGTTATTTATTCCAGCTTCATTGTTTACAATTTCAGTTTAAGCCAGTAATGTTGTCATTTGCTATGACTCAATCTCTCAATCTTTTGTCTTCGGAAGAAATGGTAACTTTGGTACATATGTCAATAACAATGTAATTCTGTTCCCTCCTCCCCCCACATACTTTTCTTTTTCTTTTTTTTTTTTTTTTTAATGATGAAAATGCTTCCGTTTTTTTTTTTTTTTTAAAAAAAAACAAACATAATTTCTAATAATTAAGCAATAAAACTCTGTCAAGAATATCTTATTATATAATTAGAGCTGTATTTTAAATGCATTGTTTCTCTTTTTTAAAGATAGCTGTATTATGCATTGTGTAAAAAATATATTGAAATAATTGGGATTTTGTATGGTGTATAGCTTTACTTCTCTATACAGATTGCTTTTTGTTGCACATCAGCTTGTCAGGAAAATGCAATTGAAGCTGCTGTTATGTTCAAGAAAATTAAGGCAGTTATGATACACAGAACATATAATTAACATTATTGAGCAGAACAAGGCATTAATATAAGAATACTTAGCATAATGTCTATAGTTTAAATTACTGCCTAGTAATAATCAAGCAGCTTAAGTGATAAAGTTCTCAGACCTTCAATCTGCAGACAAGTTATAAAAAGAAAACCTACTTCGGCTTTTGGTCAATTTGGCTGTAACTTAGTGATATCTCTCTCAGAAATAAAACTGTATCATTGTCTGATGAATCCACTGTAGCTTTTGCTTGTGGTCACAGAAGGTTCTTTTGAGAGCACTGGAGTGCCACTCCTGAAGCAACACAAGGATCAATACCTGCTTCACTCCAGGAAACTTATTTTCTGTATGCAGGGAAAGCTGAGTTCTGAAAAGAGAGCAAGGAATGCTTATCTGAAAGTTTTTAAAAGATTGCATTAATGAAGGGCAATGTTCCTAACTCTGATTTACTGATCTTTAAAATCCTTCCTAGAATTTTCTTCATCACTATCTCTATCAGATGATTGCTCACCAAATTCTCATTTTTTTCCAAAAGTTTTCATGTGATTCCACTGTGCTCTGATTTTCACTCTGCCCTCCACTCCCATTTTCACAAAACATGCCAAATTTTCTTGAAGAGCTGATTTTCTATTTGACTTTAATCCAATAAATAATTTTCAGTCTGGTTTCTCCCTCCTATTCCATCATTCTAACTTGGCCCATTTTATCTATGTCCTTTAATGGGTTCGCCTGTTGTTGCCTTCACTGTCTTGATTACCTCTTTCTTTTCAGTTTTTTCAGCTGCTTTATCATTCATTCTTGTACTTTATAATGTGGAGAATATAACATGGAGAATCCCTAAGCGTACACCAGATATTTCTGCTGCTCAAATCTTCCAGATCTAATCATTTTGCAATATGTTCTCTGGGATGTCTGCCTGCATTTCAGATTAACACTCTAGAAATGGCCGTCACCACTGGAAGAGTTGTTATTGCTCTAATCCAGAATGGACAAAGATACTTTGAAGATGGGAGAGAGCAACAGAGTTGCTTCCTTGTACTCAGTCAGAGATGGGTAACAGTGTAAGGATCCAATAAAACAAAGATAGAGAAGAGCAAGTTGTCTGGGGGATAGAAAATGGAGATAATCTAGTTCAGGCATATATACTAGGATAACGTGTTTCTACTTCTTGAACTGATACAGGAGAAAAAGTTTTTGTTTAAAGCTACAGAAAAAAGTGTAGCAGTCAAATCCTTAGTTATTCTATGAGTCTATGTAGCAAGTGATATCTTTGTGGTCATTACAGATAAGCATAATTTTTTTTTTAATCTTTCTGAGTAGAATTGTGATCACTTTCTATGCTGCCATAGAAGAATAATGCATAATATTTAGCTAGTAGTTATGGGAACCCAAGCTTACTTTTAAGAGGACAGGTTCTTCATTTTTATCATGAGAGACTGTGTGACTGAAATCAAAGGATGGCACAAGAGTTGCTGAAGTTGGAAGAGGGATTTATTGTAACTTCACCTGAGATTTCATTTCCTAAACACAACTTCACTTGCAATCTGAATATAGCGTATTATTACTTCTACACACTAAGATTTTAAAACACTTCTCAAATAAAAACCATACATGTAGTTTCTGTGCATAAGTTGCTCTGAAAGTAATGCCTCCAATTTATTTACATGAAAACTGCAGCAGATATAAAGAGCACAAAAACACTATTTGATAGAGCAAATTCCCAACTACAAAACAATTGAATGATACAAAACCTTCTGCGGTTCTCCTGTAAGCACAGCAATAAGGAAGAGAAGGGAAAGCAAGAGCCAAGCCCCAGCTGTCTCTGGTGTCATCTAAGCTGTTTGTGCATTTCCTCTTTGAAGTTCTTGGCAATGGCAGTTAACCAGCTGGGATGTGTGACAGCTTTTCCAGAAAATGGAAGGGATAAGGGACATTCATTCACATACACACTCTTGCCTCTGGTTTCTCTTGGGAAGCAGCAACTCAAAGCTGAGAGTTTTTTAGAAGTTTCTTCCTAAATTACATCCTTTATCTGGTCAGCTTCTTTTTAAATACTGGAAAAAAACCTTTTAAGTTCGAAGGACTAGGGGATAGAGTTTCATGAGAATGCAAATTAAATCATAATTTCTGCACCTATGGCCTAGGTTGTGTAGAAGCTAGGTTTAAACTTGGGATACCTTTAAACCTTGTTCAGATAGCAAACACCAAGGAATCATAAGAACATATTTCGACCTGGGTAATCATTGAGCTTCATGCTTTTTGGAGCTGTTGTTATATGATTTCTGGTGCTGTAAATAACCTTACAGCAAGAATTCCTGCTATGTTTATGCAAGAATAAATTGCACCTCTGATAGCATAAATATGACTTTTGACTGAGGAATTGATTTTGTTGTTTCATAAACTATAGGGCTGTACCTGTGAACCTTTAAGACTTGGACATTTCAATAAGACTTTTGTTAAAATGATGCTTTTCATTTTAGCCCTTTAGGAACACATAAGGTCTGTGGCTCCTAAATTCCTGTTATTTACCTCAGATACCATAGTATCTTAGCAAGGCAAGTCCTATGGCTTTATACAATTCTGAGAAATTCAGAATAGCAGTAACTTTCCCAGTGAACAGTTTTGTGCAAACTTTGCATCAGAATTTATCAAGGCCACTCAGAAATGTTCAGTAGCAGTCACTTGACACGTTCTATTTTCAAGAAATAAACATTACCGATTGAGTAAACAAAATGCTTTTCTTTCCTTTCATCTTTTGAATATAGGAATAGAAAATAAAATATAGGACTGCGTGAAATAGCAGATACTATAATCAATCTATTTGTACATCTCCTTTCCTTCTCTCATTTCCTAAGCCTTAGTAAAGCTGTACCATTGCATCTTATTCCCTGTCTGTGGTATATCTTCTAATCTATCAAATTAATCAGGCATCTTAATTTTTCTTTTTTCTTTTTTTTCTTTTCAGTCGATTTATCTATCTTGTCACACAAGAAACATTGGTCTAGCATATACCCATCACACAGTGCACTAAAAATCAATGGAAAGTAACCCTGTTTACTGTACCATTTTACACTGAGTGTAGTTAGCATACTGTCATTCAGTAAACAAAGTACTTTGTAATGTAGAATATATTAATTTGCTATAAGGTATTTCAAAATAAAGTGATATATTTCAACATTTTTTTCAGTGCCACCATTACAGGGATGAAGAGACTGTTTTTTGATAGATTGAGCAGCACATGGCAAATCAGAAGTTACTTTTGCTGGTTGCTCCTTTAATGAAATGTATCACACAGCTTGGATAAATTATCTCCTATGTGAAGCAACTTATCATGCCAGAATATACAGTATATTGTCATGGGTTGATTTTTTTTCTTTTTTTTTCTTTTTTTTCTTTTTTTCTTTTTCTTTTCTTCCTCTGGTTATTTTTTTATTTTTTATTTTTTTTCCCTTTACTTTTTGATTCTCTGGTATTCTGATGAATTATTTGCAACATTTCCTTCTTACTGCTGCTAGAATAATCAAGTTATGTTTCTTGAACATCAGTCTCTCATTTTCATCAACTCCTTCTGTTGTCAAAGTCTGGGGGGAGGGGAAAAAACCACTTTAATTTCACAAGACCTTCTTCTGTTTCCTTTGCTCCTTTGTTTCTTTGCTGCTTCTGCTTTCTTTGTTACAGCTTTTAACTTAGAGAAGACTTTTAAGTTTCTCCACTTCAGTGTAAGCTAATGAAGTCTCATTATTTATTTATTTATTAAATGAACTGTAGTTTCACCACCATGGTCCTCCGAGCTTTAGATGCTTTCTCATTTGTAGCATCAATTGATCATGTTCAGGATTATATTTTTCTGTACATATACTATATGTCTGACAATTGTATGTGTGTATGCGTTTGTTGGTGGTTTTTTATTTTTGTTTTTTTTGTGTGTTTCGGTTTTTTTTTTTTTTTTTTTTTTTTTTTTTTTTTGTTTTTTTTTTTTTTTTTTTATTTTTTTGCCAACAAAANGTTTTCTTTTCACTTTTGGCAACCAGAAAGCAACTGTTAAATTCTCATGCTATCCCACTTAGCAGGATTTCAGGCATAATTACTTTGTGGAGCCCATGACCTATTTCAACCTCCATTTCCTAGCTTAGCACAGTGGGGAAAATTGTTTATTTATAACCAAATACATCTGAGTTTCCGTCTCTAGTGGAACAATTAGGTTGTGATTCATATTCAAAACCTTTGCATTTTGAACAAATACTACGACAAATTATCAAACAGCAGCAAAACTTGTAACAAGTTTTCTTACAACACAGTATTTTATAAGCATTTACTAGTATGTCCATTTCAGATGAATTTCGTTTTTGTTTCAAATTACTGAGGATCTCTGGTCTTCTGAAATAACTCCTACACTGAACTGTAAAGACAAATGGATGTATTGTTTTTCTTTGGAGAAGTTTGCTATGCAGATCTGTGGAACATTTCTGAGCTGAGTTGCTTCCAACTTACTCTAGCCTTCTAAGACCATCTGAAAGAAACTGAGGTCACGTCTTTATTCTCACACTGAGGATTCTTAGAATACAAACTATGGATGATTCTTCTGAATTTAGCAATGAACATTTTACTGGAATATAATCATACATTTTAAAAGTCTGTTGATACGATGGGTATTATCCCATCATCATGTGCTCCACACAATGAAAACATTCTCTTCCTAAGAATCATATCAGTGTGTTCTAGTCTGACCAGATTAAGGTTTCACATTTTTATATCAGCACTTCTAGTATTATTTATTTATTTAGATTTACTTATTTAAGTCATTAAGAAGACTGATGTTTTTCATGTTGATGGTAGTATAGGCTCATGCAAACATCATCATCCTTTCTTCCTCAGTAGTCAAGCTATTAATCTATTGCTGTTGATAATGTAGACACAGACCTAAACTTTGGTTCTGTGATAATATTTTTTCCAACATTTGAGGAAATAGTTTTGAAATTTAGATACTTCTTTTTCTCTCAAGATTTCAGTTGTTCCGAGAATTCAGTTAATGCACAACCATTGGAAACAGTTGTGGGGGAGTGCTGCTGAGGGCAGCTCTTAAACTCTATCGTTCTCAGCTGGTTTGATTTGATATGCACAATGCCTGTTTCTCGTTATCGTATCTCCAACTAAAGTATATGATTGCTGCTAGTAATGCTAGCACTTCCTTCCAATGAATACTTGCCATTTATTTTTTTTTATTTTTTTATTTTTTTTTTACTGCAACTACTTCAGTCTTAAAATTATAGCAGATTTCCTCATGATGCCATTTTTAGGAAGCAGATTAGAGAAGTTGTCCCATGTTATCTCTACAGTCAGTCAAAATAGTCAAGTTGTCATATGTCAGCATGAAAGGGTTGTTCTGATATTACATTGTATTGATAACTACATACTAAAATATCCATAACAAAGGCAGTGAACTGTGCTATCATCTTTGACATGGAGGCACGTGTTGCAGCAGATTCTTATCCAAATTTCTACTATTATTGAGTTGAACAAAGGACTTCTTCCCAACTAGATAATTTTGTGTGAATATTATGAAGGCTTTGGTTTCTTATTTGCTTCACAGTGAGGGAAGAATCCTGTTTCCTCCTTCCTTGAGGAATCAAGAATTATGAATTGTTGTTGCAAAGGTGGTCTAAACTCCATGTATAGCTTCCAACCTCATCAGGAAAAGAAAGAAATACGTTGTGCCACATCAGTCATTAGCACTTAATGATCTTTGCCTTGATCATGACGGGAAGGCCCTGATTCATGTCACAGGCATTATGTGTGACTGTTATTGAGCAAAATGCTGATGCTGCAATTAGATGGCCAAGTAGGGCAATCCATACCTAAGTGTTCTTCCATCTGTATCTGTATAAATAAGTTCTTTCATTTTTGGATGTCCACCCTGAGATTTTATTGAATTAATTGCTCAGGGCTGGAGAGCACCCAGTCTTTAACCAATTGAACTGTAATGTGTGTATTTAGAAAAACATGATCTAAAAATCAGACTCTCAGCCTCTCTAGAAGTACTACCTATTTAGGACAGTTGGAATTTATACTATCATATTAATTATTTTTCATATGAATTTGGACCTATCTTTTCTTCAAACTTTGTCTGAAAACAAGATTTTTTTTGTTTTTCTTCTCTAAGATGTAACAAAATGAAGCAGAAGTACCTGTGGTAAATGCCACTGTAGCAGTTATTTTTCATCACTTCTTTCTGCTATATCCTTTTTTTCTTCAATATTTTAACAATTCTAGGAGAAAAAAAGAACAGAACAAAACAAAGCTGGCTGAGGCTCATTGGGGCTGCTATTTTTCTTTTATTATTTTTATGGAAGTAATATATAGTAGAGGCAATTGTAAGCTGTAATGGTTTTGAGGGATGCTGTGCAGAAAATAAGTGAGGCTTCAGATCAAAGCAGTTAAAATAGTGGTAGTGATGAGCAGTACTAAAGCTGAAATATTTCTCAGTTGAATATGCACAGCCTATAAGGGCTGACTTCTTCATCCAGGAAATTATTTTATAGTTTTATCACAGATGAAAACAAAACTGATTGAAAGCAACATGAGAAAAATTAGCAGTCACCTTTAAAGTAGAGGAGAAAGGGAATCCAAAGAGCCAACAAACCCAAACCAACATCTGGAAATGGACTGAATGTCGATAGATGAGAGGCCACTTTCTTCCTACCCCTGAGCTTCACATTGGGCCAAGATGTTTATGCTCAGAACCATCACTGATGTTTATTATTTACTACATTAGTTCTCAGCTATGCATAGGCTCACAGTAGAGCTGTTATTAGATAAATGTCATCATTTCACTTTTATAAACAAACAGTTATTATAGAGTTCTGTGTTCTCTAATCTTCACTACGCAGTCTTCTTTTGTATGCCTCAAACAATAAGCTGACAGCTCCATGGAAATCTCTTACAACATTCAATAGTCAAAAGTGTTACAGAGTTCACTTGAAGTAGAAGAATGCATAATGAATTGAAACAATGTTTTAGGCATTTATATTAGACTTCTAATGGAAAAAATTAAAAAGTAATGCAGCTTTGCTTTGCAGTTACTGCTCCTCAACAGTATGTCTTTATTTCTGGCACATGAAGGATAGTTTCCATAGCAGCAGCATCTGTAACACTGAGCAACATGGAAATTGAATTTTTCCTCTTATAATTTACAGATTGAAAAGGTAAAATGTATGGAAATCAGGCAAATAGATACTACAGAAATGCAGACTTCAAAACCTACTTTTCCTTTCCAGAATTCTGAAATTCTGTTGGAATAAAAAATTGTTTGTTTCTTCTTGTTTAAACCTCCTATGTGTCTGAAAAATATGTATGGCAGGTACGTTGCTTTTGATTTTTAAACTGGAAAATTGCAGAATTACTTCAGTCTGTCTCCTGATATGATGTTGTTTTTTTGTCAGGTGATTCCTTTACTAGTGACCAAAAGTGAGTAGTAAATAAGGTCTATATTACACTGAGATGGTGTTTTTTTATTTCATTAACTGTTATACAGCAGCACTCAAGGTATGCTACAAACAAGAAGTACTGTGTGAGAGAAATGCATGGTATCTATTCAAATTGATTATATACATATATTTTAAACAATTCTTAGAGGAATGTGCTTTTCTGTGTGCACAGAGCTTAAAAATGCTACTATATGTAACAGGTAAGAAGTTTCAGAACAATACATTTATATGTTGGACACAGAAACATAATGCAAAGAATATTCAGAACAGAAAAAGGCTGAAGATATTGCAGAGATGACTCTGTTTTAGGAAGATTTAACTCAGAATTAAAGGAAAAAGATCTTGGTCTCAGTGTTACATCTCTAATTTAGCAGGAAGCTCCATAACATTTTTTCTCAGGATGTAACAGTGAGATTTTTATTTACATTCTTATATTGATATTAATGAGGTTGAAATGATCAGACAGTTACATAAAACACATGTGAAATTATTCTCTGGTGAATGAACTTCACACCTACTTTATGCAACAAATGTACAATGCATTTACATAACTATGTATGTATAGTTATTTAAGCTATTTATTATAAGGCAAACTTAGTTTCTGAACCTTTTATCATGAACTGAAGAAGCTGTTTAATATTGAGGACGTGTATTAGAAGGCAAAAGTATGTCCCCATTGAACAATATTTTCAGAAAAAATTTGACTTGTCTTCATACCAAATATATTGTGCAGATACTCCTCTGTAATTGTTTTTACTTTAGTACAGGAAAGCATTTTAAAAATAGAATTGTTATTGGGAGCTTGATTCCTTTGAACCAAAGAGAAATTGCCTTTAGTGACACTTTAAAAAATATTCTGGATTCCACTTTGCAGCTCTTCCTATTGACTTTAAATATTTAAGCAGCAACCAGTCTGTAACCATCTTTCAACAGCTTCACCTGGCACTGGTTAGATTTGAGCAGATAACACATATCCTGTAGGATTCATTCATAAACAGTAACTGGTACCAAAATAAAAAAAAATTATTTGTTCCAAGTCAAAGAAGTTTTCTTAAAGCAGATGCTACCTGTTTGTCTTCCACTGGGAATGTACAGAATAAAATCCTGGGGAGTTTCACAAAGGGTATATAGAGAAAGAATGGGTGTCTCTAAGGATAGTGTACTCTGCAGCAGCTTGTTTCAACATGTCCGGTGCCAGTAGATGGACTCTGGTGTATGAGGATTCTAGAGGCTTGCTGCTTACCTGCATGAGACTGAACTAAAGGATATTTAGCAGTTTTTCTTCCCTTGTATTTTAACTTCATTGACATGTTACTCCTGATTACAGCACTTAATTTTCTTGGACATTCCTAAGAAGTTGTACACGCATTTAAATAATATAAACTAGAATGTGTGTCATATTTTGGTGCATGGATACATACTGCTGTCTCTCATGTTTGCTTTTAAATCTAACAGCTTTTCTGTAGTCTTATACATTGTTTATCTGAGCAAGAAAATTTGTTGGGTTGTCCAATGCTAAGATGTGAGTTTTCAGTGCTATTTAACCCTGATTTTTATTTATTTATTTTTAACTCACTACAGATTTTCTGTTTACCCTTTGTTTTCTACAAATGGTTTATTACTCGGAAGAGAATAAAGTAGTGTTCAATTTAGTCTGAGTACATACTATGGTTCATAACCAAACCCTGTGTGATTTGGTGATTCTCTGTCAAACAATCTCTACAGAAGTTTGCTGGCTTTGAGGTTTGTTGCACAAGGCACCAAGTGGTTAATTTTATTAGCTATAACTGACGCACCCAGCAACAATTCTGCTCAAATAAGGAGTCTGTCATGCTTCATATTAGGTGGCCATGTTTTTGTGCACATTAATATATTCACAGATTCAAGGGTTTGAGTCAGTTATCATGTTATACTGTGTGAACCTGAGGCATGGGAGAAAATGCTTTATATTATTGATGGTGATTTAAATGGCATCTTTTAGTGTACGGTAAATTTATGTTTATATGATTTTATTCATTAGAATTCAGGAAGTGAGATGGAAGAGTTAGTTTAATAGCATTTTAGGGACAGTGGCTTGAATGTGAGATTACATTGAGAATGTTAAAGTTAGAAGAGTTCTAGTTTTACTTTCTTTTTTGCTTTCACTCCTTCCCAAGTTCTCTACCTCCATGAATCTGATAACAAAGTGTGTCAAAAGATATTTGTATTCCTTTTTGAACTCACAGTACATGCAGGTAAGATGACATTCAAAAGTTTCTAAAATAGTTTGCTAATGCAGAATCTGCATTATCATATGGCAATTTTACATTTTGGATGTCATATTTTACTTCATGCTTCATCATCAGTATACTGGCAAGAATATACTTGTGGACATAATGTGGCAGTATATACTATTGTATCACTAACTCACCAACACAGGAAAAGAAGAGAGATGAACTTTTAGGAGTTAAGTTGTTATTCCCTGGCTTTTTTTGACATGCCTAACATAAGTTATCAGTCTTGTTCTAATCTACATTTCTGGTTGATACCTGTGGCTCTAGGGAGCACATATGTCATTGAAAACTGCTTTGATGAAGTTTAACTTTTCTTCCATCCTCTCCATTTCTTCCTACGTTTGACTTTATCTGTATGCAGGACAAGAACTTTTGGCAAAGGCAGCTCTTTCATGTGATTGATTGTGCTCAAGATCAAACAAATCTATTAATTCTGATTGTTGTGGTCACATGTAGCAGGTGCCTTAATAGTAGGATATAAAGACACAGAAAGTGTGTAGTGGTAACTCCCCAGTTCTTCCCTTTGTGTCTGGCAATCTGCAGTGGAGCTGGGTGTTATAGCTGTATCTTTTTGCCTAACACACTTTAGTAAATGTTTTTTTTCATGTCTTTGCCTGATATCTTCTCAAAGCCATTTGTACTTTACTCTTTCACAATATCCACTGGTAATGAGTTTTGCAGTTCAATTATATGTCATATAAAAAATGCTAAGTTGTGTTTGTTTAAAATTTGCAGCTGAAAATTCCATGGGAGACCTCTCATTCTTTACATTGAGCAGTAATTTCCAATTCCCTTCTGCATATCATTCATACGTGTATGCATCTCTATGGTATCTCTTAGCTGTTTCCTTGCAAGCTAGTCCATTTAATTTCTTTTCAAATGGAAATCGTTTTAAGTCTCTGATCATCCTCTTATCCATGTTACATTCTACCATATTGCTTTTGAGGTGGGGGAGGAACCAGACTTACATGACTATCATGGATTTCTTTAGTAGCATTGCTAGGTTTTCTGTCCTAAGCTCTTAATGCTTTCCAAGTAACTCCTAATGTTCTGTCTTTTTAGCTGCTGCTGAGCAGATCTGTAATGACTTCAAGGTTTCTTTCCTGACTAGTTGTAGCTAAATGAACAGCCAGCACAGGGTAAGCATATTTAGGACTTTTATTTTTTTCCATATATATCACTTTGCATTTATCAAATTGAATTCTATATTTTATCATGTAGTCATTCTGTATTTTCAGATACTTACGTAATTCTTTGATCACTTTTCCATTTCATTTATTTTTTCTTTTTCCTTTTCTTAATATATTTTGAGTAATTTTTTACTGTCAGTAAACATCTAATTTGTCAGCTATTTTCAGATCTTGTAAGACCAAGTCAAGAAGCTTACCTCACTGTAGGATTCCATTGGTAACTCTTGAATGTTGAGAAAACTATTGTGTTCTGTCCTTCCCACTCATTGACATACATAGACGCACAGAAACCACATATTAATGCTTTCCTCTAATTAAACTCTTTTAAGAGCTTTCAGTTAGAGACACTGTCATTAGGCTGTTAGAAACTCAGGTCTATACTATATGTCAGCTGGATTGCTGCTATCAAAACAATGACTCCTTCAAAAACAAAGATATTTGTGAGGCTGGACTTTGATCTACAAAAATGTCTTGACTGTTGCCCACCATATCTTATCTGCCAACTTGTCTTCATATACCACTCTTCATTATATTTCCTGCAATGCCTGTTGTAGAAATCAGTTTTCCTGTTCCCTACAATTTCCTGGAGTTTTATGAAGAATTTTCTTCAAATTTGTTACCTTTCATTTTTTTTGTTATTTAAGCTGATTTAAATTAAAAAGTAAATATATCAAATTCATACTTGTATTTCTTTAGAACTCTTGGATAAATTCTGTCTGTTTATGGCAATATACTTCTGTTAATTTCAAAATATTTTTTCCTTTACCTCATCCACTGGGTGTTCAGTTTCAGGCAATTCTGCAGATGCTTTCCCCATAAAAAATGCCCCTTTAGGCAACCTCTCCTTTTCTTTCTCATTTTGCTGCAGATAGTTACTTCAACTTTCAATTCATTTTATTATTACTTGGCTGTTATTACACATGTGCAAGCCCTACATGATCTTTAATTATATATATATATTTTCTAATGAACAGCTCTGTTTACAATTCTATTAGTTTGTAGGAATTTCTTCCTATTTAATTCTGATCATTCTAGGAATTTCTTTTAGATTTTTAAAATACATCGAGTTTCCTGGTTTTTTTTTGTTTGTTTGTTTGTTTGTTTGTTTGTTTTTTCCCACTAAGCTTAAAGAAATTGTCTCCCTGACATCTTTAAACTTTTTTGTCCTTTACACAACTTCTTTTAATAGAGAGATTTCCTTGTCACAAACGACTTCATTTGCATACAGCTTTCCTTTCTGAAATGCATAACTACTGTAATAGAAATTTTGTTTGGATGTTTTGTGGTTCTTTACAGCACAAACACTTTCCCTTTCACAGCCTTCTAGGCAACACCTAGGAGACCAAACAAATGCAGAGTCTATCTCACAATCATATATGAAAAAGATTCATCACGATTCCCTTGTGAATTTGCAGTGTCTTCTAAAGTCTACTTCTGATTCTGAATCTCCTCTGTACTGTGAGAATTCAGAACAGTAGCAATTTATTTGATAATATTTAAGGCTCATCTTCGCGCATAAAATGAGGCAACTTTAAGTTTGTAGGCAAAATATAAAGCAAAGCCCTAAAATCACTAGAAGATATATTGTTTGAAAATCACTGAAAATTTATTGCATTAATTAAAGAAGTCTTAAATGACTGGCATTGGTACTGTTCAGTTTAAATCCTGAACATAACCATTACTCCACAATAGTCTATAGTGCTCCTATATACTATCTATCATTGTCTATTTTGACAGGGAAATACAATCGTATCCCATTCTGTTGAAACATCCATTTTATGAAGTTTTAGATTTATCTGAAATATAATTAATACATGATTTTGTTATTCTTTTGAATAGATAAATACATAATTTCTCATTTATTTTGTACTTGAGTGTTTATCCTTCTGGAGGGCTGAAATTTTACAGTTCATTTTATTCTATTGGTTTTCAATGTTTTCTTCCCCAAAAGTTACACTTTTTACTTGTGCATTTACTTATTCCATCTGAAGATAAAGTGAACTGGTTTCATTCTGTCTTTCATTGTCTTTATTCTATGGGTTATCTATTTGATCTTTGTATTTCAGATAAAGGAATGGAAGTAGTACTTAAGATTTTTTGCTAGGTATGTTTCTGTACTGATTTCAGGGGTTAAAAAAAGGAACACACACCAAAAAAAAAGGTCACCAAATTGTATTAATCTGTATAATAATTAAAAAAAAAATTCAAAGCCTCTTAGCATGTACTTGTAATATTACAGGTTCTCTTTCTTTCTAAAGGAATTTTAGTTTATTTACAAAATGCCAGAGAGACTTCTCAATATAACTGTAGTTCCTTATATATTTCTTCCTGATTTAAGAAGCAGGTTTACCATATACATGTACTTATTTAACTCACTGAATTCCTTTGGTGCAACTTTCTCAACTTCTTTCTTTTTTCTCTTGATGGATGTGAAAAAAGTGGTTGCTGCTTGAGAGAAATTATGAATTTGGAAAACATAAAAAAGATTTATTTGATAGAGATGAGTGATTAATCTATTAGGAAAAGACAGTTGATGTGATCAGGAAAAACAAGCAAATCGTATGAGCAGTAAGGGCAAGCAAAGATAGCACCTGAGCAGTGGTCTAGAGTATTTTGTATAAATAAGCATGTAGTGCTCTATGTGACTGCTGCTTTCTCTTTGTTTGGCCAGTGTTCATATGCACATGCATGTACAAAAATGTGTGTGCTCACGCATGTATTTGCAATGATGAAGTTGAAAAAAGGATGAAGGAAAGAGTTAGCAGAAGTTTGTTTCTGCATCCTCATTTAAGAACAGAACTGCTGATGCAGTGTTTGCACTGTCACAGATACACGTTTCGTGTTAGTGTTCATGGGAAGATGGGCTACTAGGTGCTTTTCTGAGCCAGCAAACTTTCTTGAAAAAACTGCAATGTTAAGAGGCATTTTAAATTCTTAATACAAAACTAAAGGAGATTTAAAGGAAAACACAGCATTTTCTAAAGGCAATATCCCAAAATGACCCATAAGTATCACATATTTATTTTTACCCCCTTCATGCACCACTTCTTAATTTCCTTTTGGCAAGCCGTTTGTAATCTTTAGCTGGTAACTAATTTGATCATAAAATACTGTCCCAGATTTTTCTGGGTAATTAACAAGTCAGTCAAATCAGCAGAAGCAGGTGTGGTATATTTTCAGAACCAGTGGAGAAAAGCAGTTAGCTGGTGTTTTAATTCTCATTTCCAGTAATGAACTATATAACATTCTGGCTGGCTAATGTAATTAGCATTGTCTCCTCCTCCCCTCACTTCCTCACGTGAAAAAGAAAAAAAAAAAGGAAACTTGAAATAGAAATTTAGAAAGAACCAAGAATTACTGACCATTTTGCACTCTTCTTACGATCATGTTATTAACCTCCTAGACTGAACCTTTCGCAGAACAGTGATAAAAAATTTATACAAGTACATATCATGTTACCAGCTGAGACAGAAAACAATATTTCCATTCTTCAAGCAATTAATTATTGTGATTAATGTATTTCCCCTTCTCTAAGCACAATTCTGCCAGACAGAGCCAGCCCATTGACATATTGTAGAATTATAATGCATATCTAATTAAAGGTGACCTGAAAAGGCAGGGTGTTTAGCCTTCCCTGTCAGGACCAAGAAACTGTTAATCAGAAAGTGCTTGCTTTTCACACCACCCCACCCCTCCCTTTTTTTATTTTTGTGCTAATTTCAAATCTTCTCCCTGCATCAGTGAGCAGATGAGATCTTCAGCCAGCTTTCATCTTTCAGAAAAATGAATAGTGCAGAAAGAACATTATCAAATGAGCTGTTGAAGAAGTCAGTGAATATGTCATTGAGTGTGACTGCTTCCAGAATGAATTTAGATTTATCTCTGTTATCTCCCCTCTCCCAACTCACTCGCCACACACTGTCTGCACACAGTGCACATGTCAACCAGGGTGGGTCATAATGAATCACGAGGGACAGTTACTTGTAGTACAATGACAGGTCCAATTGTGGTACAACTTGTTCTGGAATTAAGTTTGTTAACATTATAAATTGTCTCATTTGACCAGAGGTTTAAACACCTAGAAGATTTTATGCATGCAATTTCTTAAAGCATTTCATTTCCATTAAGCAGCTGCTGCTTACTGTATTTCACAAATGAAATTGTTTCATCACATCAATAGCTGCACAAAACAACTGTGACAACAAGAAGACTGTTTTTGGCCCCGTCTTGCAAACAAGCATCATTCAAATCAATAAACTCTGGCAACTAGATAACACTGAGAGAAGATATTATTTAAATTCAATTTTTAAGCACATCTCCAAATGCTTACTCTAATGCAAAATTCCAATACAAACCAAGGAATTTTCATAATGTCCTGCCCAGTTTCTGTAGAAATAGTTCATTGAGTTAGCAACAACTTAATTAGAAAGATAATAAATATTTTAATTTTTCTTTTCGAAGCAAGCAGTGTTGCTAGATGTGATGTGTAGTTGTCACGATGAAGATTAATTTTTTGCATGCGATGGCAAACAGTATGATTGAATTGGAATATATTACCCATAGGGAGAAAAGGAAAGACTAATATTTTTCTTCTCTTTTCATATAATGTCAGCATTACCATGTAACAGAATGTGATATCAAAAAACCTGCGAAGTCAGCACACCTTCTGAAACATCCACTGTATGCTGTAAAGCCCTTGGGTATTTCAGTGGTTACCTATTAGTTTATACTCATGATCATATTTTACTGGGTGGGTCCTACGCAACAAATATGTCTTAGATGTTTTCAGTTAAACAAAATCAGTAAGTAGCATTCCTGAAGTTTAAAAATATTTCACAGAATCAGCTGGTACCTCAGATTTATCTATTTGTTTGTTTATTTATTTATTTATTTATTCTTAAGCAGAAGGCTCGGAAGTCAGAGAAGTTTCTGCAAAGTTGTTTTCTTGGGGATTTTTCCATGTGTCCACTGTTAAGCAGGGAGAGTTTGCACACTTCAGTGTGCAAGTCTTGAAGAAGTATTTTAGTGTTAATTATTCCCACCTTGGAGTTTGCTTCCTTTGTAAACCTTTGAAACGACTAAGGTAGATAAGTTGTTTGCTATGAGAATGCCAATGGAAAATCGTGTGCCAGTCCCACTGTGTGCCAGAATAGGAATTTTGTGGTTCAGATGGCTGCCTGTGACATGTGTAAACCTATTTGTCGTTGTATTTCATGCTCTAAAGCTCGATGCTAAAAGTAATGTGATGGCTACCCGCCCTATCTTTTTGCCTTCAAGTCAGAGCTGCAAAATTGTCTGTGGTGTTGTGGTAGAAGTTAGGACTATGTATCAGGACTTCTATACTTGCAGTAGCTGGGGAGAGGAACATTATTGAGTGACATACTGATCAATCCCAGTTTATCATGCAACTCCGATAGCAAACACATGCTGTCTAAAAATAATGATTGAAATATGATCCACATTTTTATCATTCTGAATTTTTTTTTCCTATTATTATTTAAGGAACCCATTCCTTACATATTGGTGTTTACAATGCTAATTTGGTAATTAAAGGATTAGAGGAGGCTAAAATGGTAATAAAAATGAAATCTAAACAGTACATTCAAGAAGGTAAACAATCAAAACCATCCTAAAGCCAGGATGAATTTTGGTCCTAAAATCTGTCATTACAACAGAGCAGCATAAGTGAAAACACTGTCATTTTGCTGCTTATAATCATGATGTATTTACAGTTCTTCATAGCTTTAGCAATCTCAAATGATATTGCTGTAACTTTTTATTCAGGGCTGCAGTTGCAAGAAATTATTTACAGCCTCTGAACACTGGAACCCTGAAGTGCTTACTTAGGGAGTGCTCTTTTGCAGAGGAGAAACTGAGGCCTGTTTCAACTATGCAGTTTTCTAAAAGTCGGAGGAAATGCATGTCAAAACTGAGAATAGAAATTGCCTTTATTAAAAAGTAATCTTCCTCTTCTAGCTCACCTTTCCCCCCACCTCTTATACTCCTAAGACTGTGAATCACTTAGGAGGTAACAAAATTCATAAATTAAATATACAGAAGGTTATTTATCATAATGTTAGCAACCATTAGACACAAAAAACTGCCACTTTTGTATTCTTATGAAGCATCTGTAGCTCTGTAGGACTTCTGGTATGGGTGAATGTCAACAGATAATCTTCAAGCATTGAGAATTATAATCCTGGTGATTTCTAAACGTGGAAAAAAAAAGAATTCGAAGTTATATAATACCCTGAAAATACGTTTTCTTTCTACCTCAACATTATCAGAAGGTAGTTGAAATATTAAGCCTTCCAGAAAGAAGTCATTTAGCCATCGAGTTCATAGCACTAAAGATCACTCTTTTCTTTTAGCAAGCACATTTTTTTAGACAGTGCATATCTGTGTATATATATACATATGCAAACGTACACACATATATGCATGTTGTTAACTCTGTTACTTTTAAATCCACCCCAGCACAATCATTCTAACCAATAAACAAGAACAACAAGAACCATCCCCTGTAATGAACTGATTGCCTGGTTTGCTGGTTCATTTCCCTAAGCTAGGTTATTTTCAACATTTTCCTTGATTTCTTGAGGATCTCTGTATTTATTTCTGTATTTTAGTAATCTTTTCCCCCACAATCAATTAATATATGCTTTTGAGGGACTAATTTCTAAGTTTACTGAGATGCCAAGCAATGTGTCTTCATTCCTCAATGAGATTATGTTCAAGTAAGATTCCTGTTAATTTCAGTGGGATTTTTGCTTGATTATGAGGATTTCAGGATTCTACCCCGCAGCCTCAGAAAACATCAAGTAAAATGTTTATTGCAATTATGCTAGAGATAAAGCCTGCAGGTAATAAACTGTCACAAACACTGATAAATCACAGAACTTGGGTAAAGCATTTGAATAGGCCAGGAGGCTTTTAAATAAAAATTGTTGTTTATATGAGCCCTGGAGTCACCAGCAATATTTTCCTTTCATCAGATTGTGCTACAATTGATTGTTCTGAGGGTTTTCTAGCTTTGTGGTAAAAATGAGAAAAATTATGCTAACCATTTTTGCCTCAGTTTAAGTGATAGAGAACATGAAAATTTGGCAATTAAAAACGGCGACATTTTTGTTGTAAAATATCTTACTTGCATTATTATTGATGTGATGCAAAATAGATAATAAAGACATTTCCAGTGTATGTTATACCTCTGTGAAAACACAAAAATCAAGTTTTGCTGAATATTCCAGAATTTTATTGCATGACACAGTTACAAATACTACAGGTGACATATCTGAGGAGATAGTAAACATTGCTCACTTTCCTATTTGTATGGTGGGTAGATAAGCATCTTCAAAACACTGAGGCAAAACAGAAAACACTTAAATTTACCTTCTGTTGTAAATAACTTTTGTGAGAAAATGAATGTCAGGAAAATTCCAAGGTTGCTGTTCGAAGGTGTTCATACTCCAGACACAAAATGTATTGTCTGAACATAATAATGCCCACATTATTACTGTGTAGGAACTGGTTCCCCAGCTGATGGACCTGCAAAGGGACATAGGTGGTTACATGGAACAGGAAATATGTGCAACATGGCATGGGTAATGCTGATTGAAGCCGGGCTGGAGTCTTATTTCTTCATGTAATGTGTACGGCTTTCATCTGTCAACCATTACCAGCATGGAATTAATGCCATAAAGAACCTTAGGCTAAGACTAAGATTATGAATCATCCATTTGAATACTGTGCACCAGTTCATACTTCGGTTCATATATGAGATAATAACTGATCATAGCTTGAAGTGGCATTCCGTTCCTTGTAAGGCCTGAAGAATCATGACCTCTGTTATCTAGGGAAAAAAAAAGAAAAAGAAAGAAAAAAGAAAAAAGAAAAGAGAGGGTTTTGGTTTTGGTTGGTTGCATACAAATCTCAATAATTCTATTTAATTTAAAGAAGTCACTCCAGATTTGCACCAGTACTTCTGAAAATCAAAATCTGGCCCATTGTCTTAGCAAAATACACAAAGTCAATATCAGTTCATTACAGAGAGGGAGAGAGAAAAGGAATGAGAGAGAAAACAAGGATTTCGTTAGCAATGCATTCTGTAGTATAAAAGATAAAAAGGAATATCCAATTAACACACCACTATAATTGCTTGCAGACATTCTTTTTTATTTAAAGATGAAATAGCTAAGAGTTCTCATCAAAACTAGGGTCACAGCCTACATATTAAATGAAAGAAATTGATTGGGCTTTATTACACCCTGACTACTGCAAATGTGCCTCAATCACTGATTGCTATAAATTTATTCTTATAAACTACTAATTGCCCAAGTCATAATGGTAACAATGGTATAATGAAATTATCTTGATCAAGCTGATGCACAAATTTTGCTTGACAACATGAGCAGTGTGAGAAAAAAGGAAAGAAGACATGCATACAAATACATAATGTTTCATTAAAATTAAAACCAATGTTAAAACAACTGTTCTCTGAAGTATACAGAGTTCTGTATTAGAAGGACTTCCTTTAGAAAAAAAATCATTTAAGAAGACAGGCATTTACATTTATAATAAAATGATCTTGCATTTTTTATTTGTCTTGAAAATTAATGACTTACTTAATCACATTTGATCAAAGGAGATAAGTTGATGTAGTCATGTGTTTCTGATTGCATTAAGCCTGATCCAGAGTGGCATGATGGATATTTAATAGTCTTGCTGTCCCTCTATATCTTGTCACCATTTCTTGATATGCATGGATACTGTAGAGTACACCACAGCACAAAACTGTACTTTTAATAGAACAGACTAAGTTTAGGAAAAAAGGAGATTGTGCTGTGATTTATGTGGTGGGGCTTTTAGAAGTAGGTTATCCATTATCAAAAGACTTATCTTTAAAATACAAAACCTTACTTACTCTGTATGTTGTTTCAATTATTTTCTTCTTTTAAAAACACATTTTGCTTCTATGCTGCCTGTATTGGAAGAGCCTCTAATAGGTTTCAAGGGCTAGGCAGAGATAAAGCATGTACTAGGGAAGATGGCCATGTAGAAGCTGACAGAAATTTCTAGAAGCTGAAATGCAGAGCATTGTGTAAAATGCCAGAAAACAGTGCTATTTATATTGAGCTAATAGCTCTTTCCACAAGTGTCAGCTGAATCATTCAGAGGGAATGTTGGTATGTATGAGAAATTATTTCTGAGCAGTTCAAATGTAGTCTCAACTGTTTCAGAATTGTACCAAAAAAAATTATTTCAATTCATGCTTAATTTTTTCTCATTAGAGACATCATTGGGAAAATTCTATTTTTTTTTTTCCCCTTAGCGTGTCGTGCTTTGCTCTCTGAAAATACAGATCCAGAATTTAGTACAATTTTATTATTTTTTTCATTCTTGAAGTGAAGGGCTCCTAAAAGTGGTAACAGTTGACACAATCCTACGGGAATGTGAAAAATGGAGCTGAAAGGGTTTCTAGAGGTCACTGAGCTCAGCTGCATCCCTAGCACAAGCGGGCTGTGTCTTGGATAGACTGCTACACACTGTAACTGTTGCAGCATCTATTTACTGTGACTGCCAGAAGGGTTTTTGCTACGGAGTAACTCAACTCCCTTTTCTTGTGATTCGTGCCTGTTGATAGTTATTTCGCTATAACGATTTATAAAGGTTTATTCTTTTATTCTTCACAGTCTCTGTTGCATGCTGGGATTCCTTGGCTCTGCCCTGCTCTGTACAGCCCCACCCAGCCCTTCACACAGGTGTTTCTGCTTAGCTTGATCATACCCAGCTCCTGATCCCAATTACTCAATGCAAGCCTAAGGTGGTCCTGGCTTAATTATAACTGCTGGGGCCCAGGTGCCACAATCACCCTTTTCACCAGTGTTGGAATGCAGAGGAGAGCAGGATAGTAGCTTTCTAGTAGCAGGCCAGGAGCAGGCTCCCTTCCAGCTTCCCCAGTGCTGCTGTTTAAATATCCAGTCCGGTGCAGACGTTTTAAAACACAGATATACAGAATATATATGTATATACAAGCACAGCGTACGAGGGTTTGAGGCGGCAATGCAAGCAACAGCCCCAGGGTGATCTGCCTCATCAGCAGCGCACCTCCAGCACCTGCTCGGCGCCGGGTGCTGCGGCCGCGTGCTGCGGGGAAGGGCGTGCGGAGCCGCGTGCGGAGCCTCGAGCTCGCTCGTTAACGGCTGCTCGCGGTCCCCTCAGCGCTCAGTCTGCACCGTCCCGACGCCGAGCCGCTTGGCGGGCCGAAAGCGGGGTAAGCACGGGCTCTGCGAGTGTCTGGGAATGAAGGAAAACGAGTGGCGTGTGTTTGTTGTTTGTTTTTTAATGCTGACCGCCCTCCTCCCCGAGGTTGGGGTGTTTTTAGCTTCCAAAACAAGTTCCCAAATGGTGTCCTTCCCCAGGGCTGGTGCTTCCCGAGCTGCTTGGCTGGGAGCACTTCTTCAGAACTCACCTTCAGTGACTGGGATTTCTCCTTTGCAAGCGGGTTTATTTATCCTGCGCAAGCGAAGTAATGCTGTGGGGCACAAAGCTGTTTAAAGCATGGATACAATGAAGTTAGTGTGAATTAGGTGCTGATTCTGTTCTACTGAGCGTGTGGTGGCAGCTGATAAGATCTCTGTGAATCGTTTAGTGAAGCGCTGGGGCACTGTTGTGGTGCGGGCAGTTTGTGTTGATTCTTATGTATTTTTAAGAAGCACAACCCCTCAGGTTTAGCAGTGATTGACTCTTGGCTGCTCAGAGGAATGGTCAACGGTTAGGGAACGAGGGGAGTTAGCTTTGCTACTAAATACCGCTTCATATATACTGATGTGAGCTCCTGTAGTTGAAATGACTCCTTCCTCTAGGTGACACGTTCCACATGGACATGCTATCTGCAGCGTTCAGAACAAACCAGTTCTTGTTTTCCTTTCTCTCTGTTCTGTAGTTAAATAAACAGTGGATGCTAAGTAGTACAGTGTAACAGATAGTCAATATGACCTTCCTTTTTTTAATATCACTTCACTTTTGTTTTGCATTTTTTTTATTGGTTTGTAGTCTGAATGGAAATTGTGGAATTTCTTTAGCTTATTCTTACAGGCTGGTGAATGGAAATTTCTGGAAAAAGTACTTCTTAGATGCTTATGTTCCTTCCCCTCTCTTGGCTTTGTCATTAGGTTGCTAATTTTAGTTGCCGTTTTCAAGTTGCATTGCTCTGTTTTCAGATAGCACTCAGAAAAGTATGCATATCTGAAAGTGGGCATACGTAATATGTATATGTGAAAGAGAGCATGGCCAGTACAGCACATCACTGGTCTAAAAAGTACAGACCTCAGAATTTATGTCAGAGGACAAGAAACCATACAATAATATTTAGATACATGTTAATGATGATTTCAGTCTGATGCTCACTGAGAAAGTTCCTTAATTTTATTAGTGCTAGCAGTGGTACCTGGAACGCTGTGAAACAGTACCGATGCTTCTGGAATTTGTAGAACAGGAGTATAAAAGCAGACATTTCTAAATGGCCTATTCATGTAACACTAACACTTTTTCTGTCTTACTTATCCATTCCTTTATCTGTCCATCTCTCTATCTATCCTGAAATGACAATCCTAACTTACTTTAAACTCTCCAAAGGTATATTCTTAAATTTTAATGTTGGAGATCTTCATGATGACTAGTACTTTGGCTTAATGTGATATAGCTTCTGACAGCCGCTGCTGTTAAGAAAAGCAAAGGATGACTGCATTAATGTCAGTTTCTGTCAGATTCTGGTTTCCAAACTCTTGCAGGGATGTTGACAGTGAACCAAACAGAAGTGATGAAAGGTGTCAAAGCTGTGATTTTTAAATAAGGAAGTGTGGACACTTGCATTTCACTTAGTTTGTGGTCTTCAGTTTCACGTGTGGGCTTCTTTGATCTTTGCTCCCATTCATGACTTTTACCTTCCCTTGGTGCTATTAAAAAGAGATATAAATGTTGCTAAGCATGGAGTGATTCAGACTAGAAATGGAAGAGTAGCTGTAACTGTGGAATGTACTCGAAGGAGAAGGTAAACTGAGTTGTGATTCTAAGAACACTGGAACTTGTCTGAACAACATCCCATAGTTGTAGGGGCAATGAAAATGTGGCCTTGCACTTAAGGCAAATGGAAGTGAGGGGCATATATTGAAGTAATAATCTATCTTCTCATGATACAGTACTTTACAGTCTTTTTTTTCATGTTAGTTTGTCTTCATTTACAAAAAAACAAAAAACAAAAAACATGCTTCCAGTGTGGGTTTCTGAACAAGAGAAATGGTATACTTATGTGTTAGGCAGAATAATTGCTGCAGGTGCTGATTAAACACAGCTGCTGTGTTGTTGGTCTTACTCAATTTATTACAGTATCTCCAAACCTTTCCAATCTAAGATGTGCAAGTAGCAGAACAAAGATACAAGTAAACTGTGCACTTTCCACATTCTCACTTTTGTATAATTTATGTGTACTCAGTTATAATGTTGTGATTATGACTCAGTTTGCAAATAGCTACAAATTCATCTAACTTTGTACCAGTACTTGCTGAGATGAAAGGTGAAGCTGAGGCCATTGCCTGAATCATGGTAACAGAAGTCCAGAGGATGCAGTGAAAAAATTTTGTCTGACTGTATTTCCCTGCTCTCTCCAGTGTCCTCTGTCTCCTGTCCTTTAAATATGCTCTTGGCACAAGAGCTGCAATGAACCAGGGGATAATGGCAGACACTTTGTTGATCTCAGGCTTACAACAGCTTTTGTTGGTGAGGCTTCTGCAATGGTAGGTGAGGTGGTGGGTTTTTTATTTTTTTTCAGTTGTCAGAAACATGGTTAAGCTACAAAGTACTCAATGTGTAGTGTTACTATTTTATGAGTAGATTATCTGGGAGGGAGGAAGTGGGAATAAAAGCAGTGGACAAGCATTAAGACTAGAAATAGGAAATATTTTCTGGTAATTATTTTCTGTATTATTTCCAGTAAGTTAATAATATTCTTTCAAACGCTATTGAGATTTGGTATCTACAACTTACTTTTGAAGTTTGAGAGCATTAATAGATTAAATTCACCGTATGTTTTGTGTTCTTGCTAATTAAAGGTAAGATTCACTGTTTTCTACTTAATCTCTAATAATGTCTGCTGAAATAATATAACAGTTACAGAAGAGAGTGCTGTATCAGACTGCAAAATGTCTAAGTTCCATTAGGAGGAAGTTGTTTTTATAAATTTTTATCAACTGAGGTATTTCAAATTCTGGGAAGTCAGTCACCATCCCTGGAGGTGTTCAAGAAACATTTAGATGTTGTTCTGAGGAACACAGTTTAGTAGGAAGTATTGGTGAATGGTTGGACTGGATGGTCGTAGAGGTCTTTTCCCACCTTAGTGATTCTTTGATTCTGTATGCCTGTATGTTTCATTATTATGAAACTTTGTTTCATTATTTTTCCTCTCCTCAGACCCTGAAATGTGTAGTACCATATGAGTGCACACTGTGTCATAGCTATTACTTTAATGGTACACACTCTCACTTTAAAATTTCTTCAAGTTTAAAATACGTGCTTCTAGTTCTAAAGCATGAACGTGATCGAAGGTCACACTGTAATTAAGTCTTGGACACAATTCGTTGGCAGTAGGGGGGTATTCTTCAGTTGTTTTGTGATGCAGAACAGATGCTTTGTTAATGAAAAACATAAGATCCTGAGCCTGAACACTAATAAAATCAAGCCCAGTGGCTGAACATCACTGGGGATGCAACTTAATATACATTTTGTCACACAGTCTTCAATGCAAGTATCCAGGTTGTTTTTCTTGAATGTGAGAGCTTTAAAATATATTTTTAATAACTCAAGATTCTTGGAAAAAGTTTAAAATAAACAAAAAAACAAATCTATCTTCAAGATAGGGAGGAAATGAAAGAATATTTCCTATATAGGACATCTAGACTTAATTTCTAACACAAAATATCACCACTGTAGCCTGTTCAATGAGGCAGAGGGAGGAAAGAAGGCTGTTGTAAGAAGCTATAATGAGCTACATATTGGTTGCTTTCTTTTACTAAAGTGACTATTTTTAATTTTAATCTGGAAGGAAGAATGAAAAAAATGAGACTAAGACAAAACAGTCTTCCTTCTGGTTGGGTATAATTTGAGGTCAACTCCTTGGTTGTCTTGTTATCAAGATTGAACTCTAAACAGACAGTTTATAGTGTGGTGCAGCTTCTTTTTATCCTTTGTATGATATTTTTCTGAGGTAGGTAATGTGATTTGTTGAATTTTTTAATTTCAACATGTGTCATAGCCTTAAGAGGTGGGTTTAAAAAAAAACTGTAACAAGCAAAAGTCTCTTCATATTTCCAACTGGGAAGTTCTTAATACTGCTGACTTTTTCTCCTTTGTATCAAATGTTAATCTATCTAGATCTGAAGTATTATATAACTGCTTTTAATACCGTTGCTTAAACCACCTGTATGGGGACTGCTGAGTCATGGCCTGAGCCACTGATTGAGCACCTGAGGGCAAGACCTGGTTAGCTCTGGGAGCACAGGTGAAAGCAATTCACTGTGTGATTGGAATGGGTGGAGCCAAGTTGCACCCCTTAGACCTCATTTAAAGGCTGACTGCTGCTGAGAAGGTTCTCTTGTTGGAGATCCCTTCTTTGGGGTTCTTTCCCTGTGAGCCTAGGTCTTTGGAGGTGGGTGAGCATTCGTTTTTCCTTCCTTTTGTAACATATCCTTGTTTGCACTGGTCCCTTTGCCTTTCCGCCACCTTATAAGTAGAATTTTTTTGGCTGCTGCACTTGAGTTAAGAGAAACTTAGCTAATCTCATGGCTGTGTTCAGACTATCATAAATGAATTTTGGTGTAGAGCGCTATAGATGCACTTAACTACATAATGTAGTTATTATTGGTTGTCACTTCACTATTCTGAGCACCCTTTATGTTACTATTTAAATGCATCATAATGACACAAAACCGTCTTTTGTGACCTTTTTTGATGTTAGTATCTGTTACCATCATTTGTGTTCCTTTTCGCCAAATATACTTTCAAAGAGAAGGTAATTATTACTGTCTTTTTTTTTTTTCTGGGTTAAAACAGTGGCAGAAACAGACTAGGTATGATGCATTATAAGTGGATGCATGATTAAGTCATCTTATAAAAATAAATATTTAAGCTTTCTGTCTACTCCAACAATCTGAATGTTTCTTTTGATATTTATTATTTGGGTTCAAAAGGCTTGAAATTCCAAGCTACTGTCTGAAGCTTCTGGCAGCTTCTGAAGAAATCTATCTGACCTGAAAAGAAAACTATTGCTAAGATGACTTCAATATTTTTCTCCACTAACTGTCTTGTAATGCACAGGCCACTTCATGAATGCAGAACTGCCTCAAACTTTTAACGTTTGTTTTTTTAAAACTTCTGTTTTAAACATCAGAAAAAATGCTGAAGTTGTATCACCAAATGTGTTTCAAAGCAAACAAAAAGACACAGATTTAGGATTATTTTTAGTTATATAAACTTATGACAGAGCTATTGGATAGTCCTGCTGAGAACTTAGATGGAGGAAATTGGGATCATGGGTATATGTGTTGCTGTAACTGAACTGAGCTGCAGTAATTTATCTAAAATTATGTCAGGCATCTTTCTAACTCAATTGATCACCACTCTTGCCGTTATCAGAAAAGTGTAAGATGGTTTTTAAAAGGGCTGCTGTAAGCAAATGTTATATCAGGGATTGATGGGATGCTTATCTTAAAAAATAAAATAAGAAGTTATGACTTATAAAATCTCAGTTGTCTTGGAACATAGAGATATGTGATCTTAGCTGCCTTGAGTTCAGTTATCTCTTCAAAGACTAAAGTGCTGTGTTTTGCAGGAAGAGATGGTCTTTTACTCCTTTGTGGAGATATTTTAAGGGTTGGAGATGTTTCTTGGGTGTTGGTAGAAAGCTGCATGGAAGTTTGCTTGTCTGACATCTTCCCAAAATGCTAGTCATGTTTCTTGTATCCTAGTGAATGATAAAGAGAACTGATAATGTAGACCAAGCTGTTAAAAAAAAGTAGACTGAAGCATATGGCTTACAAGGGTGTTCGCAGGCATGTTATTTTGAAACCCACTAACAAGATAATGAGCAGAGTGTGACAAAATCTCACCTGGAGTTATGAGAAGTGCATTAAAAATTACAAACATTACAAAGGAGGTTTTTATTTCTGTCATTGAGCACTGATACCACTAATCATTGATATTATTATTCAGTTCCTTTTCCTTTTTCACTGCCATCACAGTCTCTGGTTCCTAAACTGAGAAGTGCACTTCAGGTCATCAGTGCAAAATTCTAGGATCAAACTGGAACAGTTTTTCTAAGTTCTTAGAGAATCTTGAGTTAAAGTTATATATCCAGCAGTTAGAACAAGTCTTAAGTCAGATCTTCTGCTACCAGTTCAGAAATTTGTAAAGACTATTTGCACTGAAGCTGTCCAGGGGTGGAACGAAGTTATGTCCTTCGATGTAGTCTCTCCTTTGGGGAGAATGACACGGGCAAGCAGTTTTAATGCTTTGCTTTATCCCTCCATCTAAATGCTTCTGTCTTTGTGCTGAATGTAATCTTCATGTGCTTCAACAGTTTTAACAGACCATAAATGATGAACAATAAAAAGCTTTGCACTTCCCCACCCATCCCTTTGCCCCTTTGTGTCCTTTGCTGCCTTCATTTTCTTCCTTCTCCATAGACAACTCAGAGTCAGTGGGTTTTATTGCTGTCTTTCAAGCTTTGACTTCTTCAGTGTGCAAATTTCACTAAGCTAAACCTCTGTAGGGCTGACTAAGCATTCAGTGCCATTTGTCAATTTCATTGATCACTCTCTGACCAACAGGGTGAGGGGAGACTTGCAGAGTCAGCAGCTAGCAACTGGCCTTTCCTGGGATTATGCTGTAAGAACTTCCAAATTAAAAAATAAGAAATCTGACTTTCCTGCAGTGGAACTTCCAATGAATAAAAAAACACATCTCAACTCTCTTGCTTCACTCAACTGTAATGTTTTTAATTAATTCCTTCTCATTTTCTGTAAGATAACTCTCTTGTGGAAGAGAAAACTGTGCCTTACATGTTTAAATAATTTTACGTTTTATTCTGTTTCTTGTTAGAACTCTACATCCTTTATCTACTACTGATAGTCAAACAAGAAAGCCCAGCACATTCTAGAGTATGCTCCTATTCTAATTTTCTTGAAGGGATGTGTTTAAGATCTATTTTAAGGATGGAAAGACAAAACAAGTACCCTATGCACACGTATATAACAATAAATGTTTATTTGATTGCATCATCTCAGTAGTGCATTCAGGAAAGCGTGACCTTGTGTTAGAGAGAAAGCAAAGAACACAATTGGTTGATTTGGAGACAAATATCACTGTCAGATATCTGACATAGGAAATACTTTATTTTGACTGAAGAAAAACTGTCTGATTTTGTCTATTGCAAATTCTCTCAGAATTTATTTTATTAAGTGATTCTGAATTGTTTGAAGCCTTGTGTCCTTGCTTACAATTAATGCGGGACTTGGGCTGAACAGTCCTTTTCCTGCCTTACTGCCCTTTTTTTTTCCTCTGTGTGTGTATATGTGTACACTAAAACCTCTTATTTCTACTTAATTCTTTGTCAGGAAGCAGGTCTGCAGGTACCCAATGAAATGTTATAGTTTTTTTTTTTCCACAACTAGAGGAGCTAAAGATCTGCACAGTGGGCAGTTACCTGTCTGTATTATTTATTGATGATTCCTGAATACTACCACATTAACAATTCCATGTTTAGCAAATACATTTGCTTGTAAGCGAAGTGTGAACCTTGTGCATTCCATTCTCCTTCCTACTGCAGCATCGTTTCTCTTTTACTCTTTGATGGGTCTTATGCACAAAAAGAGATGGAGTTAAGACATGGAGTTGCACAAATACTTATGTGCCTGATTTTGTGCAACGTGCTGATTTACCTATACTCAGTAGTGAAAGCACTGTTTGCATTTAAATGCTGGAACAAATGTTCACAGATTCTGTGCTTGATAAGTGATCAGGTGATCAAAGCTTTTCTGGAGAAACATTCTGGCAAAGTTTATAAATGGTGCTTATTTCCCAGGTTCTTGATCAGTAAAATTGGTGACAGTGCTGTTGTTTTGGAGTGCTGTGTAATTGAACTGGTTCTAGTAACAGCTAAAGGAATCATATATAGTGTAGCATCATACTGAATATGCAAAGAGAATACAGGCGCAGAGAAATATCATTGCATTATTTCCCTTTTTTTATTCATTTTTTTTTTTAGCTTTTTTTCTCACTTGTAAAAGGAGTTCTAAAAAAAAATAAACATAATTTGGCAGTGGAAAGGATTCCTGTGGAACTTATATATTTAATGAATTCAGACTTGAGTGATTGATCTGAAGAACCAAAGTTATTTGTGAGACTGAAACTCATTAAAGGCTGTTTCTTTTAGCTGCTTTAGTTTTTTTTTTCTACACTTCTGTTGTATTCAGGAGTGAAATGAGTTTACCATATTAGGCACTCGTTGCAACTTGTTGGAATAGTATTTTCTGCTGTAGAAACAACATGAGATGTGCACATTTTGTTGGTCCCTTTTCTTATGCTTGCTTTGTGCCTCTACTCTCCCTGTCTTTGAGAAATATACATCCAGTCATCTTCAGGAATGTTGCAGTATCTAGCAGTAGATTGTTTTCTTCCTTGTTTTATGAATCTAGTACCTCAATATACCACAATTGTAAGGAAATGGGTTTTTCACAGCTGCAACAGAAATCCTCCCATCTGTATACTGTGATCCAACCTCGGAGAAGCCTTCAAGTAATTCAGTGTTACAACTCTACCAGGAACATTAAAATTTGTATCTATATATAGAAAGATACATTTATGAAGCATTTCGCTCTGTAAATGATTATATTATTCTTCAGTGTTTAACAATGTATTGATAGTTATATTTTTCATAACAAAGTGGAGTCATTAAATAGTTCTCTAGAGATTGGGCTTAGGATTCAAAAGTATGTTTTGCCATCGTCTCTATCCAGGTTTACTCTGGTATGATTTTGGAAGTCCTCAGTGACAGCCAGGATGAGTTGCTGGCTAGCAGACCACATTATATACTAAGTTAACTACAAGAGCATTTGGTTAGTTTTAGCAAAAGAATTCATGTTGAATACTGCTATTTTGTAGAAAGGTGATAACGGAAGTCCAAAGAAGCTACTATATAACTGTCTCCTAGTGCCTGAAAAATTATTTCTAACAAGCAGGAAAAATCTCAAGAAAATTGTTGGTTCATAAGAATAATTCTTTAGGTATGTGAAATCTGGGGTTTTTCACGATTGCAAAATGTTGTGCTCCTTTTGTAAATATTGTTTTGCTTAATTCCTCTAGAACAGAGCTCATCTCTTTTAAAGGATAAAGCACCAATATAGAGGACAGCAGTTAGCATCAAATTATATAGGTCAGTTTTTACTCACAAGTAAGAAAATGGGAAGAGGAATTATGTCTAATAAGGTCGCTGTCGTTTTCCACTTAATCTCTGTAGGTATAATGTTTCTTAGCTTCTCAATTTTCAAATGCCCGTCACTTGTTGGGCATGATTAACACCTGCAGAAGAGGCTTATTTCAAAGCAAATTCAAGTCCTACTACATGTTCTTTCTCATATGGCTTATAAAATAAAGCCTGAATATGAATATTAAAAATATCAATTATTTTCTTTAATTACTAGAGAAACTCTGTGTTGCATTAGCCTGTACAGCCTTTAAATGTGCAGGATAATACTTTGTGGCAGTTCAGACTGTAAGTGTTGGATTCCCGTGAGGCTGAATTTTTTTCATTGACTGGAAAAGTCTTTGAAAGAATCCTTTCATGACAGCCAAGTAAGTGTGTAATTGAAACAAAATGTATTTTAGGGCTCAATTTGTTCTTTTAGTTTTTTTGGCTTATGTTCTTGTCATGTGTAAGGCATGCAGAATTGAGACACTTCATAGATAACATCTCTTTGTCTCTCATGAGCGCAGGATAGCTATATTGCAGTGATAGAAGGTTTAATGTATGTGAGTAGGTGTGGCGGCTATCAGTGTAAGGAAAATGTGAGTAGGCATCTTTCTATTTTCTTAATACAAAGTCACTGAACACCTTTAAATAATATTTAAATACTCTGTTAATGCTGTAGACAGTTAAGTGTGGTTTGAAATGCTGATTTTACAAATTTAAATAATAATTAAAATCTGCTGACACAAATGTATTAGAAATAAACCTATATAAAGGAGCAGTTAACCCAGAACTATTGTGAGATATATAATATATTGTTTGACATAATTTCATATGAACAAGCAGAAGTACCCCATCCTTTAGACTGTGGTAATGTGCCTTATTGTTAAATTCAATAGGAAAAGCTATTCATACTGTAGTATGATTGAAAAGAAAATTGAATCCTTTTGATGTTATAAATGTGTCTATTACTGCATGTGCACACAAATTTTCCATGGAAATTATGGTGAAAGTAGTGATTCTCCTAGAAAAATGCATTAGTGTTGACATGTTCAATTTTAGCCACATCAGAATATAAATACCCTTTAACCATGGCCAAATTGTTGGGAACATACATAGTGTATCTACATAAGACAGTTGTCTATCTAAATATATATGTTCCTGTAAACCTCTTAGGTTCTCTGTTTCAGCAGAAAGAGTGATTCATGCATCCCCATTTTCTTACAATACCACATTTTAATATGTAAAGTCTATATTTTTTTTTTTTTGATGTAGCAGTTCATGATTATTTTTAATGTTGACAAACCACAATATACTTAGCAAGTTTTGGTTGTGAAGTGTATGTGAGGGTTTGTCTGTCCATTCATTTACATGGCAATTGGTTTTGTGTATAAACTACTAAATTTACTTGTAATGGTGATAAAGTCTATGTTCCTGGGTATTTATGATTAAATAAGGGTGTATCCAATAGCTGAAGATGTCCTATTGTAGCACATGCAGAGTTTGCATTTTGTCTAGGATCATAGCTGGAAAAGACATCACTCGCTCTGTTTTAAGGTACACTAAATTACATGGTGTAATGCAATAAGAACCAACCTGACATAAACAGGTAAGAAAAAATTGTGTGCTGCACCCTCAGTATATAAAAGCAACAATGTTTTTTGGGAGGCAAAACTTGAATTCTTCAGAACTCATTCGGTTCAGCAACAGGAATAATATTTCCTGTCCTTTTAACACAATTGAAAGAACTGTTATTTATTATTATTCAGATTTAGTAGGCAGAGATTTAATTTGTGTAGTATTCCAACTTTGTAAAAGGATAGAAAACTAAAAGGGACCTCGTAAGGGCTTAAAGCTCTATATTTAAGTGGCAGACTATTTTATTTAACATATATTTAAAATCGGGCCTAACATCAGTTTATTGTGCTACTGCAGTGTGATTATTTCGTTGGTTTTTTTTTTCCCCTGGAGTAATGGAACTAGTTACACAAATGAGAATGCTTTCAGAAGGCCTCTCTTTTTGTACTCATACATCCAGAAATATCTTGAATATTTTTAATTAAAAGTATTTTTTTTTAACTGAGAAACTTAGGGGGGAAGTTGTTTTGTTATTTGTCCTCCAGAAGTTTGAAGATCCAATGCTCTAGATCTTTTCGTTTGAAGTGAATAGTTTCCTATATGAAGCCCTAATACAGGTGTTTGCATTTTTAAGTGTATTAGTAGGCTAATATTTAGGGCATACATGAAAATATATGTTCAATTTATTAAGAATGCTGCTAAATTCCTTTCTGTCATTTAGGACATAATGCTGGAAAACTGATATAAAATTACACTTGGTCAAGTTTTCACGTATTACTATTGTAATATGTATTGCCAATAAAAACAATGGAATAGAAATTTTGTTGTGATAAAAATGAAGTATGGAATAGCAGAAGTCATTGTCTGGTAACATTCCAATAGTAGAAGTAACTGTCTTTTGTGGCAAATCTCTTAAGATCCTAATTAGCAAAGAAGAGAGCAGATATCAAATCACAGAAACAAATCTACTAATCAAAGTGAGTGTAATTTTGCAAGGAAAGTACAGAGAACAGAGGATCAGTTTATTTTACTGTAAACTGCTGATTCTTCTGACAGAATGCATGCTGCCTTCAATGAATTGGGCCGTGTAAAAGAGAGAACACAGGAAATTATTTTTAAAATGGTAGACTCTGATTCTGACTGCTTAACATTCAGTTTGTTGCTTGAAACTCAGTGGAGGCATATGTGAATATGTGAGGAAAAAGTAAATCTTGTTTCACGGAGGTGACAGATTTCTGCATTGAAATAAATTGTTGCAATTTTAATTGCAAAATAAAAGAAAGATGTATGTGAAAATCACATTATTATATTGATTAGCTGAATTACATGATTTGTTCTAAATCATTGGGAAGCTTTACTTAGCTGGAGAAGGGGTGGTGAGAAACATTTTTGTCTACTCTACCTTTTTGCGAGAGGTACAAATAATGAGGTTTTCATCTGTTCATTAATGATTGAGGGGAAGGAATTCTGCTAATGTCTAGTAACTTGTGGTCTTAAACACCTAAGAGTTTTTTCATAACAGCCTTTCAAAATCTAGCCCGTGTTTCGTGACATTTCAGTTTCCATTGCTCATAAAATTATTGCACAATCTTTGTATCAGATTAGACCATTGTTGAACACAGTTGATATTAGGAATATGAGGTCAAAGATTCTCTTTATCTTTCTCTTAATACTTTATTGCAAGGTAAGCCAAGATGCTTGTATGAGTGAATCACTGAAACAGTATTCAACTATAATTTTGGAATATATTATAAAGAAATCTATGTAACTTAACAAAAAATAAACTTTAAGAGGTATCATAAACAGCTTTCTTAATTCTATCCCCTTGTAGTTCCTTGGGCCCTTTTCTGAGAATGACCTTGGCTCTGTGCAACACTACTTAGCAGCAGCTATGGACACTGGTATGTTATCAACGTAGTTTTTCCTCATAGAGCCAAAACACAGTATCATACCTGGCACTGTGAAGAAAATAATTCCACCCAAACTGAAACTAAGACAGAAAGCAACAAACTCATAGTGGAATTTTAAAAAATCTAGTTTTGTATGTGCAATTTGAAAAACTACCGTGTCTAGAGAAGTAACACACTGGGTGCTTTGGCATCTTTTAAAACAAAGAAACAAAAAAATCAAAAGTTACAACTAGGAAAAACATAGACTATTCCAGAGAGAAAGTTACTTTATACCCATTAGCTCATTCCTCCACCCTTCAACTAAGTTAGCATCTCTTTTCTAAGTTGTTCGGAATCCAAGTATGGGTGGGTATGTTTACACAGAGTGAATTATGGCTGAATGTGCTCCTATGTCAAAGCAGTATTACCAAACTGATATGATTAAAGCTAGTGAGTTGTTAATTCTCATCTAATTGAGAGGGATGAATATTGTGTCCATGTACAAGAGCTATTGCATTGTTTCCTTTACAGAATAAGTGACTATAAAATTAAATATTACATCTATGCTTTTTTTTTTGTATTCAGTTTTCCTGGGAACAAAAACCCAAAGAACTTACATTTGCAGAGACTAAGTCCTAAGTAAACATAGTTTGTCAAGGGACATCTCTCAAAAACAAACAAAAAAAACCCCAAAAACAACAACAACAAAAAAGAAACAAAAAAAAACAGGGGCATTTCACTGAATGTATTTGCATATTCATGTTAGTAGCTTTGTTACTGTGCAAATACGTTAGGGTTGCTCCAAAAGCAATGCCTCCTGTTTTATCACAATGGCCTACAGCATCAGAAATGAATGCTGTTGATATGGCAATAGAGGTAAAAACTTCCTGACAGTATTTCATTACATTTAATCGCTGTGCAGCAGATGGGAACAGAGGGGAAATTCAACAGATTGGCGTCTGACACTGAGGTGTGGATTAAGTGAAGTTGTGTAGTTGCATATGCCTCATCTTTCATGTGTATAATTGAATTACTCCGTGAAAAAATGGTGCTCGTTGACATTAACGCTTGCTGAGCATCTGTAGATACCAACGAGTAGATGCGAGCTCAGTGAGGTGGTGGGTGGTGCTTTTGAGCAGTGGTGACAGTGATGGTGGGTCGCTTCTGCGGGTGTAGACAAGTGCAGCTTGAAGGATCTTGTTCATCACTGGTGAAAATGCAGAGCTAATGGTTATGGCTTTGTTGAAGAATAGTGTTTTGTAACTGAGAATTTGCTCTGTCAAGTGCTGTTATTGTGCTCTTTGTATCTGTTGTAGTTTCCATGGAAAGAAATGAAAGGTACTATTTTCAGAGTAAGAAATTTAGGTACTATATTTGTGAATTTGAGTGATTTAGATGTTAACATGCATGGAGCGCAGTCCTTTTGTGTTCCAAGATTTTTATAAAAAAAAAGTCAAGGGGAGGAAGGGAAATACAAGTGTAGGATGAACCAGCTGAAGCCTAGACTGTTCTATTTTCCATCTTTTGCTGTCAGCTGACGATTAAACCATACTAGGTCTCAAACAGTTTTGTCATTTCAGAAAAAAAATCATGTAGATTAATTGCAAAGCATGGAGATAAGGATTTAAGAGAATCTATGAGGTGTAGATGAAATATATATGTTATGACTGTGTTTCAGTTTGATGGGTCAGCTTGAACATAAATTGACTACAGTTTTACAGAAATCATGGTATCTACTCTGTTTCTTAAAGTAGTTTTATTTTATTCCAGTGTTAAACATTCCACTAATACTGTATTTTTACAACTATATAAAGAAAAACTGTGATCAGAATTTTGGTTAGGACTGTTTCTTCTGCCTTTAACACAATGCTTTAAATTGTTTTCATCTTCCATATTTGTAACATATACTTGACATTCATATCAGAATTGAGTGTGAAAACTGGAAGGATTTTTGTAAATACAGATTTCCAAGAAGTTCTAGTAACTTATGATTTCTATTTGGTTATGACCTCTGGTGATATTTAGAAGCAGTTTTGAGGGAAGTAATTTGTCCCTTGTCTAAAGCAATATACAGGTTTATTTGACATCACTATCCCAGTTTTCAAACTGTATGTTACAGTCTTGCCTACATACATCTAGGAGCAGTGAACAGTGTAGAAAAAATGGTACTAGACTTGTGTAAAGGACACTAATTCCCACAGTGTAGGCATTAACCCACTTACAGTGATTGTCTCAGGACAAATATTTTTCTTTTCCATGCTTTTTTTTATGTCTATTTCTTCTATGTGAAGTACTATATAAGGTTTATATGTATATATTCTCTACTATATAAAATGATTCCCAGGCATTAATTCATTAAGTTCATTAAGTCCCTGTTAGCTAATAATGTACATACTTAATACAGTTACATTTTTCATATGGCTTATTCAGTTAACTTTTTAGCTCAGAGTGCTTACAGCGTGAAGTTTCAGGTTTCTTCCTTCCCAGTTTTAATCCTTTTGTTGAAGATGTATTTACTTATATAGTGCATGGGAAAGAAACAGAATAGCACTCAGGATTTCAAGTCTAAACAGCGTTATGAAAAGAAAGTAGCAAGAGCGAATGAATTTTCTGGGTGTTTTTTTTACAGAGTTACTAGACGCTTCAAACTCTTGCTCTTTTGTATTTTTCAGTCAGACCTAGTTGTCTGGATCCTGCAAGCAAGTAGCAGATAGCAGAAGTCTGGTGTACTAAAATCAGAGAGATGATTTTTGAATTTTCGCTGTTTCAGAGTTAAGATTATTTGTTTTTTGTAGAAACCAGCACCAGTCAATTAAACCCCTTTCTCTCCAAAGTGCATTGTATTTAGGCAACTAAATTCTGCTCATCTTGTTGACAATGCAATATGTAATTCTAAGTTCCTTAGAAGTAGGATGACAAATGGAGCAGAGGCAAATTGAATTGCCACTATCTTAAGACTTAAAACCTTAAAGACCACAGGGTTTCTCCTATTTGATGTCTGCATTGTTTTCTTTTTTTAGTAACTAAAGCACTATAGTCTTCCTCTGAATAGAGATTTTTGATTATGGCAATTGAGATCGAGGTGGTTGTCAGCCAAACAGTTGTCTACCTTGAGGTCTTTTCTGGAGAAGCAGTTCTGTTATAGCCACACTTGGAAATCTGTTCTTTGTGGTTCTGGTTTTCTTTCTCTGAAGTCTAGAAATTAAATCACTCTTCTGACTTCCCAGTCCAGTTTTTTGCATAACTCAACACAGCAATGCTTTCAATATCTCCTTTTATATATATATTTATCAATATTGACAAAAGTTAAATGCCTTTGAGCTTCTGAGGATTATGAAGACTCTAAAGGTAGTCAAACAGGATGAAATTAAAGGATTAAACAACTCAGAAGTGTGGGGGGAAAATAATTGAGTATTAGGGCTGGGGAAACTTTTAGCTGAATCTCTAAGGTAACAATTTGGCTATGTCCAGAGAATCTCATGTTGTAAATGAGCTGTAGATTGTGCTGGTTTGGTTTCATAACTAAACTAGACGTCACCCAGTACAGCCAAATACCTTAAATACCTTCAAAATGGGCATTCAAAATCAAATAGACTTTTTTTGTTAGTGTTGAAAGTAACTACAGAGGGCATTAACTGTGCAGTCAAAGTTGGCAGACTTGATACAGATATGGTTTCCCACTTCTGTGATGCAGTTCTTGGAAACAATAGGTTTGTAAGGGTTGTCAAGGTATGCTTTAAAGTAGATGTGTGTATATTTTGTTAAGAAAAGCCAACAAGAGAGCAGCTCTAATGGATTCACTAATGAAGAACATGAAAAGAAGTCTTTATTTTACATGTTTTATTTTCTGACTTGTTTCATCTATGCCTATAATATATCGTTAGATTCTTTCACCTCTGTAGTTATGATACATGGATAAGTTTCTGTGGGCTAATAAACATTAAGTATCTTGAATTAACATCTATCTACATATGTCCTTGCTCTCAGCTTACACACTGTATCTGTGCAAGAGCTCTCTTTCCCTGGAAGATAAGATGGCTTGTATTATTTCGAACTTGTACTGAATGTGCATGACAGGAAAATGGTGGTTAAAATGCAGATAAGCATTTGGCACTCTTTCTTGCTTGTACAGTAAATATTGAGCTCTGTTCATTGTTAACTTTTTATGAAGGTCATATTCCCATTTAGTCTTACTAAAGGCTCAAGAAATGACTGAGAGTAGTTGAACAGAGCTCATTGTACACAAGTATCACAAAGGAAATCTGATATGTAGAGTATGCAGAATCTTCAATTTGTTAGTGGTGTACCAATAGTTTGAATAACAATATTCAAAAGGCTACTCCTGCTATAGCTAGATAGGGCTAAGTTTGGAAGTTTATTTAAAAAAAATAGTTATTTGTAGGCTTGTGGAAGTGATGCGAGAATTTAATTTTTTATATTCTTTCTAGCTCATATATTGTATATTCTTACATATATATGTATATTCATGCTTATGCTTCTCAATTTAATGATGCTTTGGGTGTAATTAATCTTAAGTGACTTTTTACAATAAGTTCAGGGAATGAATGGTGAAGTTGATGATGAATCATGTTCGTATTCTAGGTGTTTCAAGATGCTAAGGAAAATTTGTCCAGATAAATACACATAATAACCATAGAGATGAAGCTTTTTCTGTTTAAATTAAAGCTGTGTGCACTCAGCATCTCATGAGAGACCATGCTACCACCTCGCAGCAGAGGGTGCCTAATTACTCTTCATCTCTCTGAAGTTTTAGATAGAAGGTACAAATTACTTTGTTTCTCATCAGTCAACAACTTGTTTATTACAGTAAATGAGTCATGGCACTGTATTTCTGCCATACTAGGGATCTACAGGTGTGATACGAACAATCGGAGTTCTTATTACAGCCTCTAGGTGTCAAATTATTTATTTCTTTGCATTCCTGCATAGATTTCATTTGCATTTTTTTCCGGTATGCTTTCACATCCATCATCAGAACTTCTCAATTGTCATTATCTGCTTTTGTTGTTTTATGTTTCTATTCTGCTATTTGGTAGTCTGTTTTTATTATTGCTTCTGACTAATGCATGTTCAGGCTTGCCTCAGTAGTTCAATCCTAAGTGTCAGGCATTCAATTAAACAGGATATTTTATTTTACTCAAGGAGACTGCAGTATGTCTAGCTTAGTAACTGTTTGAGTGAGTAAGAAGGAAGGCAAATATTTCTCATAAAAATGGTAGAACATCTGCAGCCAAATGTGAAAAGATCACAGGATTTGCTTTTCTTTGACGCTATTATTTCCTTTCAATAGTGTAAAATTTTGAGGGATGAAGTTTAATACTGGGTGTTATTGCAATAAGATTGGTTTTGCATGCGTGATATGGCAGTAAATCTGTACGTCAGTTTTGGATAAAACCTCTTGGTTGTATGCGTTAGCATTTTACTACTTTTTTTTTTGTGATTTCCTTTAGAAGATCTTAAAACGTGCATTTGCAGGTGTGTACATCCTGACCTATGTGTAGTTTTAAAGCTTGAAATTGTTACTTGTATATACTTTTTAATTTTCTAACTTGGACATTGATATTTGTATACAAAAATATTATTCAAAGGTGATTTAACAGCACTTTGAAATTCTATACTGCATGATACAAGAATGGTACTAACAATATAACTTCCTATGAGTAGTTAAGGTGTAAATTTTTCTGCAGCACCCAATAACTTCGGTATTCAGTGAAGTTATTTTTTGCTTATATAAGCATATGTTTAGCAACTTTACTTATGTAAGTCGTAGGTGTGTTGTCTTCTTAAATTCACCTAACGTACTCTCTTGAAGTTCATCATCATTTTGCTATCATTACTGCACCACTGAAGTAAAAGTGAATGGAGATGTTTAAAGTAGTTCAAATTAAATTTTGCTAGGTTAACTTATGATGGTTGCAACTGGTTATTGAGTATTTCCAGGCGTAAGCCTCTGTCAGAGCAGGGAGAGCGGAGCTTGCATGAGTGAGTTAAATGGCTGAGAAATCCATTTTATACTGTTGAAAATAGTACTGGAGTCTGTAAGTACTTGTAGTCTTGATGCAAGTGTTACTCATCCAATCAAGGGATAAGTGATATTGTTACATATCTATTTAAAATTTGATTGTAAAACATCAAATGCTCCAAGTAATAGCAGAACTAATGCTTTACAGGTCACTAGAACATGGTCAGCTCTTACTGTACATTTAGCACTCAGATATGATAGCAGATATAGATATGTACTATCTTTTGGTTAATTTCTGTTCAGCATTAGTAGTCATCAGTATTTTTGCACTGGAGATCATTTGCAGGTCAAATGACAGGAAACTAACAATGTGAAGTTCACAGGTTCAAAAAATTTAAATAGAACAAGGCAAGCTTAATGTCCATGTACAGAACTAGTCAGTTAAACTTTTTTTTAAAGAATGCGGCCTTACTTTTTCCAACTTTCAACGACAGAAATACAGTAGAACTAGATCTGTAAATATAAGCCTTCTCTCATGATTAATCTTTTTTTTTTCAGGCTGTACTGTAATTTTTAACCTTATTAGAAAGAGGTTAAAAACAGTGATTTTTTCAACAACAGGCTGCCTTCTCTTTTCAGATAAAGGTAATGCATTGTCAAGAGTTGAACTAGCTCCTGCTGGTGTATTAATATCACTGCCTGAATTTATCAACAAGACAGCCACTTTTCACACTAGAGAATAGAAAAAAGACAATCTTCACCTTGTCAGGCTTGCACACTAGGAACAGTCACAGATCTGCAGCCCCTGGTAATTACTCACCTGAGTCCTCACACTGCCTCCATTTCCATTTTGATTGTTGACATTGCATAGTACTGTCTCATCTGCCTAAAAAGGTGGGAAGGGGTGAACAAAGTATGTCAGGCCTAGTAATTACACCACTAGCACTTCTCACTCCCTCAGCTATTGGACTCTATCAGCAAAAGTATGCTTGTCAGTCTTCTGTTGCCTGTTTCATAAAAGACAGTGGTTATGTTGAGTGAATGAGTTGATACAAAGAATCAACACCTTCTCAGCGACTGTGAAAGTGTTTAGAATGGGTTTATATACCAAGAGCCTAAGTGGAATGAGAGGGAAAAACTGCGGGTTGGACAAATTAATTAAAAAAAAAAATTCAAATTAATCTTGTGAGTAGGTAGAAGACCGGCTTCAAATTCCTGAGGAGAAAATAAACCTTAATTCTTAAGGGTCTGCATATGTTTAACAGAAAACACCTATGAAATCACAAATTAAGATTGATTGAGAGAGGATTGCTGTTTTATATTTTGCAGATATACTTTTTCTGTATGTGAATGTAACAATAATGTGATTAAAGAACGTCAGAATTTTTAAATCAAGTAATGCAGAAGGAAATCCGTTCATAAGGTTGGTAAAATAATAGTGTTTATGGATAGGAAGACATTAAAGGAGATCTATTTTCATCACTTGTGGGATGTTGGAGGTGACAGTGAAGGAAAATGTCCTTGGAATCAGAAATCCAGCCTTAGAACATTCAGCTTTTAGTCAGATAAAGATCAGTAACCTATCATCTAGATAAATGTGGAAAAGGTAGCCTTTGGCATCACTAAGGGAATGTTGCGTAGATGTTGCTTAACATAAGAAGCTTGGTGCTTATATCTCAGTCTGATTACTTGCTGTTGCAAGGAGATAATTGTTTTTTTATAGTTACCTTTAAGTCCAAGGAATTTCCTACACACACCAATTAAGAATTATTTTAAGTACTGTGAAATGTTTTTTGATTTTTATTTTTTGAAGCTTATTATTTTTCTTTTCAATTCTTTTCTCCTTTTCACTGTTCTCTGGGGTAATTGCTACATCAGATCACGTTAAGTAGAATTTGGATGATAATAATTCTTCAGCTTGAAACAACTGAAGAATTCTATTGAATTGAAAAACTGAAGGACAGTGCTGGAGCTGTTACTGTTAATTTTTGATATATTAATTTGTTCATAAAAAGAGGAAAATAATCTCTTGATCAAATATAATTCATAATGAACCATAAACCAGTCCATAAATAGATACATCCTTGAGCTCTACTTATACTTACCTTCTGTCAGAGATTCTGGGTGTTCAGAAATCCTGGTGTGCAACGTTGTTCCTTGACCAAACCCATCCAAAAACTGAACATTCAAAGGGAAGTAGTCTACTATACAGAACTATAATGATTGAGATATTCTGTTTCAAATGTAGATTTTGTGCCACAAGTTACTCTCTAAGTATAGCTTTGAGTTATATACCTACTGCTTCTGCCTTAAGGCTTTGTTGTTTTCCTGTCTTTACTTGTCATCTACTGTTAAAACACTTATTTGAGTTGCAGGGTAAAGATAAACTTTTTTTCCTCAATTAAGAAGTTCTGAATATGCAAGCAGGTTCCTAATCAACAAAACTACTTAGCTGAGGAATGTACACCTAGGAACATATAATAGTTTGAAATCTGAGAGATGTCTAGGAGTTATCTTTTGCTGATTCATCCATTCTTCTAACATAGTTCTCAATATCAATTCTCAATACTGTTCTCCTTTCTACCCTGGTCTACCCTGGATTACAGAGAAAAACCTTCCTAATACTCTATAGATATTTTACTACAATATCTGAGATTAGATATGATTTTGATGTTTGAACTAAAATATTTATATGTTTAATTACAAGGGAGTGGAATAGGCATTTATAAAGAAAAACCTTCCACAAGAAGTACAAATGTAATTCTGAGAGATGAAACAATATTTTTCAGATCAACTTTTTAAGGATCTAACAGAGTAAAACACTGGTTCACAATGTTCTTAAAATCATTCCTTAGGTTATGAAACCTGGAAGATGGCACCTCATATGTAGTATTTGATTTATTTAAATATGCCTCTGTCCTAACAGTGCTTTGCAAGTATGAGTCAGTTTGTTCTGAGTAGCCAAAATCCTTACAGTAGTAACAGATGATAGACTGGGGTTTGTTGTCTTTCAGCATCTGTAGTTAAATCAAAGCACATGCTTTTTCTTAAATTGTTAAACATATCTCCTTTATATGGGCTTCTATATACTTTTTTACTGGTAGATTCCAGATTTGGAAACTGCTATAAACATAGCTTGGCAAGATAGCAAAATGCTAACAAATTTTATATAATTTAACTTTTTTTTTTTTAAACTCAATGATGCAACCTATTTCACTACCATTTTACAGAAATTAACCACACAAATGACTTTCACATCAACATAGTAAATCAGTATCTACCTTAGAGATCCTAAATTTTAAGCAAATCCATCACACAAACATTATCCATTAGGCATATATGTAGATTTCTGCATTGTTTAAATATCCATGTTTCTTGGAAAAATATGGATTTTAGTACTGTTCAGATTCCCCTTTGAGGTCTTCAGTCCTGCCATGTTAAGTCCATTTATGGACTGTATGGTTTAAAAAGAAACACAACCACTTTCTTGAATGAGCAATGCCTTTTTCCTTATCAGTCCTATGAAGGATTGAAATAGGAGTGAGTGAATCTGGTAAAATAAAGTGTATGACAATGGGGGGGAAAAAAAACCCAAAGTGATTATTTACAGTAACATGGCTGTTTCACTTTAATATCAGCAATTTCTATGACCTGTTTTGCTCAATTTAAGAAAAATGAAATCCAGTGCTGATCAAAAAAAGTCGGGACAATTGAACTAATGTACTGAAACTGTCTCAGAAAATGCAGTTTCTTTGCTGCGCACTATAGATGTATATTTTGTTTTTATTCCCCTCCAGACTTTTTAAAAACACATTGTTATCTTAGTCTTTGAAATGTAAAAATGCTGGGACATCAAAGAAATATTGTGATGGTCAAAGAAATTTAGGAGGGTGTTTATAATGAATACTTAACACTTGAGGTTTACTTCATGTTTTGTAAAGATATCCATTGTAACAACTTAGAGCTGGAAAATGAGGCATGAAATTGTTTGTAGAAGGTTCAGTAAATTGAATGTTAAACATTTGTATGTTTGCTGCAAAGCTAAGCTTGAAATTTTACTCATAGCATGGATATTTGTTCTGTAGCTTAACTTGTTTAACAGAAAAACAGATAAGAAAACTATGAGGCAGCTGAGGAAAAACACTTTGAGGTATACAAGAAGAATACAAAGACCAGCTCTAGAGGAGATGCAGATTAAGACAGCCTATTCTATTTTTGTCATTTTTTTTTCACTCCAGAAGAGGATTGGAGAATCAGAGAATTAACCTTCTTAAAAGTTCTGTAATGGGATTCAGAGCCACCATATGATCTAGAACCAGATAACCTACCGTTATGCTTACACTGACCTTCTCAAATATTTCTCCTGCAGTATATAAACAATACATCTTGTTGTATTTGAGGAGGATGGTTGTTTAAATTTTTTGTTGCTTCTGCTAATCATATAATAGAACTATTTGTTTAAAAATTTGATCAGTTCTGATTGTCAATCTCAACACTACTAAGTGCATAATTAACCCATGTCCCTAAGCACTTAGTCCATGCATCCCAAGTGTCTCAAGGGATGGTGACCCCACCATTTTACTGCACAACCAGTTCAAATGCTCAACCACAATTTCTGTGAAGAAATTCGTACTGATATTCCATCAGAACTTCCACTGGTTTCCCTAGGTCGATTTCCCTATGTTCCATCATTTCATACCCGAGAAAATAAATCAATACCCACCTCTCTACAACCTCCTTTCAGGTAGTTGAAGTGAGTGGCTAGGTCTCCTAGGAGGTCTCGGCCTCCCTTTCTGCAGCTTGGATAATTCACAGAATTGCATAATTGTAGGCGATGGGAGGGTCCTGTAGCTGTCATAGAGTCCAATCCCCTGCTAAAGCTGGCTCCCTGCTGCAGATTACACAGGCATCTGGATGAATTTTGAATATCACCTGAGAAGGAAATTCCATGATGGGAAGCCTGTTCTAGTGCTCTGTAGCTCTGACAGTAAATAAGTTCTTCCTTGTATTAGTCTGGAGCTTAAAATTGTAGACTTGCAGAATAGCTTGGGTTAGAAGGGGCCTCAAGAATCTTTGGGTTCCAACACCCCTACACAGACAGAACTACCAACCTCCAAAGCAGGAGGTTTTCCTTCTAACCTGGCCCGGGTTGTTCAGAGCCCCATCCAAACTGGTCTTAAACATCTCCAGGGGTGAAGAGTCCACAACCTCTATGTGCTGTCTGTTCCTGCACCTCACCACCCTCTGTGAAAAGCCTTCTCCCTGACATCCAATTTAAATCTCCTTTCCTTGAGCTTAAAACCATTCCCCTTCGTCCTATCACTGTCTATTCATGTAAAATGTTGATTCCCCTCCTGATAATAATCCCCATTTAATTACTGAAGGTATGTAATGGGGTCTCCTCACAGCCTTCTCCAGGCTGATCAAGCCCGTGTCCCTCAGTCTCTCTTTGTAGAGGAGGTGCTTCATCCCTCTGATTATCTTCGTGGCCCTCTTCTGGATCCTCTCCAACAACTCCACAAATTCTTATGTTTCAGTTTCTACCTGCTGCCCCTCATTCTACTATTGCTCACCACTGAATAGTCTACTCTCATTAGCTTGGCTACCACACATTAGATATTTTGGAACAGCGTTGGGAATGCCTTCTCCAGACTGAACAGCCCCAGGTCTCAGCCTTTCCTCTCAATAGGGATGGGCTCTTGCTGAACATTGTCAGGTTCCTCTCTGCCCAGCTCTCTAGTCTGTCTAGATCATGTTGAATGTCAGCACAACCTTCTTCCCTCTGCCACTGCTAGTATATCTTATTTCCTTTCACCAGCTTTATTGCTCTTCTTAATGTTTTTCAGTATTGCAGTACTTGCCATTCAGAAAAGATGTGCTTGTAGAAGCCTGACATTTCTTATTGGTTTATTTGTCTTCAGTCATGATTGCCTATTTAGTATAAGTTTTCCTCTGAGTTAGTAATATATTGCATCATGTATTGAGTGATCACATCCTCCCTTAGTAGAGGATGCTGTATGACTAGGGAGGTGTGAGTGATAGATGGTACTTTTGAAATGGAAAAAAGACACTATGGAGTGGCTTGCTAAGGCAGTTTATACCGTGTGTATTTTTATGCTCTAATCCAAGAACTACCAAGACAGTCAAAGGAGTATTTTGCTAGCCTGAAAGTAGTCCATGTGCCGTAGAACACTGCATCTGTTTCCTATGTTTTTTCTCTAGATGCTATTTTAAGTAATAACATTGCTTTTCAAATTTGCATAAATATCAACTAGTCCAAGCCAACAGGATTGCCCAAATCATTAATTTCCTCATTGCTTTCTCACAACCTTATGAAAATAAAGATTTAAAATACTTACCTTTGCCATATGTTATGAGAAATTATTATAGAGGTGCTGTATTTGGTGAACAGACTTTGTGTCATTACTACACGCCATGATTATGCAGTAAAGTTTGGATTCTTGGTGGTAGTTATGCACTGATTTTCATGCAGTAAAGCTAACAGCCTCTGATCATAGTGATTGTTCTGTTAGTAATTAAAACATTTCAGGGTGCTAGGTATGTCATGAAAAAAAGTGATCCTGCATCTTTTCATGTTTTGTGATATTCATATTCTTTTTTCATTTCATGAATCATTTATACTGAGTTTGGTTCTAATCTTCCTTACTTGGTTCCATGGACTTAACTGGATTTTTTTTTTTTTAAATAATTTGAAAGTTGCTAGGACATTACTGAAACCGATTGGCACACACTGTGGAACGTAATAATTAGTCATGCTTGTGCTGTGAGAATATTTACAACCAGGCTGACTGAATTCTGAGGACTTGTTCTAGTACGTAGGATTTTGCTCCACTCTTGGTGTTACTAAATTATTACAAAACAGTGAGTGGGTGCATCAGTGTGAATCTGGTAAAATGAAGTGTATGACGAAGTGCCAGTAATTTGAACTGTCAGGCTTACTTGAACATAGAGCATAATTAATGGATTCTAACTCAGTTGTGCTTTTTATTGTTTATTTAGATGTTCTGCATCATTTTCCATTTCCTTAAAAACAAAAGAAAAACAAACAAACAAAAACAACTGAAATTCAAAGACCCTTGATAGATTACTTTGGTTTGTGGTTTTTTTTTTATCTTTGCATTTTAAATTTTGCTAAAATTCAATTCTGTACGGTGTCTGAATGGGTATCTGGATCTAGCTACTAAAGAAAAGTAAGCTGTAAGACATTCAGTAAGGCTTATTCTCTTTCTGCCTGGCATGTTAACATCCCACGTTAGTCTGAGATTATTTTAGTGATGTATTCTTTTTGAAGGTTATTAAATTACTGTTAAATTATGTTCTGTAAATTGCTGATATGACCTATTCTTTCTCCTGCCAAATATACATTTACTTAGGTTGAAATGTTATATTGTTTTGCCTTTTTACTGAGGCAATTGCTACTGTATTACATATTTCATCCCATCAGACACCTATCTACAAGGACTTCTATTATTGCAGACTGTTTGAATTCTTTTTGGCTAGTTATTGTCTTGCACGCCTTTTCTTTTCCTTTCTTTGACATTTTTAGATGATATTTGACAACTGGAAAAAACATATATTCAGATGATTAGAATGTTGCTGCCTGGTTTCTCCTCTAGTCAACCAGACAGCTAAAAAAGAAAAAAAGAAAAAAAAAAACATTTGATAAAGAGAAAAGTGAAAAACAGTGATACACATGAACTATTTTCTGTGCTGTTTGTTGAAAGATTGTAGGGATGAAAATATTCTTTCTTTTCTTGCATGGTGTCTTTTTTTGTTGTTTGATCAAGGTATTCATGCTTGTATATTTCAATCTTTGCAAACTTAAAATCAGCTGCTTTTCACATGTTAGATGAGGTCAATTTTGATAATTTACCTTTGTGTTTCAGTTTTCATGCTTGTCAGCATCAGTAAAGGTACTCTGTGACTTTTGCCTCACGCTTAAAAGATTGACAGAATTTTTCTAAAAGTATTATCTTTGCCTTTTCCTAGGAAGAAAATAGGATTATAGGGGGCTACAAAAGATTTGCAAAGTTATCACAGGTATCTATGAAGAGTGTTGTGAAAAATTTGGTTCTGTTTGATTTTTCTACTGGGGGTTCTGACCTTTTTTAATGCTACCTTTTCATATCATTTTATTCACTTATTATTTTATTAGTTATTTATTATATTATATAAACATCAGTCCATCACAACATATTGCAACAGGTAATCTGCTCACAGGATAGGTGATAAAAATTTAACGTGTTATACTCCTTTAAATTGATAATTAAAAGAAAAAAAAAGTAAGCAGTTGGCCCAGAAAGAGTGGAAAAACATCATGTACTGTTTTTTCTGTTACTTTTCTACCTGCTTGCTTACTTTACCTTTCCACTTCATGCTGCTGTTTGATTTATATTTTACTTACTTTGTGCTCTTCAGCATATAGTGAACTTAAAGCTATTCATTCTTAAAATATTCTTTGAAAGTTAGTGATTTTCCTTTCTTTGCTGACAGATTTGTAAGGAAAATCTGTTGAACTAGTAAGACTCAAGTTAGAAGTCATCAAAATTAGAACACTTTACACCTAGAGTCTCAGTATTTGAGATTTTTTAAAGGCATTCTGGAAAAGAATGAGATGCAATATACCTGTTACGTAGCCTAGACCTTTTTCCTAAATATTGGTAACATACTATGTTATTAATTCCTTGCTGTTCAGAAATCTCTCCTCCTTCTGCAACCTGTTATCATCTGTCAAACTTAAGAGCAGTCCTCATTGGTTCTTCCTTACATGGCATAAAGAGGTGCTAGTTATGCGACTAGTTAGATAAAATTCAGGGAATCTGATGAGACTGTCTTGTTCTCTGCTGTGAGACTCTTTAGTATTGCTGCTTTCATCAGGAAGATCTGATGAGATGAGAACAGAACACCTTATCTCAATTTAATTCCCAACTTATACCAAGACATGAGCCAGGTTTGCCCTGTGATTTCATAACTAAGGAAAAAAATTGACCATAGTGAGAAATCTATGGATTTACAACTGATTAAGTATCAGTGTAGTTTCAGGAATCTTTGATTCAAAAGAAAAAGTCAGTGGAGCTAAGAATTTGACCGAAGATGTGACTGATTCAGATGGACAGGAATGCTCAGTATATCAAAAGAAACTTGATGTCTTCCCCCATAGATGTGGTTGGTAGTTTTGGGATTTGCTGGTTTTGTGTTGTTTTTTTTTTTCTCTTTTTGTTGCTTGTGGTTGTTTTTTGTTGGCTGATATCATATATCTGTGGTATAAAACACATTTTGACTCAGGAAATATTTTCAGTAGAAGTCTGCCAGTATAGGTAGAGTAGATGTTAAATTGTAATAGCTTCTTTTGTGTATTTAGTCTTTTTGTAGAAAATGTATTTGGTGTTCAAAATGGAAATTTTACTGCTGTGAATTAATTGCTTCATATGCACCCCTCACATAAACTTTATTTTCATGAATGGGGAGAAGACATCTAATGTCATAGTTTGTTCAGCAGTCATAATTCATATACCAGCTTTATATCAAGTTTAACGATGTTATGAACCAGCATTAAAACAAGTGTTTGTAGGAGTTTGCCTATAATTCTATATTATTATCCCTCTATGGGTACACTAAGTGCATAAGGACTCAGTGGTAATTTTGGTCTTCAATGCAATCCATGAGAGGGCGTTTAGAGAAAATCTATTATCCCATACTCCCTCAGGGAAGATGAGTGGTGGGAAATTAGCTCCTATTACTCAATTATACATTATCCTGCAGAATTGGCTAACAAATTTGCATTCTTCAGTCATTTCTATCATGTATTGCATGGTGACTTCATTCACCAAGATGACGTTGGTTTACACAGAATGACATCCAATCAGTGCCTGTTTCATTTGCATGCGTGTCCATATACTATAAAGCTAGTTAATTGTATTTTCAGTTCAATTCATTTCAGCATATGAATCTGGAATTGAGTGGCCAAGATACAAAAATGTAATTGCTTTTTTAGATTTCAATGGGCAATACACCACAGTCATATTTAGTGTTTTAGGATATGTCATGCTTTTTTAGGCCATTTGATGAAAGATACCACCAGTTTCAGAAACCACAGAGATTATGGAAAAAATGATTAATCAAAAATGTGTTTATTTTCACTGATAAGACTCTAATGCATTACATTCTGTAATTTTCAATTATTTACAAAGTTGCAGTTTAAACCTGTGCAACAAAATTTGTGAAAGGAGGATGACTTTTAATATCTCTTCTCATTTACTATGAGCTGATCGGACTTCTATAATACAGTGAATAGTTGGGAATTTCAACTCTGCTATTGACTCCCATCCATTTATTTTTACATAATTAAAGAATAATATTTTCTGTAGGTTTGACTACCTAGATGTCAGAATATGGTGGATTTTCCGTTGTTAATAGGTGATGGTGTTGGCTTTTTAAGAGATAGATGGCTCTTCACTTTTTGTGCTTGTATCTGAAACTTCAAAACTTCTTGAAACACTTCACCTTTTAAAAACAATTGGCATCTAATTACTTTAAATCTACGTTATTAAACTCATTGCGAGATTGAAATCTAGAAATTGTCTTGAATCACAAAGATACAATTGATGATGACCCCCCTGTGCACCCCCTGTGATCCAAGCAGAGACAGTCAGAGACCTGCTTCTCCATCTGAACTGCCACAAGTCCATGGGACCAGATGGGATCCACCCAAGGGTGCTGAGGGAGCTGGCAGAGGTGATTGCCAAGCCTCTTTCTACCATCTATCAGCATTCCTGGTTATCTGGAGAGGTCCCACAAGATTGGAGGCTGGCTGATGTGACTCCCATCTACAAGAAAGGCCGTAAGGAAGATCCGGGGAACTACAGGCCTGTCAGCCTGACCTCAGTGTCAGGGAAAGTTATGGAGCAGATGATCTTGNGTGACCATGATTACATGTATTAGGTGACCATGATTACATGTATATCTTCTATGAGGGTTGCTCTTAAAGAAATGCCTCTTTTTTTATTATGTTGGCCCATGATATCTGAGGTGGATGTTGGTAGTACAGCTAGAGGTTGAACCACCCTGTCACTATCCCATTACATTTGTTTCTGTGCAACATATGGCAGCAGAGGGGCAGACTGACAAAACAGTGTTTGACCTGGAGGTGCAGATGAATCAATGGTGTGGAACTGAATTCCTCCATGTGAAAAAAACCTGGCACCCACTGACATTCACTAACATTTGCTGAGCGTGTCTGGAGACCAAAATGTCACTGTTAGCACCATGACGCAGTGGGTGGTGCAAAATGTGTCACATGTATTGGTGCAGGTTTAGATGAGGGCAACATGCAGACTCTGCTTTGTCACTGATGAAAAAGCATAGCTAATGGTGATGACTATACTGAAAAACAGTGCTTTGCAGCTGAGAATTTCCTCTATCAAGTTGTGTCATTGTGTTTTTTGCATCTGTTATAGTTTTCATGTAAATTAATAGAAGTCATTACTTTTGGAGTGATCTGTGTATTAATATTTTAACTTGTACATTTCTACATAAGTCATTGCATGTGTTACTGAGGAAATACAAAGCCCCCAGTTGTTTTGTTGTTGTTGTTTTTTTTTCTCTGTGACAGAATTGGAATGTATTGCTTCATCAACATGGTAGTTTCTGTTCTGATTGTATTGCCTCTCATCAACAGGCAATATGATTGTCACCTTTGGGTTATAAACACAGTACTGTTTCCAGGCAATTGATANATGAAGTAATTTGTTGTTGTGCTCTGCACTGATCTGTATGTATTTCCAGGTATTAAAAGCAAGTGTATTGAAATACAGGAGAAACTGGTCATATTGCAGGTACTTTTTTTTTTTTGTTTTTTTCACTCCATAATGTATTTCTTTTCTCTGTGCTACTCGAGGCAATTTCTTTTCTATAATTAGAGGTCTGTCACACTTTGTATTATACAAACATCTACTCTTCAGGTCCTACAGGATGGAGAACCAATATAGATAGTTTCTCATTTGTTTCTGGATTCTTTCCATCTGTATTTTAAGTGAGCTTTTGTTGTTCCTGTTAACAACAACAAAATCCTCAGCTGGATTCTCAGCTACTTAGTAACAATTGCCCAATTTTCATCCTCACATCTTTTCATTTCAAAATTACTTGTGCAGGTGGTGGCTATACAGCTCTCCTCCTTTTACAAGACTCCAATATGTGTGCTTGTTATCAATCTTGTTTTAGACCAGGCTACTTTGCAGGAATTGCACTAGCAGAAGTCTTTAATGATCAATTCCTTGCTGATCTCTGCTAGCACATCACAGAAACATTCTTAGTGCCTGTTATGATGGGTCTGATTGCCTCTCTTATGTAGCTGAACAGTCAATTTTTTTGCAGATTTCATGACATCAGTGTTCAAATACTTCGTTCGGTTAAGTGTGAAACAAGTGGCTGTACAAATAAAGATTTAGTTCTAGTGTTTTTTCAGTTGTGTGTCTAAAAAGTGATCACTGGAAGCTTTCACATTCCAGAACATTATATCCATCTAAATTTTTCATGACCTTCAGGAAGATGAGTATGTTTCAAGCTGGGGGATTAAATTCAGCTTTCAAGCTAGGTGACCATGATTACATGTATTAGGTGACCATGATTACATGTATATCTTCTATGAGGGTTGCTCTTAAAGAAATGCCTCTTTTTTTATTATGTTGGCCCATGATATCTGAGGTGGATGTTGGTATTACAGCTAGAGGTTGAACCACCCTGTCACTATCCCATTACATTTGTTTCTGTGCAACAGATGGCAGCAGAGGGGCAGACTGACAAAACAGTGTTTGACCTGGAGGTGCAGATGAATCAATGGTGTGGAACTGAATTCCTCCATGTGAAAAAAACCTGGCACCCACTGACATTCACTAACATTTGCTGAGCGTGTCTGGAGACCAAAATGTCACTGTTAGCACCATGACGCAGTGGGTGGTGCAAAATGTGTCACATGTATTGGTGCAGGTTTAGATGAGGGCAACATGCAGACTCTGCTTTGTCACTGATGAAAAAGCATAGCTAATGGTGATGACTATACTGAAAAACAGTGCTTTGCAGCTGAGAATTTCCTCTATCAAGTTGTGTCATTGTGTTTTTTGCATCTGTTATAGTTTTCATGTAAATTAATAGAAGTCATTACTTTTGGAGTGATCTGTGTATTAATATTTTAACTTGTACATTTCTACATAAGTCATTGCATGTGTTACTGAGGAAATACAAAGCCCCCAGTTGTTTTGTTGTTGTTGTTTTTTTTTCTCTGTGACAGAATTGGAATGTATTGCTTCATCAACATGGTAGTTTCTGTTCTGATTGTATTGCCTCTCATCAACAGGCAATATGATTGTCACCTTTGGGTTATAAACACAGTACTGTTTCCAGGCAATTGATAGTACATATTTCACAAAGTACCTAGCAGTTTCAGTTGTTAACTAGGTGGAATAGACACTGATTTCCAAGGCAAAGCTGTACAACCTTTTGAACTAATCCAGTATTTGCATCTCTCTTTATAGACAGTTGTTCAGGGGAATGCCATGCTTGTGTTCATGATTTTTTTCATGAAGCCAAGGTCATTCATAGAATGTTGCTTACTTGCATATTTAAAAATGCATTTGTTTTAAATCCTTTTGATTAATAGTGACTGTAAGTGTGTTGCAAGCTGACTTTCCCATGATACTTCTAAGAGGAAATAAACAAACTGAAGGTATACAGAGGCAGCCTGGTTGTCAGCCGTGTCTTTCACAATAGGTGTCTTTATGTGGTGCTTAGAAGTCTTCAAATGGATTGTGCTAGGAAAACATGAAGCATATCAGTAGTTGAGGCATATTCCCTCCAGTAGAGGGCATTAATACTTGAAAATACGAGTCCAAATTCTCTGGGAATATTGTTACTAGCATGAGATAGGAGATGAGAAGGGCAGTATGTCTCTTGGTTTTGTTAGGGTAGGATAAAAATTAATTTTGTCATTTTTGCAAGTATGTTTTCAGCTGAATTTGATANTCTTTTCTCTGTGCTACTCGAGGCAATTTCTTTTCTATAATTAGAGGTCTGTCACACTTTGTATTATACAAACATCTACTCTTCAGGTCCTATAGGATGGAGAACCAATATAGATAGTTTCTCATTTGTTTCTGGATTCTTTCCATCTGTATTTTAAGTGAGCTTTTGTTGTTCCTGTTAACAACAACAAAATCCTCAGCTGGATTCTCAGCTACTTAGTAACAATTGCCCAATTTTCATCCTCACATCTTTTCATTTCAAAATTACTTGTGCAGGTGGTGGCTATACAGCTCTCCTCCTTTTACAAGACTCCAATATGTGTGCTTGTTATCAATCTTGTTTTAGACCAGGCTACTTTGCAGGAATTGCACTAGCAGAAGTCTTTAATGATCAATTCCTTGCTGATCTCTGCTAGCACATCACAGAAACATTCTTAGTGCCTGTTATGATGGGTCTGATTGCCTCTCTTATGTAGCTGAACAGTCAATTTTTTTGCAGATTTCATGACATCAGTGTTCAAATACTTCGTTCGGTTAAGTGTGAAACAAGTGGCTGTACAAATAAAGATTTAGTTCTAGTGTTTTTTCAGTTGTGTGTCTAAAAAGTGATCACTGGAAGCTTTCACATTCCAGAACATTATATCCATCTAAATTTTTCATGACCTTCAGGAAGATGAGTATGTTTCAAGCTGGGGGATTAAATTCAGCTTTCAAGCTAGGTGACCATGATTACATGTATTAGGTGACCATGATTACATGTATATCTTCTATGAGGGTTGCTCTTAAAGAAATGCCTCTTTTTTTATTATGTTGGCCCATGATATCTGAGGTGGATGTTGGTATTACAGCTAGAGGTTGAACCACCCTGTCACTATCCCATTACATTTGTTTCTGTGCAACAGATGGCAGCAGAGGGGCAGACTGACAAAACAGTGTTTGACCTGGAGGTGCAGATGAATCAATGGTGTGGAACTGAATTCCTCCATGTGAAAAAAACCTGGCACCCACTGACATTCACTAACATTTGCTGAGCGTGTCTGGAGACCAAAATGTCACTGTTAGCACCATGACGCAGTGGGTGGTGCAAAATGTGTCACATGTATTGGTGCAGGTTTAGATGAGGGCAACATGCAGACTCTGCTTTGTCACTGATGAAAAAGCATAGCTAATGGTGATGACTATACTGAAAAACAGTGCTTTGCAGCTGAGAATTTCCTCTATCAAGTTGTGTCATTGTGTTTTTTGCATCTGTTATAGTTTTCATGTAAATTAATAGAAGTCATTACTTTTGGAGTGATCTGTGTATTAATATTTTAACTTGTACATTTCTACATAAGTCATTGCATGTGTTACTGAGGAAATACAAAGCCCCCAGTTGTTTTGTTGTTGTTGTTTTTTTTTCTCTGTGACAGAATTGGAATGTATTGCTTCATCAACATGGTAGTTTCTGTTCTGATTGTATTGCCTCTCATCAACAGGCAATATGATTGTCACCTTTGGGTTATAAACACAGTACTGTTTCCAGGCAATTGATAGTACATATTTCACAAAGTACCTAGCAGTTTCAGTTGTTAACTAGGTGGAATAGACACTGATTTCCAAGGCAAAGCTGTACAACCTTTTGAACTAATCCAGTATTTGCATCTCTCTTTATAGACAGTTGTTCAGGGGAATGCCATGCTTGTGTTCATGATTTTTTTCATGAAGCCAAGGTCATTCATAGAATGTTGCTTACTTGCATATTTAAAAATGCATTTGTTTTAAATCCTTTTGATTAATAGTGACTGTAAGTGTGTTGCAAGCTGACTTTCCCATGATACTTCTAAGAGGAAATAAACAAACTGAAGGTATACAGAGGCAGCCTGGTTGTCAGCCGTGTCTTTCACAATAGGTGTCTTTATGTGGTGCTTAGAAGTCTTCAAATGGATTGTGCTAGGAAAACATGAAGCATATCAGTAGTTGAGGCATATTCCCTCCAGTAGAGGGCATTAATACTTGAAAATACGAGTCCAAATTCTCTGGGAATATTGTTACTAGCATGAGATAGGAGATGAGAAGGGCAGTATGTCTCTTGGTTTTGTTAGGGTAGGATAAAAATTAATTTTGTCATTTTTGCAAGTATGTTTTCAGCTGAATTTGATATGTCTCCCAAGGAGCTGGAGAAATATTTTTTTCAGCTACCCGCATACAATATGTGGAAGGCAATTTACAGCAAACATCAATGGTAAGAAATAGAACACTTGAAGACAGATGAAATTTGGAGGCTAGGAATAGGTGAGGAAACAGTGCTTGGTGTATAAATGATCTTGGTGAAAATGTAGCCTAACAATGAATAAACCTACAAGGAATGTAAGAGGGGATGCTGGACAAGTGCAGAAGTGATAGGTGGCTCTAGAATCGTTAGAAGTAGTTCTTTAGTGAGTTAATACAGTGTATTTTATTGACTCTTTTCTAATTTGAAGTAAGAATTATGGGATCTGAACACACTGATGCATGCTTCTAACAAAGAAAAGATGTGTATATTTAGGAGATAGCTGATAGCCTTGTGTGACAGAACTGAACAGTAATAGAACTGGAATCCTGGGCCTTGGTCTTGCTCTCTAGCAGTAACTCTTTTGGCTTTTCTCTAGCTTCCCAAACTTCTTCAGATCAGTGAGTCCTGTTGTGGAGACATTCTCATAAACTGTTGTGATATTCAATGGAAAAAAGTAACTCAGTGCGATAGGTATTTTGGGAAAATTCTCAGTGCTAGATGATGCCAGTTTGGTCCCTTTTACTCAAGCAATCTTTACATCTGGGGAGCAGGGAATGGAAAAGATCAAAGATGATATTGGTGATCAACTGCAGTGTTTTGATGTCTACAAAAGATCTGGGGGTATCTTCCTATAGAAATGTGTTTAGTTTTATGGCCTTGTTTCCTTATGCAAGTAAGTGACTGTATGATCTAGCAACCTGAGTTGAATAGCCAGTCCTTTTGGTCTTTCACAGGCTATGAATACTGTAAGAGCACTCAACCCTTCTGAAGATATGCAAATGTAGGCATTTAAAAGATTTACATTCATCTTTCACAGGCCTCAGAAATATAAATATGAAATATCCAGAACCTTGTCACTTCAGTAATAATTAAGCTGATGGCCTATTATGTTCGATTGCAAATCAATATAGTATCTTTTGGTGCCACTTGAGTTCTTGAGGGTTGGCTTGGGGCCAGCACTAGTTATACAATTGAAGAGCTGCAGCTGCATCGAAAACTTCTCTGCCATTTCCATTCAGAAAGAATAGACTGGTAACAATGGTGGCCAGCCTCTTCATAGTAATTGTGTGCAAGTACACATTTTGAAATAGTGTTTTTGTTCAGCAGGTGCTGTTATTTTACTTCAATTTGAATTTTGAAATATGGAGGAGAGAAGGGGCCTAATCTTAACAGTATCTAACCTACAGCTGTTCAAAACAGGACAGCAAACAGCATATGTTGCTTAGCTGAAAATCATAATTGCTCATTCTTTCTAGCATATTAGCAGACCAGTTCTGAGCCTCTGAAATTACCTAGTATTCTCAGACTTTTCCTTTACAGTCATCTACAGTACTCCGGAAGAACAATTCTAGAACATCTGACTATAAGCTTTCCCACAAACAGTCATTTTATGTCAGAAAGCGCAAAACAAATAGGTAGTTCACCAAGGCAGTGTCAGAAGTACTGGCCTCTGGCAACATCATTACTGAACTGCAAAGTATGTATTATTTCAAACAACTGCAAAAGCTGGGGAAACAACCTGTATAATGGTGACTTCTTGGGACTGTTTTTTGTTCATTTGCCACTTCTTTTAAAGAAAGAGAAGTCCACTGGGGTTTGAGTAGGACAGAAGGGTATATTTTTGGAGCATATACACTTCTGAAAATTATTTTCTGATTTTTATGTCTATTTTTTTTTCCTATGACTTATAAGCAAACAAACAAACAAAAAAACTCCATGAAAATTAGAACACAAAATACAGTAGAAAAGAAGAAAATGGAAAATCACAGAATAGGTGTGATTGGTCAGACATTAACTGTTTCAAGTCCTGTAATCACAAGCCTGTCCCCAGAATCAGGCCAGAAGTAAAAAGATGTTACCAATGACTCTTATCCTAAAACGCTGTCGATCTAAATTTTAAGCATTCCCAATCATTTGACGAAACTTGCATGATCTATGTTAAGGTATGATACTTATCTCTTGCAAGATTGGCTCCTATGTGAGAATTTAATGTGATGAACATGTCTGAAATTGGAATATTTAGATGCCTTAAACCAGATCCTTTTCCATGAGTGCCTTCTTATGACTGAGTCTTAGTGGTGATTACAGAATGAATGACATTTAACTTTAGTAAGGCAAAGTTTTGGTTCAAGTAAATTCATTAAAAAAAATCTATTACCACTGAATTTTTGTGGATCAGTGTTTACCTGTTCCTGCTTTAGGATATTTGGAGCAATGCATTTTTCACAACTAATATTCTGTCAAAGTCATCAGATCATTTCTAGATGTAATTCCATTTAGACCAAGATCCTGAGGAGGTGAAAGACATGTACACTTATTGTACTGATAGTAAACCCCAGTGAAGATACTGCTTTTGAACAAACCTCTGAGGGAAACAGGAAATAATTCACATGAATTCAACATACAAATAACAACAAAGAATAAGCTTTTACCCCTGGAAAGCTAGAGCTTTGTATTGTTGAAAAACAGAATGCATGATACATTAGGAAAGCACTGTCTGTTTTTTTGTTTGTTTTGTTTTTTTTGTTTTCTTTTTGACAAAATAACTTCTTTAAAAAACGATATCCTTTTTTCTTAACACATTCCTAAGGAAGACAGAAAGTCAAAAGTACTGAATAATGCACAAGATACTTTTTTTCATACAGCTTCCTGGAAAGCTAACTAGGTGAGATACTAGGTTAGTTTTGTTTCTCATGAATAAAGAACAACTAGTTAACAGTCATTGGCAGCCTTTGCTGCAGTGGCCAGGAAATGGTGACATTAAGAACCAAATGGAAGCAGAGAGGGTAAGCAGCAGTATGTAAGCCCTGTTCTTTGCCAGTGCTATGGCCTGTTTTAAGGGACTAAGATCTGGGGTTCTATGAGAGGCTATCCTTCAGTATGGATACCTTTGCTGATTATCAAGGGCAAACCACTTCAAATACAAGACCCAAGAAAATGAACAGTGGTGGGAGTAGACCACTTAAAACTGATCCTGACCACACTGAATTGTGAAAAGGAATTTTATGGGAGGTGAAAGAGAAATCTGATTTGATTTGTCCCTTGCTTTGCATTTCAGTATGTTGATTGCCTGCATCAGGTTGAATACATCTGTGAGTATCACTTTAAAACTGATTTTGTTTAAGAAAAAGCCAATATACAATTTAAAAAAAATTTCAACCACATTAAAAAAATTCACTTGTTCTTTCCCATTAATCAATTCGCATATTTTAATACTAGACATTTTTATGTATGAGTATTGGAGGGCTTTTTTTGTTTGTTTTTATTTTTTTTAACTGTAATTATATCTGAATTTATGTATTCAGAAAGTGGTGGTAGAGAAGGAGAATCATGAAAGATACGGTGTATAAATATTGTCAGTGCATTAGCTTATTAACAGCAGTTTAGTTGGAAATGCCAAGTCTGGTCACAAGGCTGAGTCTTCTCATTGGATATTAGTGTAAATGATGCTGTTCTGGTACACTTAAAATGTGCGTTGGATATGATTGAATTGAGCAACAATAATAAGCACTGCTACTTTGTACTCACTCTTTCAATCACAGTTACATCTTAGAAGGAAGGAGCAGGGAACTGAAAATAACTAAAAATATTAATATAAAATAACAAAAATCTTTGAATTATCCTGCAGATTCAAATTCTGAGCTTTTTAATAGAAGTCTTATCTGTTTTATTCTGAGTGTGGAACGTACAGTAGGGGACATATCTGAAGAAAGGAGGAAGGAATTTAGTGAAGTGTTTTGCATTGTTCAATTGTTTGTTGGCAGTTTGAATCCAAAGCAGACTGGCTGAGGCCAGTATGTTACAAAGAGAGTTAAGTGAATTGTAGCAGACTTAGTTTAGTATGAACACAGAAAGAATCAGATGACTGAGATCCCTAGTTTGGCCTTGGGCTACCAATGAACAGGAGGCAGTTTTGTAGGCTTCTGTACTTTGAGATTGGAGAGATTGGTTACCCAGTATTCTTAGGCTAACTTAATAGAAACTAAACCACAAAAATGTTTGTCTATTTGCCTAGAAAAACATGAACAAATAAGAAACATAATAATTACTTTGTTCCCTGCTCATAGCTGGGTGTTGTCATGTCTTCTCTGTAGCTCATTAGAACTGCCCAGATAATGAAATGCTATAGTTTCAATTTCTACCATTTCATGATGTGAGCATGTATCTCATTACACTTCTCATTACTCTGTCTTTTGCTGTTAAGGATTGCACTGAAGTAGTTTCACACTGTTATAACTTTTAATACTTCAAATCCTTTTCTCTGGTTTTTAGAACACATTAGAGAAATCAGCACAAGGTGTGTTGAGTAAATGCCCTTTAACAGAAATTATTCTTCATATAATAGTGCTATAATGTGGAGAGCAGAGGATTTTTTGAAAGAAAGTAATGCCATGTATCAACTTAAAAATAAGTCATTCAATCAGTGTTCTGTCGTTTCTTCTAGGACAGCAAAACAAATGAGCTGAATTATTTCAGCTATCAAGTTAGAAGCAGGAGGCTGAAGATAGCCAGCACCTTTAAGCATCGATTAGATTTTCTTGTTGATGAGTATTTTTAGTAGAAATTAGATCAGTCAGTATTTTACAGAATTCCTTTTTCTTATTAAAAGATACTCCTCTGTTTTCTTCCTCCTTTTTTCTTTTGCTAGAAGGTCTCCAGCTGGCCTGGGAGGCTTATCACCTCTATGTGGTTATTAACAGCCCATTTGCTTAAGTACCTACCGTAATTACTTTGTATAGTTCCTTTGAGAGAGACTTCATTTAAGAAAGTCTACAAAAAGTTCTGGTCTGACTGATGAGCATGCAGTCACATATCTGCCTCCTGCTAGCATCTCTTAAGCCAAAATAAGTTTGTGGGAGAAATCCTGAGCTGTTCTATATTTTTACAGGTTTTATTTCCCAACTCTTTTCACATTCCCTAGGCCCCTTTCTTTTCCAGACTTTACTTACTGTCGGATTTGTGCTCCAGTACAAACTGCTGTTCTGAATTTTGTGGGTATGATACTGAGCAATATATAAAAACCAAAGAGATCTCATGAACTGAATTTAGCAGAACTTTCATCAGGGCAGCCGAAAGAATACTGTAGAGTAAAGGTCCACAATCCCTCCTGAGGACAAAACATTATAAAATGTTTGTGCTATGCAACACAAATATAAAGAATGATATGAAGTTGTACTTTTGATTGTTCTTGAGATATTTTGGCTACACTGTAGAAACTGTGTTCCTTTGCAGGAAACATAGGCATTTTGCTTCACCTTGGCATGATTGTAGTACTGCATTCATTCCTACTGATACTGACAGCTCTTTAAGCTAGATAATAAATGTTCTAGAATAACTAGAGATATTATAACCTTCACTGTATCATATTAAGTGCTTCCCAGCCCTATGTGTTATTTCTCCATTTTCTTAAAATTTTTACTAAAGTGTTAAAATGATACTGATAGGATAATGAGTTTCTTCATTATCCCATTTAAATCTGCATGACCACACCTTTCGCTATGGTTGGAAGCAAAGCCCTGAATCAACTTGCTTGCTAAAATTGAGAGCATACTAACTCAACCTTCTTCACACTCTTCTCATAGATTTGCTCTGAGTTTTGGGTTTATAACAGATTTTGAATTACAAATGAGGCAGAATCCCTAAACAAAAATTTTCCTGAAATAACATTGCCCAGCATTTCAGGGTTTTTAGGCTCAAATGATTACAACAGAAGGCATGAGATTGAAAACTCGATCTGAGGCTGTAAATATGGTTGAAAAGAATAACAGATACCTTTTCCCTTTCTGATAGGAGTTGCAGTATTCAAATAATTTGCATTTCTCAAGTCTGTTCCTGAGCATATGTCATACTAAGCCCATCAAAATCAATGGAAATACTGTATGTCTTTGTACACTCAGTATACACATACATTGTTCAGACTATTTTCCTTTTTTTCCCTTGTATTTCTAAAAACACAACTTATTTAATGTGTTAGAATTAATAGATTAACTCAAAGAATTATGAATGTTATTCAACTGCAGTTTTAAATAAGAGGGCATACATTTATTCATGAGATGTGAGGACAATGACTAGTCAAACAAATAAAAAAACAACCAAAGAAGCAAAAACTCCAATGACTCATGCTCAGTATCACAGGTTAGCTGGTACAAAGTTCATTTTAATGCACCACAATATGAGCATAGTAGATTTCAGCCTTGTGATCAGCAGTTCTATACCTTCTTATTTTTACCTTAAATAATTGAGTATAGCGCACTGAAACTTTGAACCCACAAATGAGGCAATAATATGCCTCAAAATTGGCAAGTGCAGTAAAAATGGCCTTCAGTGGGGCATTATGTAATTTGTACCTATTTATGAGCCTTTTCTTGATAGTTCCGGAAATAAGAGCTTACACTGAAAAGTGACAGAAGTTGAACTGGAGAGGTGTGAACAACATTACTATGGCAACACTAAATGTTGGTTATGTGAAGAGGCAGGTGAGACCCCTGTGGATCATCAAATGCCAACCTGGCTATTATAATAAATGGCAATTGGTTAAATTATTAAGCGTTCTATTGCTTATCCCACAGTAACTAAATGGTCTTGCAGTTCAGTAATTACCATATAATTACTGAATGACTGATGGTCTCTTCTCTTTGTGATTTTTTTTTTTGTAGTCTAATCTATCAAAATAACAGAAAGAGGCTAAAGATTTCTTACCAATCACAAGTCCTGTAAGGTGCTGAATGCTTTTGATTCATTGATGTATAATGAATTGGCATTTTGAATTTCTTCGAGGACTGATCACTAAGGGTGCAAAGCACTCCTATAGAAGCAAGTAACCAGTTAAGGTACTGATCTAAGTTTTAAGGTTTAATTTGTCTGTTAAAGCCAACAGAACCCAGGTTTATGCTAACTTATCATATATTCAGATTAATAAAGCTCTGATTATAGATTTTACCTGCATAGATCCCAGGGTGAGTGGTAAGTTTGTCTACTTCATTCAGCTCATTTCTACACCTCGAACAGCTGCTGTGCTGCAGCCAAGAGTCACTTTTGAGCAATGCTCTTAATTGCTTTTGAGCCATTAGGTGCCACTTCTGCACTGAAATTGGAGCCAAATGCACACATCTCCTTTACTTCACTGCTGAAGTGGCAAATTCACGTCTCGGCTGGGAAAGGGGTGCTGTTAGATATTGCCTCCCACAGGCATCAGAGAGGAGTGCAGTCTGTTTTTGCTTGATTTCAACTGTGAAGTTGAAGATAAAAGCTGTGACTTCCCCTTTGAGAGTAAAACTGTAGTTTACCTCCTCCCCTTCATTACAATGAAATAAACTACTAGCTGAGACGTGTTTTCTTTAATCAGTTCTAGCAGTATTTGACTCCCAGCAATGGAAAAGAAAAGAAATTGACACTTCAAGTTCCCATGTTAGCTACTGCCTTGCTCAGTCTACAGAAAGCAAAGTCTGACTTTCAGCACAATAGGGTAATAGTTGCTTTTTTGAGGTTACATCCTCTGGATCAAACTGTTTGATCTCTGTTATAAACACTTAAGAAATAGGGTTCAGTTTTGGCTTTGTCTGCTAAACACATTCATTTAAATAAGACTTTTTCTGCACTTCCATACTTCATCAGTCAATCTGCACAGCGTTTTCTTTCTGTCACTCTTTGTCTAGCTAGTCTGTTTAAAATTAGCAATGTTAGTCTAAGGGATTGTGGGTTCTTGTGTAAAAACTTGAATCACTGGGTTGTTTTGGTTCCTGCAGGTTGTATCATAATATGTTGAATTTTGGAATCAGAGAGTACAGCTCAATATGTTTGCCAGTTTTATTCTGCCTTTAATCCTCTTTTAACTTGACTATAGTGACTAGGAAGATGTTGGGAATGGTTATGTGATATGAGAACTGAGGCAGATATGTTAATTAACTGAGACAGTTCTAGTACTAGTATAAAAAGAGAATGAGTTTTCTTCTGGATAAATTCATAACCTTTTTTATTATTTATTTATTTGTTTGTTCTTTCCAAATGAACTCAAAAAATCTCAGGCTTTCTAATAAAATGTAGAAGGATAAAAGTCAGCATTCTACTTTCTAATTAAACCAGTGATCTTTTAAGACTTGCCATCTCCTGAACGTGATTGTTGACAATAGCTCTCTCTTATGCCTTCACAGTTAAGCGTGGGATTTGAGGTTCTACTTTAGAATAGGGATTGTGAGTATCTCATGGAGAAGTGAGATATCCTCAGTAAGTATTTAGGAACTGGGATTAAGAAAGCTTGGGTCAGCAGAACATAGATTTAAAATGTAGGAATCTCAGCAATGCTTCAATATAACTGTATACATAGCAAGACACAAATAACTTATTTTAATGTGCTGAGAGGCCTAGATTGCCATGTTCGCAAACATTAGGAAAAGTTTTGAGAATGTAATTGTTTGTCAGTAGAAGGAATGTGGAGCTGAAGTACTGCAGTAATTTGAAGAGCTCTGTGAAGTAAATTGTCATCTTGATGTTAGCAGATACATGTGTTTGATTCTTAATTACAATGCAGTGATGGTTTCTTAATTTTATAATGGAAAGTGTTGGGGAAAATTACAGTTAGGGAGAGTTGAGGGCATAGAGGCATATATTTTGTGAATTTTGAGACCAGGCTGGGGAAGATTCATGAAATCATATAGCATTTTTTGCTTGATTTTACAAATCCTAGAGCAGGTAATTTTTTTTTTTATTATTATTTTTTAAGATTAGGATCTTGGTAGAGAATGCAAGGGAAAAGAAAAACAGCATTCTAGTGAATATAGAAGGTCTCATTGGGTGGAAAAAAAAAAAAAGCCTCTTTTTTTTTTTTTTCCTCCAAACTGGTAAATTCCCTTGCTTAAATTTGGGTTCAGGATCAGAATATAGGCTGGAGTACAGAAAGCTGAGGTAGGAGGGTGTAGACTGACATATATTTTCACTTTGGCAAGCATATTGAAACTAAAGATCACAGTAGGTTTTAAAACTCTGTTCTTGTATTTCATTCCATCCTTGTTTACCTTGTGTTTGGAAATACTGTGAGACAGGGAAAAGATTCACGACAGGGTTGATTCAAATAAAGTCTGATGTAGTTTTCTGTACACTCATAGATCTTATTGCTAGTAAGATGAGATATTTTATTTTTCATTAACGATAACAAGACAAGCTGAGGATGAGAAACAACAACAACAATATCTTGCACTTTTAGAGTCAAGCCTAAGATTCACAAACTTATGCCTGGGATTGTGGATTTTAGAGTTAGAACCTAATGTAAACTGAAAAGACGTATCAGTGTTTTTGAGTATTTTATTCTTTAATTGCATATAGGAATATCTTTTTCACCTTTAGCGTTTCTAGGACTGCAGTTGTGGTAATGATTCATGTTACATTAAGGATAGGATAGATGGCTGATGGGGTGATTTTCTTAGGTAAAATGACTACAGATATCAGCTAATGTGGATGCTTTCCACTTAAGTCAGATAGCAATTACTACTGATTTCAACCAGAGAGATGAAAATTGAGAATCTCTATCACAAGTCTAAAATAGCTTATTCCTGATAACAATTACATGTGAAATAGTAATTTTGTTTTTTTTTCAGAAAGAGTGGCCTGCTTAGGTTTTAGGAATTTTGAACTTTGTGTGATTTCTCCTGATTTCTGTCAGTTCCATGGATTTTATCTGAAATAGATGTTACTTAGTTTAGTTTGAAATTTCATTTAGCAATATCTTCCTAATATCTCTCTATTTTTGAATGAGCTAGGGTTTTAGAGAGAAAGCATTTTTAATTCTTTAGAAAATTATTTCTACTTCTACCTTGTTCAGCAGATTTGGATATTTTGCTTTTAATTTTGGGGAGCATTTGGTTGGACAGGCTAAAAACCAGACATCAGGAGTGTGTGAAGCTATGGTGCATGTCCTTCTTCTTGCCAGAGTTTAAGTTTGCAACTCCCCCATGAGTGTTATGAGTATCTGCTTATAAAGGAGGAATATGTTCTGTTTCCATGAAATAATTAAATATTCACTGGACTGAAAAGATAAACAAGAAGGAATTTTATGAGCCAGTGGGTGGGATATTAGTGTGTAGACAAGTGAGTGAATCTCTAGCTGTTGCTTCAATGAATATTTAATGTAAAATACTTGGTCATTTTGGGAACCAGAAACTTCAACCTCTGCATTCCAGTATCACTGTCCCAACAAGTGGAGTACAGTGTGTTCTTTCACATATTATTTCATGTAAACTGGAAATGAGAAACTGAAATAATCAAATTGTATAGACTGTATCCTCCTAGTCTGGACAGACTTCTGTAACTTAGAATCCAAGTTAGAGAAGTAATTGTTAGATTTAGAAGCCCTAAGTCTTTTATGCTCTGAGGAAGTATTCCTGGCAATGCTTTGTTTGAGTATAAAATGCTAATAACACATGGCCAGGGTTTTGTTGAAGTATAAGCAGTCCCTGAGAAATGCCCAACACAACAGAACCCCTGAACAGAATGATTAAAGGAATATCTACTTCAAAAATTCTTCACAGACCTAAACATATTCAGCTATTAATTGCACTTTCAGTGTAGGCTGCATTAACATGCTCACTAGCAGGCTCTTTTAGAGCTCCAGTGGTTCCATTCTAAGTATTTTGGACCCTGAAGGCATTTGGCAACAGCAGGCAGGGTTTAGATGGCCTAGGATACAGGGGATGGGGTAGCAATTCTAGACAGGCAAATTATTTTTGGACCTAGCTTTAGTTTTCTTTAAAATCTGTGCAGTGGTCGTAAGTTTAATCGTGATGAATTTGGCTAACATATTGATGTGTCTTAAAAATGTTGCGGTTTCATTTTGTTTTTGTTTTGTTTTTCTTTAAAAGAAAGAGCCACACAGAATTAAAAACAAAACAAACAAAAAAGCAGGTAGAAAGCAAGATATGAAATTTAGCTTGAATTTGACTGAACCAAAAAGTTACCAAGTTGTATTTTGTCATAGTGTTTGTTTGTTTTTTAAGGGCAAATAAAGATATATGTAAATGCTTGTTATACATTTGTGTTCAACTTATTTTCAGCCTTGGATATCTAATAAAAATAGTTATAATCAAACTAGGAAATAAGAGACAGCTGACACAGTTAGGTGATACCAATGAAGAATCTCAGTGTCAAAATTTAAAGTAATTATGGAGATGACTTGAAACTGTGATTATGTGTTGAACAGATGAACCAAATCCACTGTGCACCAGTTAGCCTCATCTTATAGCTCCTTGGAGTAGGTGCTGAAAGAGTGGATATAAAAAGGAGAAACATCTCAATTTCTACTCTCAAGAGGAAAAAAATTGAATTAGCGCGTCAGTATTTTCCAGTGCAAACAGACAATTTTTTGGAGGTTTTTATCACCTTTGGGAACATGAAAGCAAAGCAGGAATTTATTAAATAATTATTTTTAAAAGTTGAAAAGTTTGTCCTTCATAGAAAAATATGTATTTATCCAAACCCCTAGTTCTCTGGATCTTGAAGCCATTCAAGAGTGTCTTCAAGTCTGTTAATCAACAAAGCCTGACAACATCAGTGCACAGATGTAAATTAAGAAAGTAGATTTCAAACACAAACAGGTTAAGAAGATGCAGTAAGAAGACATGCCAAACCTCTACCCTTAGTCTGTGCTCAAGATACTGGGCATCAGTTTGGTACTGTAAAGGCCAGGTTGGATGGGTCCCTGGGTGACCAGAATTAGTGGATGGCAACCTTGCTTGCAGCAGGAGGCTTGGAACTGAGTGATCTTTAAGGTCCCTTCCAATCCAAGCCATTCTGTGATTCTCTGATCTTATGTGTTGAGTAAGTAATATATTTTCTACTTCCCAACTGATTATGTGCAGGTTCAATAGTTATCTCAAGTGCTTCAGGCCTATTTATCATGGTATCATTTGATACCAAGTATCAAATCAATGAAGTAATGCTTCAGTATTACAGGGCAGAATATATATGCTCACAGCAGGGAAGGTTTTCAGGGTGTAAAGTGAGTAGAGAAAAATTTGAATTAAGTTCTTGATGCAGAAATGCTTTGAAAGGAGCGTGTTTTAAAACTGGAGAATGTCTGAAGTCGAGGACGGCAATAAGATATTTACCAGTAAAAATAAGAGGATATTGTGGAATTAGACACAATAATAAATTTAAATGCTTACAGTAAAACTTTTTTTTGTCTTCATCAGGAAAGCAGAGTGATAATTAGTAAATGAGGCTGAAGTGTACTACTAACAATGTTTTGTATAATAGGAAACAAGATTTCTCAAACAGTTTAAAAATATTTTGTATATATTCATTATTAACCATCAGGATTGTTATATTTCATAAACTACTATAAAGATGCATAATCCTGAAAAAATGTTTTTATATCTTCAGGAATTTAAAATACATTCTCTTCTAAGGATTTGTCCATCTAAGAAATAAGAAAAAAAAACAATTAAATTTTGCAATACACTGGCAAAACATTCAAAGAAATGCTGTGTAAAGCTGTTTAATTATGGTTTTGAGGTTGATTGAAAAAAAAATGAATAATTTATTGTAGTGAATATATTTATGTAGGGCAATTCTCAACATTTTGCTTGCAAATATGTATTTTAAAAAAAAAAGAAAAAAAAAGCTGGTCAACTTTTACTGAGTGCCAGTATTGTGAATTGCAGACCATGAAAATCAAAAGATCCAGCTTTCTAGAGTGAGTCAATTGACATTTCTTTTCCACACTCTAGACTTTAAGAATGCTAACAGTATTGATTAAACTTCTGTTTTTTTGGTAGGTTTCACACATCCCTAAAAGAATGGCTCTCAAATAATTTGGAGTCTCCAGAGGCTGAAAGGAGCAGTGCGTTGTTTCTCATTTTATGTAACTGAGAACATTCTGGGAGGGATGAAACTTAGACTGTTGTTAGTGTGCGATATTTTAAGACCAAAACAAATACTATATATAGGTATACAGATGGAATAAACACACCAAGGGCTTCTCTTTTCATTTCAGTCTGTTTTTCATTTTACATATTTGCTGAGACCAAAATGGGGTGATTACAATTGTAATTAAAAATATATCTGTATTTTTCTGTTTAGAAAGTATTAGGCTTATAGATGTTTAACCATTCCTGTGTCTCTAAAAACAGTCAATATTAAAAAGTCTGGAAAAAAAAATAAGAAAAAGGGTAAGTGCAGAGTGATTCTTTCATAGCTATATCCTCTCAGGTTGCAGGGATCAGTGATAGGGAAACCACCTAATTCAGAAGTACTGCCTGACCTACTAATGGGGGTTATAGTCCATGAACGTGTTTAATCCATTTTTGAATGTTTATCCTTTTGACCTCTGTAACATCTGGTGGCAATGAATTTCACAGTATGATCATATAATGCAAAGAAATGCATGCTGCCTCATGTTGAACCTGCTACCCCATTATTTCCTGGGGGGCTTCCTTCATTCTTGTGCTTTGTAACATAGAAAATAATTATTTCCTCCTGACGTCCTCCACGTAATTCATGTTTCTATCATCAGCTATCACTTTTTCCAAACTAAGAAATCCTGTGCGTGCTTTCCTGGTATGGAAACTGTTTTAATATTTCTTGTTGACATTCTGCGATGCAAATATTTATACAAACAATACAAAAAATACGAAATAATAAACAAGAGACATGAATAAACAGTTATCTGGAATTTTGTACCATGAGTAAACTGGATTACACGGTTATTGCAATTAAATTCTTTTTATAGTAAAATGATGGCATGTCTCAGTGAGGCCAGTTCTCACTCTGGTAGTATTTAAAACATTTCAGTTTTTTCTTTTGCAAATTGGTTAAGCAAAACTTGGGAAATATTTGAATTGCTAATATCCTAGTATAGCTTACTTGCTGTCACTCAGTTTCATCTGTTGTATCCGATGGTTTGGACTGTAGATAGTTGTCTGAATTAGATGTAATTTAGGTGTAAAAAGAAACAAACAAAAAAAAGAGAAAATAGAATTATCTTCTTGATTTTATTGTGAGAGGAGGAAAGTTTTCTCTGAAATCCGATCGTTGATTATAAGCTTATTACTACAATTTTATGTTAAGAGGCAAGGGAAAAGCTTCTCTGTACAAGTTCTTTCTCCTGTATGTTTCTCAGAGCACTCACTTAGCATGCTTTCTCAATTATTAAATAAGTAACTGTAGTTACAGATGGAAACCACCACTACGATACTTTTCAGCTTTTCATAATGTCTGAACACTGAATAAACTTTGAAACTGATGTATCTCATATTTTTAAGTGCTGAGTCTCAATTTTTAATTGAAATCTCTCAGCAAATCTTTAACCATACAACTGTCAACAATCTAGTTTATATCTCAACATACAGACCAGGAAGTAGCAAAAGATCTGATGTGTGATCTGTATCACTCAGGTAGAAACTTCTCTTTTTTTCGGCCAATGTAGCTGAATACTGTGGAACTGAAGCTGTTTTCAAGACTAAGTCATGTTGAGTTTTAGTCTGTAGGACTTTTTGGTCTGTGTTTTGTTGTTGTTTTTGTTTCCCTGTCTTGTTCACAGTGGAATGTGATATAAAAGGGAAAACAAAAGCTTGAAAGTTTTTGGTATCAGCAGAGTAGTTGTTGTATTGCTAATGATTCTAGAGCTGCGCATGAGGTCAGGAAGACCAACAGTATTAGTAAAATCTAGTTTAAATTATTTACTGTGATATGTTTACATGGATAATTATATTTTGTTTGAGATCAAAATGCCATATGGGCGTATCTGTTTTACCAATATCTGTAGCATGAGAAATAAGTTATCTTTTTTTTGGTCTTAATATTTTTGATGATATTGTAATAATAACTTTCCCTAAGTTGTACACTTGTACAATTGTACACTTCGTTTCTTCAAAATGTGCATTTAGTTTAAAATTCTGTCTTAATTATATTATATTCATTACAATTGTACCTACTTAATAACTGAAGTGTAGTTGCAACTGGAGTAGCAATATTGTTGCATGCATAATGTGCTTTGCAAGTTTTATGAAGAACGGATGTTTTGAGACAGAAAATATTCTCAGAAAAGCAAGTGTCTTTTTAATGTATGTGTCTACTCCTTAAATTTTTTTACATGATTTTGAATCCTGCGGAGAGATTGAAAATCATGTCTTTTTTTCATTAGGAGTACACACATTTTATGTTTTGATGTGGCTATGTATTTCTGAAATGCTGAGTATGAATCATTATAAAACCCAGTGGTGACGTAGATAAAAATAACACAAAACTAAAACTTGAGCCCTTTTGAAGAAGATGCTGGTAAAATACTGGTAATTTGTGCATGATGAGATGAGAGTGCATTTTAAAGAAAGTTAAGTTGTTTGTGATAGAATTTAGCAGTTGTAGCAGTACTGAGGTTGCCAGGTAATCGTGTCAGACTTCCTTCAAGGTAGATTCCAAAGCTTATTAATTTATCTTTTTTTTCCATTGTCTTCTAGGAGTTTTGGATTGAATTCCTATTGAAAAGATGCTGAAAACAAGACTTCTGGGAGAGCAAAGAACGGAGCTTTGATTTTTTTTTGCCTGCTTAATTCCGACTCATTTGCCTCTTCTGGATCCCGAATTCTGGGAAGGTAAGAGAAAATTGCTGTGGATCAACCTTGTAGAGAAAGTGGTTAAGGTAGCTAGAAACATTGGATTATTATTACCAGTGCACAATTCTCTTGTTTTTTCAATTTCACTCCAAGAACTAATGGTTCCTTAAAATCTGGCTAGCTACCAAGGGCACAATCAAACATCTGTGCACCAGATGCATGCAACATTATGTCCAGCTGTGTAACTGCAGCTGCATCTGAAGAACTCTACATATGTCTATTGCTCTGACCAGGAGGCACTGGGAATGCTATCAATGGGAATTACGCTATGTAATATACATAAACACTACTATATATCTATATATAAACCATTTTTCCAACAGGTAAGTTTCAATGTCTAAACTTAGCTGGTGTATTTTCCCTTTAAAATGTCTCTTGTATTCACAAGGTAAGAGCTACTACAGCAACAGGTCCTACCAGTTCCCAATTTAGATATTTTTTTGCTTGCAAGAGAGAATTAAAATCAATATAAAAAAGTTACTGATATACTTTCTCAATTTTGAGTTCCTGAATTATTTTTATAGAAGTTCTTATCTTCAGTAAGTATCTGCATCCAATCTACTTGTCCAGTCTCATTGTTTTATTGAACGCAATAAAACATCTTTAAAATTTGACCTCATGCGAATATGTTGGAAATTTAAAAATATTGCTTGTATATCACATACATACAGAGTAAATGCCTTGAAAGATGTGTAATCAAAACTTTCTAAAATAGTTTCACATTATGGAAAAAGAGCAGAGATTTTCAAGGAAAAACTGATATAAAGATGTATCACTAGTCTGCATGTACCAAACCATTTATAAGGCTGTAAATAGTAATTGTTGATTGAATTTTTCTAAAATCTCTTCAGTTTAAATTTAGTGCTCTCACTGATCATTTCAGAACTCCCTTATTCTCTTATTCTTCCAGTAATAATAGCTTAACTTTACACGCATCTTGCCCTGTGTATTTGCCCTTTCCTGACACTATCAGGAACAGAAGAGTCTTGTTGTGTATCAGGAGACATAAACAAGATAAAACACATTTATTTTCTTTTTCTTAAATCATAGGCAGTGTTATCTAGGTTCAGAACTTAGTTTGTACCCAAATATTCATGTGAAACAAAATGAAACATTTTTGATTCTGATCCAAGCCTCTTAGTATCAAATATTTCCCCATAGAAGAAATGTGGCCAATGCTGGGTTCTTTTTGTTTGTTTTTATGTCTCTCCCCCATCTCTCTCTGACTTGCTGGAAATTCCTTTCAGAAAAGCAGAGTCTACTCTTCTAGTGAGTAATTAATATTAAAGCTAGTAGGTTTGTACACTAAGTTCTCTAGGTCCAGAATATAGGAAGTGAATTGTGATTCGCTTGTGTTCTCTGTGTGGTTGAAATTACTCATATGTTAATAAGATAGAATCAACTCCATTAACACGATCTATTTAATAGTGTGATTAATTTGTTTAAACTGCATAAACTTTTTAAGATTAGGAAGAAGAGAAGCTGATAGTGTTAGTCATTATGTTACTAACTGTTTTGCATCAGAGCAAATTTGATTTGTGTTTTACTTCTAAGTGATATTCAAGAATACAATATATTCTGTAAATTTAAGCCTAATCCGTGTCTGAACAGACAAATATGTACGTAACTCTCAGATAAAATTACTCCAGCTATAATGCGAAGAACGGAACTTGTATTCCAAGATCAGTGTTTTCACTAAAATTCTGATGTACCTGTACATCAGAATATTTATGTATTATTTTAAAGATTTTCTGTGATAGTTTTGAAGTAACTATTTCAGTCACTCTTGCCTATTTTATTTATTTATTTATTCTCTCTCTTTATTTCCTTGAGGAAATGACAGGGAAATTGTGTGAAAGTTTTACCTTATTTCTGAAAAATGTTGTTCTTTTATTGTAACAACTACTGAGGACCTGTGCATTGCTGTGCCCTGTGTAGAACACATTGGTAAAACTCTATAATTAATGATCAGCTCTGTCAGATATGCAAGAGTACTCAAGAATTACCACTGAAAGAATAGACCAGCAAATTTGAATAAATAGAAAATAACTATGAGGTTATCTCACCAAATGTTCCTCTTCTCCCCTCAATAAAAATAAATAAATAAAAAGAATTACAAAGTCCTGATATTCGGTAAAGAAAAGATAATATCTTTTCATGAAACGTGTTAAAACACCTCAAAAGAATAGGGAAGAAAGTCTTTTCACATTTGCCAATCATAAGGAGCTTAAACAAGGCAAAGTTGCATAAAAAACTCTTACTATGGATTGTGAAGTAGACAAAAAAAAATCCTGAAATAGGTAGCTTATCTTAGAAGGTCATAATTGCAGTACTATTGTAAGGACTACTGACATCTAAACCTTTGATACATTTTCTTTCTTATTCCAAAATGTAAAGATCAACTGGTTTGNAACATTTTTGATTCTGATCCAAGCCTCTTAGTATCAAATATTTCCCCATAGAAGAAATGTGGCCAATGCTGGGTTCTTTTTGTTTGTTTTTATGTCTCTCCCCCATCTCTCTCTGACTTGCTGGAAATTCCTTTCAGAAAAGCAGAGTCTACTCTTCTAGTGAGTAATTAATATTAAAGCTAGTAGGTTTGTACACTAAGTTCTCTAGGTCCAGAATATAGGAAGTGAATTGTGATTCGCTTGTGTTCTCTGTGTGGTTGAAATTACTCATATGTTAATAAGATAGAATCAACTCCATTAACACGATCTATTTAATAGTGTGATTAATTTGTTTAAACTGCATAAACTTTTTAAGATTAGGAAGAAGAGAAGCTGATAGTGTTAGTCATTATGTTACTAACTGTTTTGCATCAGAGCAAATTTGATTTGTGTTTTACTTCTAAGTGATATTCAAGAATACAATATATTCTGTAAATTTAAGCCTAATCCGTGTCTGAACAGACAAATATGTACGTAACTCTCAGATAAAATTACTCCAGCTATAATGCGAAGAACGGAACTTGTATTCCAAGATCAGTGTTTTCACTAAAATTCTGATGTACCTGTACATCAGAATATTTATGTATTATTTTAAAGATTTTCTGTGATAGTTTTGAAGTAACTATTTCAGTCACTCTTGCCTATTTTATTTATTTATTTATTCTCTCTCTTTATTTCCTTGAGGAAATGACAGGGAAATTGTGTGAAAGTTTTACCTTATTTCTGAAAAATGTTGTTCTTTTATTGTAACAACTACTGAGGACCTGTGCATTGCTGTGCCCTGTGTAGAACACATTGGTAAAACTCTATAATTAATGATCAGCTCTGTCAGATATGCAAGAGTACTCAAGAATTACCACTGAAAGAATAGACCAGCAAATTTGAATAAATAGAAAATAACTATGAGGTTATCTCACCAAATGTTCCTCTTCTCCCCTCAATAAAAATAAATAAATAAAAAGAATTACAAAGTCCTGATATTCGGTAAAGAAAAGATAATATCTTTTCATGAAACGTGTTAAAACACCTCAAAAGAATAGGGAAGAAAGTCTTTTCACATTTGCCAATCATAAGGAGCTTAAACAAGGCAAAGTTGCATAAAAAACTCTTACTATGGATTGTGAAGTAGACAAAAAAAAATCCTGAAATAGGTAGCTTATCTTAGAAGGTCATAATTGCAGTACTATTGTAAGGACTACTGACATCTAAACCTTTGATACATTTTCTTTCTTATTCCAAAATGTAAAGATCAACTGGTTTG